>AP025043.1:41258972-41395991 GCA_036186865.1 Eustoma russellianum
AACTATGGAAAGGCTATAAGCCTAGTTATAAATACTTGAAAGTGTGGGGGTGTCTGGCAAAGGTTGCTATACCTAGGCCAAGACAAGTTAAAATCGGGCCTAAAACGATTGATTGCATATTCATTGGTTATGCAACGAACAGTAGTGCATATCGTTTCTTAGTGCACAAATCGGACATTCCTGAGATTCATGATAACGTTGTCATGGAGTCAAGGAATGCAGTGTTTTTTGAGAATGTCTTTCCAAAGAAGGACAAAAACAGTGAAGAAGCTAGCTCAAGTAAGCGAGTGCGTGAGGCGACTCCTCAAGGAGATGAGGAACCTCGTCAAAGCAAACGAGCCAGAATGCCAACTTCGTTTGGACCAGATTTTCTAACCTATATGGTAGAAAATGAGCCAAGGAGCTTTTCCGAGGCTATGTCAACTCCAGAAGCTCCATTCTGGAAAGAGGCCAATTAACAGTGAGATAGACCTCAATTCTTCAAAATCACACTTGGGAGTTGGTAGACCTTCCACCTGGAAGTAAACCACTTGGTTTGTAAGTGGATTTTCAAGAAGAAACTGAAAGAGGATGGGTCTATTGGGAAGTATATTAAAGCCAGGTTAGTAGCCAAGGGCTATAGACAGAAAGAAGGCTTTTGACTTCTTTGACACCTACTCACCAGTGACTAGGATCACTTCCATAAGGATGCTAGTAGCCATTACTGCAGTATATGATTTGGAAATCCATCAAATGGATGTAAAGACTGCCTTTCTGAATGGTGGAGTTTAGAAGAAGAGATTTGATATGGAACAACCCGAGGGGTTTGTCGTTCCAAGACAAGAAAGGAAGTTTGTAGACTTGTAAGTCCTTGTACGGACTTAAACAAGCACCCAAGCAATGGCATTTAAAATTTGATCAGGTAATGATGTCAAATGACTTCAAGATCAATGAATGTGACAAGTGTGTGTACATTAAGAGCACACAGAACGCATTTGTGATAGTATGTCTCTATGTAGACGACATGCTTATCATGGGAAAGTACTCGGGACATAATCTTAAACACAAAGAAGATGTTGACGAGGAACTTTGATATGAAGGACATGGGGAGTTGCCAATGTCATTCTAGGAATTAAGATTCTCTAGGATGACTGAGGGACTCGTGTTGTCACAAACTCACTATATTGAATCAGTTCTGAAACGGTTCAATATGGATGATGTGAAACCGGGTAAAGACCCCGCTCGACTTAAGTATACACTTAAGAAAGAATCGAGGCGAACCTGTTGCCCAGTTAAAATACTCTCAGGTAATCGGGAGTCTGATGTACATAACGAATTGTACAAGACCAGACTTAGCTTGTTCAGTAAACAAGTTGAGCAGATTTACGAGTAATCCAAGTAATGATCATTGGAAAGCTCTTAACAGAGTGATGAGGTATTTAAAATACACAATGTATCATGGATTACATACACGAGATATCCAGCGGTGTTGGAAGGATACTGCGCTGCAAATTGGATATCAGACAGTAAAGACTCGAAATCCACCAGTGGATACGTGTTCACTGTTGGGTGGTGCTGCGGTGTCGTGGAAATCCACGAAACAAACCTGTATAGCTCGGTCCACTATGGAAGCTGAGGTTCATAGCGTTGGACAAAGCTGGGAGGAAGAGGCTGAGTGGCTTCGGAATTTCCTGGAAGATATTCCGTGCTGGCCTAAGCCAATCGCTCCTTATTGGCATACACTGTGATAGTCAGTCAGCTATAGGACGTGCTCAAAGCAGCATCTATAATGGTAAGTCACGACATATACGTCGAAGACATAACACCATTAAACAGTTGATCTCTAATGGCGTGATTTCCATTGATTATGTGAACTCAATGGAGAATCTTGCGGATCAGCTTACAAAAGGCTTGCCTAGAGATCAGATGTCAAGATTGACAAGCGGAATGGGACTTAAGCCCATAATGCATTAATCTTTGTAATGGTAACCCAACCTTGTTGGACTGGAGATCCCAGAATCTTGGTTCAATGGGACAACTAAGTATGAAGGTTCAGTTAGCACTTGCTCATTCCGTCTGATATAAAAGTGCTGTCTGCAGAGAATTTAGGGTAAAGCTAAGGCTTTTTAATGATGTCCTATATCTTGATGCGTCAAGTGGAGTATGACAGAATACTCTTGATAGGAATCACCTATGTAAGTGTGAAGTGGGGCCGCTTCTATGAGAAAGTCTGGGTGGCAAGGTTTCTCTAAAACACTTTCTGAAACCAGGTTGTTCATGGCCAAAACGAACACAACCATGAGAACCAAAAGGGTGTTAAAGAAAATATTGTGTGAGTGTCATTGTCTTGGTTCACAACAAAGGCTGACTAGTTCAAGACATCAAGTCACTACTTAGCCGAGTGAATCCGATGGTATATCACTAAGAAAGGTTCAAAGCCAGAAGCTACCTCTTCTGATGCAATATTCCTTGTCTGACTTCTCCTCAGAGTTTGCATATGTGTCTGCATTAATTTCCATTCATGTGGGGGATTGTTGGAGAATTTAAGGTTGGGCTTTGGCCCGTTGTTGGAGATTGAAGATTTGGGCTTTGGCCCGTTAATGAGTGTTGCTAAATTTGACTTGAGCAACGTACTTTGAGCTTAATGAGTTTCCGATAATGAAATCGAAAAACTAATGAATCCTTAATATCTACGTAACGAGTAGTTAATGTTAGGATGTGGAATCACTCAATTGTGTATTGGGTGAATGTGAAATTAATGCTCAAAGTAGATGGAAATGTTATGGATGGGTGATGTTGTCACCTGTATGGAGGAATGCCACGTTGAAAGTGTCCATGTGGCGTAAAAGCATCTGACGGACATTGCTATCGATGACTTCGATCGATCGATGACTTCGATCGATCGATGACTTCGATCGATCGATGACTTCGATCGATCGATGTCACTTCGATCGATCGATGTCATCGATCGAAGTGGATCAGAGGGCTTCGATCTCTTGGCAGATCGATCTAAGTCAATCAGAGGACATCGATCGATCACTTCGATCGATCGATGTCACTTAGATCGATCAAGTTGATCGAATGAAGTGCTCAGTCAGACATCAGTCGATCACATCGATCGATCGATGTCACTTCGATCGATCGATTGTGATCGATCGAAGTCTGACAGCAGGCAGATTTGTTCTGTTTGGGCAGGTTTGATTCAAAAATGAATCAAACTCTATCCTCCTCCATTTCAGATAAGATCATCTGTTATGATCTAACGGTAATGAGAAAAGCAGCTTGAATCTAACGGCCGAGATTTAAACTGTCTTAACCCGCTTAACCGAATATGGTTTCCATCCAACGTTCCAGGTTTAAATCTGTTAATCTATCTTCGATCTAAAGGCTGAGATTAAACCATCCTAATCTGGATAGGAGGTTTTAATCCAACGGATTTAAATTAAACTTCGGTTTTGATCCAACGGTTACGGTACCTCCGACTCCCCTATATAAAGAGGGTTAAGGGCTCATTCATTTACACCACTTACAACACAATCAAGCATTAAAGCATTTTGCATTCGTAGCACGTGAGTCTAGCATATTGTCCGGGAGAAGTCAGGACACTCTAGCGTTCGAAGGAGTTCAAGTTCAGCAGTGCCGCTCAACTGAACAGGTACCCGTTGTATCCTGGGAGACGATTGCTCGTACCGGTTGGGCACAGTATACCGGAGCAATACGTCTTAAGGACAGAGTCCTTGACTCGCCCCGGGTTTGATTTATTTTGTTGTTTCATATGCACACAGTGAACGACTACGTCTTGGTACAGGATTGATTGTGCCAACAACTTAGTAGCACGGTAGTCTTTTTTTCTTGGAAATTTTTTTTATTGTATTAATTATAAATTTTTATTTAAAATATATTTTTTATATTTCGTGTATAAACGGGTATAAACGGGTACCTGCGGGTATACCCGGACACGACCCGCCGTTGGCGGGTATCTTTCAGTTCTTACCGATTTGTACACGAAACCTATCAAAGTCATACCCATACCCGCAAAGATTCGTGTCAGGTTCGGGCCGTGTTTCGTGTCGTGTTTGGAATTGCCACCCCTAATTTTGAGTGGATATATGCTCCATCTCATATAAGCCCAAGTTTCAACATGGTACGAGAGCATGTTAAAATGTGGACTCACACCTATGATTGGCCATTTATTGTCTCACATCACTTAAGTCCAGTTGTTCATGACTGCCTTGTGGTTTGTAATTGAGAACGGGTTCGAAGGTACGTGTGTATGCTAAGTCATGTTATAACGTGAGGGTGGTTGTTGAGAATATTGTCACACATCAAACACTTTAAATAAAATACATGAATTATATGAGGTTAGGTACCACCACCCATTGCCTTAACATTTTGATTGGATATGAATCCATGTAAGCTCAAGTTTGTAACATACTTCAAAGGTGCCAGTTTGCTGTTTGATCCATCCATTGAAAATGTAGTTTGCAAGTCTGAAAGTGATGTATCAAGAGAGGGGTCTGGCTTTGAAGCGTCTTCTCTTGAATGTGAAGCATTGAGAGAAACCAATTGTATGGGCTCCTACATCACAAACAAATGCATATTTATAATTATCGAGAATAGAAATCGTTTATATATCATCTGAAATAATTCTTTTATAAATGATATGAATAGGTGCAGCTTGTTTCTTGATTTTCGAATAATTTTTTGCGTTTGAATGTCTTACCATAGGAGTTTCGTTCAAGCTAGATTGACTGGGTACAAAAACTGCATGTCTGATGAAGACAAACTTGAAAATGATAAAAATGAATAATTGGCCCATGCAGGTCTCGAACCTGCGACCTTCGCGTTATTAGCACGACGCTCTAACCAACTGAGCTAATGGGCCAGATGCAATTGTTGCCCTCCTAATCTAATTTAATTGTTTTTCCATTGAAGTTTTTTTCAGTCACAGTCTCTCCGCCTTATCAAAATTTGGCAAATATATTTTCTATTAGTTAACACAATGATTTTGTTAGTTTTTAAAATCATTAGTTCATACAAAAATTTTATGTCATAATGATTTCAAAAAAGGATTGAGGAAAAACCCCCATCCCTCCACTGTTTTTTTTTTTGGGTAAGCATGCGCTCCTCATACATTTCAAATTTGAAGCAGTTTCGACCTACCATACTGGTAACATCTTATATTGATTCTGTAGCCAGACCAGGCCGATTGGATCAAAAGGTGAAATCTCTCACTCTGAGACCCACCGCTCTAGCCACAAAAAAATATGTGTATGATACAAATTAAGAGTTCAGTGGCCTCTTAGATTGGCTGAGATCTTACGCAGTTACCCACATAAGGTGTCTCCCAAAAACCAGGCCTTCGCCCTAGCAGCAGAAGAACACTGCGTGTCTCTGAAATCGAACTCTTGACCTCATGGAACAAATCTCAACCCGAATACTAACTGAACTATGTCCTGGAATCAAGCTCGTCAATATACATAGACTTGCCCATTAGATATTATATCATTTCATTTTTAGTTTTCCTTAGTTGTGTATATTTGTATACCCATTACATAATATTGACATTCCTTTTTAATTTTCCTATCCCAGCTCGATGATGTGACTTTCCTCTTTAGTTTTTATATCTCATTGGATTTGTAACGTTCCCGTGACAATCTTCTATGGTTGTCTATATCTCATTTGCAAAAAGTAACAATAAATGTAATATTCTTCCTTGCCCATGTTTCAAGGGTTACGGAGTAACTACCGTTTCAAATGGAAAATATGCTATAGTCATAAAAAATCCAATCAATCAATCTCAATATATTCCAACGAAGCAAAAGCTATCGCTAGAATATTCCAACGAAGCAAAAGCTATAAAAAGGGTGAGAGACATGCAAACAATAACTCTATTCTAAGGGATAGAAACTTTGCTTCGAGCGAGATACAACTCTATATGTATATGCATAGATGACACAATAATAGGAATATGATGTGCTAGTGTACTAGTGAATGAATTTAGTAAACACAAATAGAAAGCTTCTAAAATTAAGATAGCCATATAATCATCAAAAATGGGAGATGTTAAATGATAAATTTATCACTTCTACCATCAATGTATGCTGTCCCAAAAAAATGATAAAAATAAATTACATAATACTCAAAGGACCTTCTTTCTAATAAAAGAGAAGATTTCTTTTGGCTCTTGAGTTATTAGCCTTGGAACAGGCCAGTCATTCTCCCCTAGAACCAAAAACACACTGACAAAGAAGACCAGTCACCAAAGAATCTCAAGAAGACGTGTGTGTGTGTGTGAAGACAATGTAAATTGCTTATGTTTCATCAATTTCAATATATTATGGACTTTACTTTAACTTCCTTTATACTAAATCAAACAATGTGGAGGGGAAAAACAGAAAAACGAGCTGCAACAGTCTCTACTCCTGCAAAAAATTCACCAGCCACTCTTCAAGAGATCCATTTCTCAGTATAATAGAAGAATATTTTGCTATAATGCTATCTGCAAATCTGGCATGGCCATCTTCTATGCATCGTTCTTTGTTCATGGGAGGACATGATTTTTCCAGATGTGGTTCTCTGACTTTTCATCTTCTTCATCTTCCATGCTACCACAACTTGTCATAGAAGTAGCACCACAAAATTATAGGGGACTTTGAGGAGAATCAGGTTGTGAATTACTCTTTCATCGATTCGCAATGCTTATCTTTTGACATCTATAAACCTCCTAGTACAACATGAGGTTCATCATTACGAGAACTGGCTGTAGGTGGAAGCCTTCGGGTGTGAAGACGATATTTCTGACACGATCAAACAAATTACATCAGTTAACCCATACTCAAATCCAAATTCAAACAGAAAGAGCATGACACTAGATGATATAAGAACTTAAAGGTACCTGCAAGTGACTCTTCACTTCATCATTGGTCAGACCATCCACTTGCATAAGCTCTTTGATCTGCTTAGGTGTAGCAACTGGAGATATGCAAAAGATAGCACAAAATAGTCAGGATAAGACGACCTGAAAGGAAAATCAAAGCCAGCTGATCTAGCAATGCAACTCAACAAATCAAATATCCTGCCAAAATCAGTGGATACTCATGCTTTTACAAAATGCAGTTGAGATGCAAGAAGTCATCAAGATATGCTACAGAAATCGTAACATCATTAGAGCTCTTGCAGCACTTATTTCTAAAACAACATTCCAAATGACATGGGATTGGCAACAAACCAAAATATGCAACACGTCCAGCAAAATTGAATAATCTAAGAAGTTTACTGGCCCAAACCAAGATAAGGCAGGATCTGAAGAACTAGGATTGTCATAGTTACTTGATTCTACCCAACAACTTCTCACTGAATTTTATGCCTCCTTTAACATTAAGCTTTTGACAATAAGGTACACAACACAAGGGTGATTTTTCTTGAAACTCCATTCAATATGTACTTTAAAAGAAATCCTCACCTTGACAGCCTCCAAGCTTGTGCAATGCCTCCACAAAGCAGCGATGTAGGTCTGGAGACCAACACCTTCTTTGCTTCCTAGAATTCGAGGTCTGAGTCTGAGATATGGTTCTAACACCAGACTGATAACTACAAGGCGAAGGAGATGAAATAGGAGGAGCAACAAAGGTCGAATTCACGCCACTACAACCTAAGTCCTCCCGTGTGTTTTTGACCCCAATACTATCAAGGGAAAGCAAATTCATACTATGCAATGCCTCATCGTATACTTTGCTCCCTGGGAAAATAGAACACCCTTTAAAGGGTACGAACGCTTTCTCTACAGATCGATTTTCTGAAGACTTGAAACCATCAGACAAGCCGCGGTTTTCTTCTTCTAATGTTCTCTGCAGTTTACAAAAAGCACCCATCAAAATGTATTAGCAATAGACCAAACAAAGCAAATTCAATGAGCTGCTGATCAGTAGTTAATTGTTGACAAATTTCTTACCTTCTTGGCATCAGATTTGGCAATCAGTTTTGGGTAAGAATCGGATATTGAAGAGGAATTCTCATGGTTCCATAGCTGAACAGAACTCATCCAGTTCATTTTATCTCTACTGTCTTTGTCTTTCCTAATCTCAACCTTATCTTCTGATTCATCTTCATCGCAAATTTTCTTCAGGGGTATAAATTCTTCCAATACAGGTTTTGTATTTAGCTTTTCGCACTTGGCAACCTCCACTTTCAATGCCACAACAGCTGGGGAGAAAAAAAAGACATTTAATCAAACAATTTATCGACACCCAAAACAGCTATCTCGCGAATCCCATTTTCTCCAAACATAACGCAAACACTAAAGAAAAATTCACCAATACAAACAGAAAGAAAGCTATTAAAACAAAAAAAAAATCAGTCATAAAAATGAGAAAAACGAACCATCAGTGAGGAGAAGCATGCAGAGAGGGCGCTCGCGTTTGAATGCGTCGATCTTCCTCATTTCATCTTCAATTCTCTTAACACAGTCATCCAGCTTCAGTACCCTCTCATTAACGCTACCCATCATCGAAACTTGCGATATAAACTCACCGATAGTCCTCGGAACCCAATTCTCTGACGTCGTCACCGTCGATGTAGGCCGAGAATCCAAGCTCAGTTCAGTTGGAATCAATCCCATTTTTACTATTTTCGAACAAATTAAAAATCAATCCTATTTCAAATAACTTAGATATAGGCTTCTAATATTCTCATTCAAAATATCCTTCACAAGCCTCTGATTGGAGGAAAATGAAATGGAACAAGCGGGAAGAGGGATTTATATGGAGATTTTGGATTGGGTTTGGGCTTGAAGAAAAGGAATATTGAAGAGAGAGGAAAAGGTTTGAGAAGAGGATTTTGGAAGTGGAAAGATTCTCTAGCCGCCGGGTTTGGGGATAAAATCACCTAACCGCAATGATGTGCGGTGACACGTGACCGCGCAACACGTGACAGCAAAGGGTGAAGAAAGCTGGGGTGAGTAGATTCCAACCCCCAGGTTTGGACACAGGAAAATACTCTTTCGAGCAAAAGACCAAATTATTGTTTTTAGCTTTTCCATACGCTTCAAACAACAACGGCATTCTAAGTTGCTAAGAACACACACAAAAAGACTACACAAGATGTCTAAATTGGTAAGAACATACGCAAGGAGCTTACACAAGATGTTCACTGCAAAGGCTCAGACAGAAATAAAACATTTATACTGCGCGTGTTTTTAGGATCGAACTCTGTATGTTTTTAGGACAATTTTCAAAATTCGAGTAATAACTGCGATATCCATTAGGACAAGCGGAAAATAAACTTAATTTTATTCTCTTTTGCGTCGTCGCATAATTACCTTTTCCTTTTATGTGTTGGGAACGGATCCCCTGACCGCCTATTGTCTTACCCCTTTCACGATCTCCTACCACGTGGCAGTAGGAGGAGAATAATGACCCCCACCCAGCCTCACCACCCCTCCTGCTGCTACGTGGCGGACGGTCACGCAGGCTGTCACAGGGAGGGGGTCAGAGGATCCCAATCGTTATCTGTTTGTATATTTTTTTTCTTTTTGAGGCTTGACTATTGGGTATTAGATTCCGATCCAGCTGGATCCGAGTTTATATATATCAAGCCATGGAATCTGATGGCTTTGATTTTTCGCTATTTATTTATTTGGAAAACAATTCTTTTGGACCAAGAAACGTTGGGCGCTTTTGTTTTACAGCGTAACAGTACCATGGGAACCTCCAAATTTCGAACTGATTCCCTCAAACTGTGGTCTTTTTCTTTTTTTTTCTTTTTATAGTTGAGGTACTGCATCATCTCATGTCAATTTTAAAAGTATTGAATAAATTCACAGTAATTTTCTAGATATATAGACATTCTCAATAATTATTTAACTCTATATTGCTCTTATAGTGTCGGCATGTTGTCATATTCATGCAATGCACAACAGTTCAATATGTCAAAATGAGGTAGTTGTTAAATTATTATAAACTTCTTCTTATATACGTGGTATAATATATATATGTATATATACACACACATGTATACAATGTACACACATATAGTAATGTTTTTGAGCATGAAGATTGTCAAGTTCTTAATACTTTATCAACTACTTAATTTTGATATGATTAAACTGTTGTAGATGTATTGTTTGCCTACCAATTACCCTCCCCAGACACTAGCGATAGCTTTTGTTGTCGTTGGGATATACTAGGTACGGATGATGATGATAATAAGAATACATGAATATGAAAACATGACGACATTATAATGAGAATATATGTGTTAAGAATATATATGTATATATATATATATAGACATATACAGATACGGACATATTCAAACACACATATACATATGTATATATGTGTATATATGCATGTATGTATACGTATATATTTGTGTGCATATGTCAATACCTAGGTCCATGGGGTGGTTGCAGGTGTAAATTGATATCGAATTCAAAAGTATTACATGAAGAGAAGTTGATGTTCCACGAGATAAATAACAAAAAATAGACAATCGGACAATGACATCTAAAAAAAAATATTATATTCCAACATCTGTGAAATCTTTTACCATATCCTTGCAAGGTTGTATCATGTATATTTTAACGATGTCAAGATTCTATACGACAGAAAATGAGATATAAGATGTGGTATGTGATCCTCAATCTGTGAAATCATGTTACATAAATCAATTTAAGAAAACTTAAATATAAATGGCATGTCCCATAGATAGGATTGGTTAAAAAAAATATAATAGAAGATGTATTATAATATAGTTTCCCTCTAACTGTGGACTATACCATTAGCCTTTTTTTGTGTGTCAAATATAGCAATTGGTAGGTGGTTGTTTTTAATACATAAGTGACGTTATATTATATACAACAACAACAACACAACAACAACATTACTCCATTGCCTTAGAGACTCCCGCCTATGGCGAGGTATGTGGGGTCGGATGTACGCAACCATACCCATATGTTAGAAACACACAGAGGTTGTTTTCCGATGACCCATAATGAAAATTGCGTGTCGATAAACTGCTACTTCACAATATAAGAAGCGCATCCAATTTAGTGAATCATTTTGTTTTATTCCATCATATTCCAAAGTCAAGAAAGGGTGTGTCCTTAATTCCATTGGAAATGGAAAGATGACGTTATATTATATAATGGGATATAAACCATAAGGACTCTGACTCGTATTTAGTCAGACACCAATCTAACGGGTTTACATCTACTCACCGTTCCTCTCTCACCGCGTGCGTCACCGCGCGACACGTGGCAGCAGGAGGGATGGTGAGGCTGGATGAGGGTTACCCTCATCCAGCCTCACCACCCTTCCCTGATGCCACATGTCGCATAGAAGGGAGTAGGGTGACTCACCGTGCGGTGGGAGGATTCCATCCGAAATCTAACACCTCTGATTTTCAAGTTTCTAATAGTCAAAAATTGCAGAAGAAAATGTCTAAGGTAGAAGGACAGTTGATAAAGTATTATTCTGAAACCTTATTCTAGAACGTACCACGCTATTTATTAACACAAAATCGTTCAGATTAATAAGTTACGGGTTTAGACTCAGACATCTTTGAAAATTACTAAGTTGTTGGTCTCTCATCTAAAAAACCGTTGATTGGTCTGATTTACAAATACAAACTCTTTCAAATTGAAACGATGAAAGCCCGGTGAATCATTAGATGAACTTTTCTCTCCCAAAAATTCATCACCAATCTAAGTGGATCAAATGGTTGGGAGTTTCCGTCAAATCAAAGGCCCTAAACTAATTTAAATTTTCAAGAAGATGCATGCAACCCCACTCCCAGTCCATATAATAATTCCATGCATTTCTCCAATAACATATACTCGGATTAGAATTTGTTTCAAAAAGTCAAAGTTCTATTTCAGAAACAAGCACGGTGTGAATATTCTATTGCTGCTTAGCAGAACGCATCGTTTGTGGGGTACGTTGTGTGGGTCACTGCGTAAGTCTTCACCCAACTTAAAAGACGGTTAGACTCTTGTTTTGCATCATCCATACTGATACTTGAGACCGAGACCGTAGAGACTTCCAGACCGATGGATTTCGTCATTTGCTTCAATAATTCCACGCATTTCTACGCCACGGATACCCTTAAGAATTCAAGAAATGGAATCTTCAGACCAAAACAGTATCTCATCAAAGTTTCACATTCAATATTTTGGCAAAATATACCCGGTTTCTTGACCGTATCGTAACTTATGCATTAATATTTAATATTAAAAAAGATAGTGGACGTAATTATTTAATTCATTTAGATCCCATTCCACAACAGCCAAACTCGAATAGTATCCTCGTGCCTTTGACGTTGAAAACGGGTATCTAATCCACGTCAGGTTTTATATATTGTTAATATGATGGAATCTTTGGTGTGCTTATTTAAGACTACTTTTATCATTTATTTGTTGTTTAACTCTCTCGAACAAAACGCCAATATTCTTGACTCTATCGGTTCTCTCGCATCAGTACTAAGGATCTTCGTAAAGGCTGCTATGTTGGAATTAATTCGAGATACGTGTGATGCGCAGCACGTTGATAAAGTTTATACGAATTAATCATAAGGTGGACGTTATGTATGATAATATTATATGTCACATATGTCACGTAATAATATTAATTATTACGTAAAACATCCACACGTTAAGTGATCATCGGGTATGTTCGTGGATGTATAGTGTGGTCTAAATAGAAACCCCGAATATGTAGACAGTCATATGGTCAGAGACCGCGATGGATGGGCTCAAAGTGCAACGACCATAAAGTTACGACATCTGGTCCCCGAGGGGCGACAACCCACGTGTGACTTGTAGATAATTATTGGCACAATAATTAAATATTAAATAATATTTAATAATGTTTATTATTAAATATTAGATAATATTTGGAAATAGATAGAGATAACTTGAATATATCATCAAGTATCTTCGATAAAGGAATCTCTATCTATTAACAATTATGCCTATCAGGATTCCTCCATTCCCCATCTATAATAGAGGAGGAGGCATTCACCTCCTCTGACAGAGAGTAAAAAGGAACGTGTATACACAGAGGAAGAAAAGGGGGTGTGCCAAATTTTCTATAAAGTCCACACTGCCTAACCTCTCCATCGGGTAAAGCAGTGAATTGTTGATTCCGGTTCAAGGGGCATATCAACAATTGGTGGGAGGTCGTGAATCCTTGGATCACGCCAGATTCTTCATCAGCCGGAGCAGTTGCAGCGTACGTGTTCAGATTAACAACGGCAATGGAGCAAGGTATATTTTTCCGCATTTTGTTACTTTGTCCATTGATTCGATTAAACGGTCCTATTCAGGGGTTTATTAAAATTAAATCCAACAAGTGGTATCATAGCAGGCCTAATCGAATCATTATTGTTAATCTGTTCATGATGAAAAACGGAAATTTTTTGGGGCAAAACGTTTTCTTTTTCAAAACAATTTTTGGTGAAAAAAAAAAACCGGTTCTGGTATGAAACAATTAAAAGCCGTGAGGCTTTGTGGCACGGAATCTCGCTGGCGCTGGTGGCCAGCGCCACCGCCAACAGTCCTGAGGTCTAAGGTTCAATCCCTCCTCCGTAAATTTCGGCCCCATTTAACCTTTTCTGGAATTCTGTTTATTTTTAATATAAAAGCAAAAGCTCCCTTTAAATTAAACAAAAGGAGACTGCTGGCCTAGCGGCTAGCTCCTGGGACAGCAACAGAGAAGGCAGGGGATCGACTCCTGCTCCTGCATTTCTGGAGTATATTTGCTCCAGGCAGATTCTGCCGGCGGTTGGGCTTTCTGATCCCGGTCCAACCCGGTTTCACAGTAGGGCTTCGGCCCAAAGGATATTTCAGAATATTAAAAAAAAAAAGGGCTTTCTGGCGGGCTGAGCTGTGCTCAGTTTATCCGGGTTCGACCCGGTTCAGTAATTGGGTTTCGGCCCAAATTACAGTAAAAAAAAAAAGAAGGATTCGGGAATTCAGAAACTTGGCCGGGCGGGTCTGACCCGACCCGACCCGCTCTCCTGTTATTTTAATTTCAGTTTTGTAATTTATGTGTATATTATTATTATTTTGGATAAAGTAAATAATAATAATAATTTTATTATTATTATTTAAAGTTTCTTTTAAAGGAAAATAGTAATAATAACAAATTGTTGTTATTATTATTATTTTAAAGTCTCTTTTTAAAAGAAAATAATAATAATGATGATGATAATTTAATTATTGTTGTTATTATTATTAAAAGTAAAATAGTAATAATAATAAATAATTATTATTATTATTTTAAAGTTCTTTTAAAAGAAATAAAGTAAATAATAATGATAATAATTTGATTATTATTATTATTGTTTAAAGTTTCTGGAAAATAGTAATAATAACAAATTGTTGTTATTATTATTATTTTAAAGTCTCCTTTAACAGAAAACAATAATAATAATAATGATAATGATAATTTTATTATTATTATTGTTATTATTAAAGGAAAATAGTAATAATAATGAGTTATTATTATTATTATTATTTTAAAGTTCTTTTAAAGGAAATAAAGTAAATAATAATGATAATAATTCCATTATTATTGTTATTATTTAAGGTTTATTAAGGAAAATAGTAATAATAATAATAAATTCTTGTTATTATTATTGTTATTATTTTAAAGAAATCCAAAATAATAATAATCAAGTGTTAAGTTTAATTTCCGGTTATTACTTTATTATGTTTTTATGCATGCAGTTAATTGTTTATTTATTTATATATGCCTTATGTTTATGCATGTTAATAAATAAATAAAATAAAGTTAAGGAACTTAACCCAATAAGGATCCGAATCTTGTTTGACCCGGTTTGACCGAGTTCAACCAAGTTAATTCGATGGGTTAAGTCGACTGAATTAACCAACACTTATCAATCAATGCAGTTTATACTCGTGATAGATGACTCATTGAGTTGTGATAAAAATACCGTACACATAGTTTTGTCTAAGAAAGCCGGTACTTAAGCGAGACCATTGTGACTCCACCGGTGGCCTGGAAATTATGTGGAATGGTAATACACCCTTATGGCAAGTGGGTATTACTGAATCGGTTCACTTCACACTCAATGTGACCCATCATAAGGTTATATCACTTGTTAAATTGATATATAAAGATATTGTTTTCTTATACCGTAAGGAGAACTGAGCTTGGTTCAAGGTGGTTCTTATTTGAGCCGTAAAGAGAATCAAGCTAGTTCAAATTGGTTTAAGTAAAACAAAACGGATGTTGGGGTTAAGTATGCACGGTACGTGCAAAAGGGTCAGTCAGGAAACTGCGGATCATTTAGAACCATAAAGTTACGCGACTTAGCAAATGTAGGGCTTTAATATGATCCCCTTAAAGTGCGGCAATCATATCATCGCCACTATATTTGTTATGATCGTGAAGGGCATGTATGTGTTGGAGGCAATCATTGACCGGCCCAAAGGAAGGTGTGATTGTCGAAGACACATATGAGCATGGTAGTGGACCCAAATAGGGCCGGCGGCGAAGCTTTAAAAGCGTAGGTTAACTCATCGGCCCAAAGGAAGGTGGTTAACCTGTGCTTGGAGAGCCGTCATATTGACCACTACACCCAATTGTTGGAAGGTATTGGGATGACTCCAAAGAGCCCGAATATTGGAAGACAATTGGTAGATGGAATCGGGGTTCTATTTTGATGTTTGGTTTTTATGCAGTTTAAAGATTACACGTGTTGTGTATTTAAGTTCGTTTCTTGTTTACTTTTCAGCAATAATGTCTAACATTAAGGATATTCCTACAATGAACGGTTCAAACTATAAACAATGGAAAGATCAATTTGAGATCTTTATGGGGATTGCTGATCTAGACAATGCGTTACAGATAGATCGTCCAGCTGTGCTAACAGACGAAAGTACCAGTGAGGAAAAATCTCACATGGCACGCTGGCTACGATCAAATCGCATGTGTCTTATGGTCATGCAAAAGACTATCCCCAAATGCTTCAGGGGACACGTTTCTGAGTCCACGACGGCTAAAGAATTTTTAGCCGATCTCGAGCAAAGATATGTAAAGAATGAGAAAGCCGAGGCAGGCAATCTCTTAAAGAAACTTTGCTCGAAACAGTACCGTGGAATCGACAACATAAGGGTGCATAAAGTTATGAATGCTGTCGCTACCAAGTTCGGTGGTAAGAAACGCAAAGCTGCGGAAATGGTTACTGTGCAAAAGGCAAGTCAAAAGGAAAAGGGGGTGCCTACTGCTGACACACCCAAAAGCATGACTTGTTTCTTTTGCAATAAGGAAGGACATTTAAGGAAGAATTGTACCGGTTATATATCTTGTCTCAAGAAAAAGGGTACATTCTTAGTTTGTTCTGAAGTTAATTTTGTTTCGGATATAGCCACTTGGTGGGTCGATACGGGAGCCACGACTCACCTATCTGTGACTATGCAAGGTTGCCTAAGCCATAGAAAACCAAGAGACGATGAAAGATACGTCTATTGGGGAAATGGCAGTGGCATAAAGGTTGAAGCCATCGGGCATTTCAGATTGCTGTTGACATCCGGTTTCTATCTAGATTTGCATGACACTTTTGTAGTGCCATCGTTTAAACGAAATCTTATTTCGTTTTATCGATTGGATAAAAGTGGATATTACGGTTATTTTGGAAATGGAAATTTCCAACTTTATCATGCTTCTAGATTGATTGGTCACGGTATAATGTCCGAAATTGATAAACTTTATTCAATAAATGTTGCTTCACATCAGGAAACCTTGCATGTTGTAACGCGAAACGTTAAAACAAAATTAACTCATGAGAATTCAGGATCACTTTGGCATCGACGTTTAGGACACGTGTCCAAAAACAGAATAGAACGTCTTGTCAAAACAGAAATTCTCAATCCTTTAGACTTAACCGACTTAGAGTCGTGTGTATTTTGTGCTAAAGGAAAACAAACTAAAGTCCGAAGATATGAAGCAAATCGTGCAAATAGTCCATTAGAGTTGATTCATACCGATATTAATGGTCCATTTCATCCTGTTACTCGAAATGGCCACTCTTATTTTATCACCTTTATTGACGACTATTTGAGATATGGCTACGTATTCTTGATTAAAGAAAAAGCGCAAGCAATAGACATGTTCAAATCCTTTAAAGCTGAAGTTGAGTTACAACTCAACAAAAGGATTAAAGCCGTCAGATCAGACCGTGGGGGTGAATACTATGGTCGATATGATGGATCAGGAGAACAGTGTCCAGGACCATTTGCTAAATACCTAGAGGAAAACGGAATCGTCCCTCAGTACACCATGCCTGGGTCACCAAGTATGAATGGTGTAGCTGAAAGACGAAACCGTACACTTATGGACATGGTGCGTAGTATGATGAGTCAAACTACGCTACCATTATTCCTCTGGGGAGAAGCGCTTAAAGCCGCAGCTTACATCCTCAACCGAGTACCAACTAAAGCGACGATAAGGACCCCTTATGAGTTATGGACTAAGCGTAAGCCTAGCCTTAACCACATAAGGGTTTGGGGCTGTCCAGCAGAGGCGAAGCCTTACAGACCAAATGAAAGAAAGCTGAACACCAAAACAGTTAGTTGCTATTTCGTTGGTTACTCGGAAAGGTCACGAGGGTATAAATTCTACGATCCCACAAGTAAAGTGTTTTTCGAGACAAATTCGGTAAAGTTCTTTGAGGATACTTTGGTTCCGGGGGGGAATGATTTGCATCAGCAGATCATCGAGTTAGATGAGGCACACTCAGATGCAACAGAAATGCGAATCGAACCATCTTTTGGGGAGATAGCATCAGCGATACCCGCACCTGAGGTACCTCATCCCAGTAGTGACGCTCCACAGGAACAAGTTCATGTTCCTGAGGAAGTTACTGAAGAACCCGATGAATTGCCGGCTGATGCAGTTCAGGAACCTACAGTATCCCAAGAACAAGTGCCCCTAAGGAGATCCACTCGTGAACGGAGAAACCTCATACCTAGCGACTATGTGGTGTATCTCCAAGAACACGAATTCGATATTGGTATGTTGGACGATGATCCCGAAAACGTCCAGCAAGCATTGCAATGTCGAAATTCAGAAAAGTGGATAAAGGCCATGGAAGAAGAAATAAAGTCTATGCACGGCAACAAGGTATGGGATGTCGTCTCGTTGCCTAAAGGTTCGAAACCCGTTGGTTGCAAATGGATATTTAAAACTAAACGGGATTCAAAAGGCAACGTAGAACGATATAAGGATCGATTTGTTGCTAAAGGGTTTACCCAAAGGGGAGAGCATAGACTATACGGAAACTTCTCTCTAGTATCCACGAAGGATTCCTTCCGGATAATCATGGCTTTAGTGGCACACTTAGATCTTGAGTTACATCAGATGGATGTTAAGACTGCGTTCTTAAACGGAGAACTCGACGAGACCATTTACATGGTTCAACCGCCTCGATTCGAGGTGGGAGATCCAAAAGGCATGGTTTATCGACTAAAGAAATCCATCTATGGGCTCAAACAAGCGTCTCGACAGTGGTACTTCAAATTCGCCAAAGTGGTTGCCTCCTTCGGTTTTGAGGCAAACCAAATTGACGAATGTGTGTATCACAAGTTTAGTGGGAGCAAGTTCATATTTATGATCTTGTACGTAGATGATATACTGCTTGCAACAAACGATGTAAACATGTTGAGCGACACCAAAGCCTTTCTGAGAAAGCATTTTGAGATGAAAGACCTTGGTGAAGCCTCATATGTGTTGGGACTTGATATACGGAGGAATCGTACCCAAGGTATCTCAGGTCTCTCACAACAGGCATACATCGAAAAGGTGTTGAAGCGGTATAGCATGGATAAGTGTAAACCACTTAATACCCCTGTGGCAAGAGGAGATAAATTCAGTATAAAACAATGTCCCAAACAGAGTTTGAACGTTCAGAAATGAGGAATACTCCCTATGCTTCGGTAGTAGGGAGTATAATGTATGCCCAAGTATGTACACAACCAGACTTGGCATTCATTACGGGAATGTTAGGCAGATACCTCTCTGATCCGAGTAAGGATCACTGGACCGCAGCAAAGAGGGTGCTGAAATATTTACAAGAAACGAAACAACACGTACTGACGTATCGGAGATCTGATAAGTTAGAGATCACTAGATATACAGATTCCGATTTTGCTGGATGCTATGATAGCATGAAATCGACCTCAGACTATGTTATTACCCTAACTGGAGGTGCGATCTCATGTAAAAGCACGAAACAGACCTTATTGGCGTTCTCCACTATGGAGGCGAAATTCGTAGCTTACGTCCACGCATCCAATCAGGCGATATGGCTTCGCAATTTTGTCACAGGACTGCGGGTATTGGAGACTATTTCGTCTCCAATGAGGATTTACTGTGACAGTAAAGCTGCGGTGCTATATTCAAACAACAACCGGAGTTCATCTAAAGCGAAATACATAGAGATGAAGTATCTGGCTGTTAAAGAAAGAATTCTGAGTGGTCTGATCAGTATTGAGCATATCAGTACAGACTCTATGGTGGCCGACCCTTTGACTAAGGCCGTGGAACCGGGTGTGTTTCACAAGCATGTTAGCCGTATGGGTCTTAGTTCAGTTGAGGATGTTTTATCCTAGTGGGAGTCTGTGAGGTTTTTCTTGTGTTCAATAAAGTTGTTTATTTCAGACATACAGTATAATGTACATTCCGGTTATATTAAAGTTTTTCTGCAGAAGTAATGTACATTAAGCAGTTACGGCATACATTCTGAATTCTATTGATCTCGCTAAAGTAGGGCCAAGTTGGAATTAGATATGTATGATCACCTAGCATATTAATTCCACACTACATATCCATTTCAGTATCCATGTCATTCAGTAGAATGTTAGCATCATGATTTAAGAGGGACAAGTCACTAATTCAATGTGGCGACGTGCGGCTTAAGTCTTTTGCTAATATTTACTGATGGACCGGATAAAGAAAGACACACTAAGGGACATAAGGTATATGAGCTCAAAAGGGTGACATATAATCTTTAAGATACATACATAGTCCAAGTGGGAGATTGTTGGAATTAATTCGAGATACGTGTGATGCGCAGCACGTTGATAAAGTTTATACGAATTAATCATAAGGTGGACGTTATGTATGATAATATTATATGTCACATATGTCACGTAATAATATTAATTATTACGTAAAACATCCACACGTTAAGTGATCATCGGGTATGTTCGTGGATGTATAGTGTGGTCTAAATGGAAACCCCGAATATGTAGACAGTCATATGGTCAGAGACCGCGATGGATGGGCTCAAAGTGCAACGACCATAAAGTTACGACATCTGGTCCCCGAGGGGCGACAACCCACGTGTGACTTGTAGATAATTATTGGCACAATAATTAAATATTAAATAATATTTAATAATGTTTATTATTAAATATTAGATAATATTTGGAAATAGATAGAGATAACTTGAATATATCATCAAGTATCTTCGATAAAGGAATCTCTATCTATTAACAATTATGCCTATCAGGATTCCTCCATTCCCCATCTATAATAGAGGAGGAGGCATTCACCTCCTCTGACAGAGAGTAAAAAGGAACGTGTATACACAGAGGAAGAAAAGGGGGTGTGCCAAATTTTCTATAAAGTCCACACTGCCTAACCTCTCCATCGGGTAAAGCAGTGAATTGTTGATTCCGGTTCAAGGGGCATATCAACAATTGGTGGGAGGTCGTGAATCCTTGGATCACGCCAGATTCTTCATCAGCCGGAGCAGTTGCAGCGTACGTGTTCAGATTAACAACGGCAATGGAGCAAGGTATATTTTTCCGCATTTTGTTACTTTGTCCATTGATTCGATTAAACGGTCCTATTCAGGGGTTTATTAAAATTAAATCCAACATGCTAATCAGAAACTCATTGGCATTTTACGTTAACAAAGTTTCGTCAGAGACTCACTGTAAGATGTCTACTGCAAACCAGGATAGCAATCATCTAATCTAATTAGGCTGAATACAATGGCTTCACCATTATTGACCTAGACAGCAGACATTCACGCTGTACGTGTCCTGTTTTGAACATGTGTTTTTCTGAAACAATGTCTTAACCCAAATACCAACTGAACTATATCCTGGAGGCGTTTAATTCTTTGTATTATTAGGATTCTAACTGTTGATTTCATGCCATGTATCTAGAAAGGATCATGAACTTCTCCATCAGTCATAAATTATAGAAACAATTTTTAACCTTGTTTTTAGTATATTTCATAATTTTTGGAGAATTCTTCAACAGTAATCAACAGTCAAACATAATTCCTAAAACAAACATCTATGATTTCACTTTGCTTTACATCACATCATAATTCAGTTAGTTAACGCGATCATACTATTTTATTATTGACTAAATTTCCCCAGAAAAGGTACTGATTTTGAAAATTATAGTGGTGACAAAATTACTGCAATATCTCGAAAGAACAACTCTTGCATATTGCAAAATGCAATTAATTTTTTCAATGTACTGTAAACACGAACAGGATGGATCAAAAACAAAGACATAGTGCAGAAAATTTTCTGTATATTTGTGTATGTATGTTCATTTCATTGTACACTTACTTATAGCTGTGGTATCTACAATTATAAGGAAACAATCAATCAAATCTTCCTATAATTACTCTAATTGCTATAATCATGTCCCTGTGATTATGGGATTTATACAACATTTACTTTCAAATCAAATCTTTCCATACTAACACTCCCCCTCAAGTTGAACCACAGGATCCACGATGTTCAACTTGCACAGTATTTTTGAAAATGTCCTTCCATTGATAGCTTTAGTCAGTACATCAGCAAGTTGATCTTCCGAGCGGACAAAGGGTAGCGTGACGATTCCGGTATCCAGTTTCTCTTTGATAAAATGTCGGTCGATCTCTACATGCTTGGTACGATCATGTTGTACTGGGTTTTCTGAGATGCTGATTGAAGCTTTATTGTCACAGAACAGTGGAGTCGGCTCATTGACTGGCAATCCCAAGTCTCTAAACAGTTTATGCAACCAAAGTATCTCTGTGATTCCTTTCACAATGCCTCTGAACTCTGCCTCGGCGCTTGAGAGGGCCACAACTTTCTGCTTCTTACTCCTCCAGGTGACTAGGTTTCCTCCCACAAGTGTAAAGTATCCAGAGGTAGACTTCCGATCTACGAGGTTTCCTGCCCAGTCAGCATTCGTATATGCCTGAATGTCAAGATGTCCGTTATCCTGAAAAACAATTCCTCGGCCAGGAGTAAGTTTCAAGTATCGCAAAATACGCATAACAGCATCCATATGATGTTCTTGAGGAGAATGCATAAATTGACTAACCAGACTTACAGCAAATGCAATATCCGGACGAGTATGAGATAAATAAATTAACTTACCAACAAGTCGTTGATACTGACCTTTGTCCGCAGGAGGCGCTCCATCGATTACCTGCAATTTGTTATTTAACATCATAGGAGTATCACAGGGTTTACAATCAATCATTCCTACCTCTGCGAGAAGGTCAAGAATATACTTCCTTTGCGAAATATAGATCCCAGATTTCGATCTTAGGACTTCAATTCCAAGAAAATACTTGAGACCCCCAAGATCTTTCATTTCGAACTTAGTGAACAAGTGTTTACGGAGCCGGGTCATTTCTTCTTCATCGTCACCGGTGATGATCATGTCGTCAACATATATGATCAGGCAGGTTACCTTTTTCTTTTGCCTTTTTATGAACAAGGTATGGTCTGCGTTACTTTGGGCATACCCATCTTCCTTCATTACTTCTGTGAACCTACCGAACCAAGCTCGAGGAGATTGTTTTAGCCCATACAAGGATTTCTTCAGTCGACATACTTCTCCCCTTTTGAATTCGGTTGAGAACCCCGGAGGTGGCTCCCTGTATACTTCTTCTTTTAGATCACCATGAAGGAAAGCATTTTTCACATCAAACTGTCGTAAGGGCCAGTTTCGAGTGGCTGCAATTGAGAACAAGACTCGGATTGTGTCAATACGGGCTACTGGTGAGAAGGTCTCTGAATAATCTAAGCCATAAGTCTGTGTGTATCCTTTAGCTACCAGTCGAGCCTTATGTCGTTCTATACTCCCATCTGCCTTGTACTTGTTGGTGAAGACCCATCTACATCCAACTGGTTTTTTCCCTTTAGGTAAGACACACCTTTCCCATGTTTCGTTTTTCTGAAGGGCCCTCATTTCACTAAGCATAGCATCTTTCCATTCTGGTCGCCGAAGTGCATCTTCAACATTCCTTGGGATCTCCTCAGAACACAGTTTTCCAAAAAATCCTTGAGCAATGTCACTTAGGTTATTCCTGGACGATTTCAAAGGGTATCGAGCGGTTTTGGATATTCTGTCTGGTGAGTATCAAACTGGAGGTATTCCTCGGTTTTGTCTCAGAGGTAAGTTTCGGACCACCTGCTGTTCCTGCAATGTATCAGTGGGACATGTAGGGAATTCTGAAATATGCTCGGGATTATATGGGAGTATGGTAGGAGAATTACTACTTGTGTTGTCAGAAGACAAAAGAGTAGATTGTTCATTATCAGTATCATTTCTTACCTCTGACTGGACATTCGTGTCAGTTTGACCATTGGATGGTACATCAGCGTCAGGAAGTACTTTGTCGGGAGCTATAGCACAGTCGGCGCCATCTACTGACCCTGTTGGAATGGTCTCCGAGCAATTATAGTGTGACAGCCAATCTAGGGTTCCAACATCAGCATAGGGCTCCCCCTGAACCCGAGATTGGGTGTGGTAATAAAATTCGGTTTCAACAAAGGTACAATTCATGGTGATATGGATACGGTGAGTTCGGGGGTTGTAACAACGATACCCCTTTTGGGTGGTAGCATAGCCGACAAAAATGCACTTGTCAGCACAGGGGTCAAGTTTGGTACGTTTGCTCTTTGGATTATGGACAAATACAGTGCAGCCAAACACCTTTGGGGGAAGGGTACAGATAGAAGGAAGGGAATGTTGAGTGGACAATGTATGTAAGGGTGTTTGGAATTGAAGGGCTTTAGTAGGCAGGCGATTTGTGAGGTAGGACGCAGTGGATACTGCCTCAGGCCAGAAACTCATCGGGACCCGAGACTCAAACATCATAGATCTAGCCATTTCGAGTAGGACGCGATTTTTTCGTTCAGCCACCCCATTTTGTTCGGGTGTATAGGCACAGGAAGTCTGGTGGATAATCCCATGTTCAGAAAAAAAATGTTGTAAATCCCCATCAAGGTACTCACCCCCATTATCAGATCGGAGAATTTGAATAGTGGTGTGGTATTGTGTCTTGACCATATTATAAAAGATATGAAATTTTTGTGATACCTCGGATTTATTTTTGATGATGTATAACCATGTCATTCTAGAGAAATCATCCACAAAGATAACAAAGTATCGGAAGCCAAGGGGTGTATTATAGGGAGAGGGACCCCACACATCAGAATGGACTAAAGAAAATATTTGATCAACACGAGTATTATTTTGAGGGTACGAAGCCCGAGTTTGTTTTGCCCTGAGGCAAGTATCACACTGCAATGTAGTAGTTTGGGAAGTAAACAATGTAGGAAATAAATGTTTCAAATATGCAAATGAAGGATGACCTAGTCGGCGATGCCACAACTATAACTGTCGGCTACTTGTCCCGGTGGCCAGATTAGACTGTCCCTGTTGCGCCACCGCATCGACAAAGTACAGTCCATGGCGTTCAGTACCACGCCCAATGATCTCCCTGGTACGAATGTCCTGTAAGAGGCAAAAGGAGGGATACATCAGAACTACACAGTCTAATTCTTTTGTAAGCTGACTAACATATAGTAATTTGGTGGACAGTTTAGGTACATAAAGACAGTTTCGCAATGTGATGTGAGGGGTAACGCTGATGGTGCCACCACTAATTACTGGAATGGTGGTGCCATCGGCAGTCTCAACGGTCTTTCTGGTAGGTGGAGTACTGGATACAAAGTCATTAATATCATAGGTCATAGTATCGGTGGCGCCACAGTCGAAAATCCATGGGCTAGTGGTGGGGTGGATTGCACGGGAAACATGGTGGGCTATTGTGGTGTGGTGAGGGGTTGATAAGGGAGTTTTGGAAAGTTTAGGGTCAGATTGGTAAGTGGGCGGAAACTGAGGGGGTTGCTTTGGTTCCTGAGTTATTTTAGGTGGTTCGGCTGTTATTTTGTCTAAGCCAGGGACCTGAATACAATTTGCAGAACCAGCAGGGGTCAGATGTAACATGGTAGAAACATGAGGGGGCAAAATATTAAATTCAGAAAGGGGGCAGATATAAAAGGGGTAGGGTTAGGAGAATTCCTAACCCTAATACCTCCAGAACCTGCGGCTGCTGCATACGCAGCTTCGTCTTCTCCGTCGTTTCTTGGCCATTTTTGAAGCGCTGTTTCCTTTCCCCTTTTTTCTTCTGTAGAATCACTCTCCCTTCTGCTGCCATCATCTTCCCCGGTGATTTGAGCGGCGGTGGCTTGATTCTTTTTCTTGTAATCCTCCCACCAGTCGGGTAGCCCATTAAGTTTGAAACACTTCTCCCTAGTGTGCCCCTTCTTCTTGCAGTGGGTGCATTCTTGGAGATTTTTTTCATCCCCCCGCCGTGATGGTGGTCCTGAGCGGGGGTTGTTGCCTCCTTTGCGTGATGGTTCAGCGTGGCTCTTGCCATGGGTTCCTGTCCCTTTTCCAGTGAGTCCCTGTCCCAAACGTGTTCCCAATGAGGTATCTGAGGGATTGATCTTCAGCAATCTGTCCTCTGTGTCAGATCTGTGAAGTTCTCCATACGCAGCTTCGGTACTTGGTCGTGGGTCTCGTTTTAGTATTTCCTTTTTTGTGCCAGCAAATCTATCATCAACTGCCAATAATAGTTGGTAGAGACGTTGTTCTTGTATGAACTGGTTGAATTTTTGAATGTCTCTGGGACATTCCATGGGGTTAGGGCTTCTGTTATCGATAGTCCTCCATATGTTTTGTAACTCGTTCCAGCAATCATCCAACGAATTTGAGCCTTGCTTTAAGGTGTAGGCCCGTTTGTGCAAGTCATAGATCTGTAGTGGGTCAATCCCTGACCCGTACGTAATGGCTAACCCATCCCAAAGTGTTTTAGCGGTTGGGTAGCTGGAGGCATTGTTCACCAAGTTTTCATCCATGTTGTCTATCATCCAAGTGAAGACAAGCTGGTCATCTTGTTCCCACTTGGCATGATTAGCGTCAGTTGGCAGGGGGGTGGAGGAACCCCTGTAATGTGGGCGCTCCTCCCCCTGCCCACTATTGCTCTTCGCATTAAATTACACCATAAGGGGTAATTTCCAGAAGTAAGTTTTACTTTTATGACCAGATTGTCTGATATAGTTGATGTTTGGACAGAGTTTTGTGGTGCTGGAATGATTTGGCTCTGGAGAAACTTTGCGAATTCAGCGGATAGGTCAAAGTTATCAGGGAGTTTAGGCATTTTGTCTGATGTCTCTGGTGCCTCTGGTTGATTTTCAGTGTTGTGTGACATTTTTGGTGGTTGTTTGCAGGAAATAATGGGTAAAGGGCAAGGGTATGGTTACGGTACGAAGACAAGGTAAGGACAAATACTGCACTTGGCAAAAGGTATGGTAAGAACAGACCGTATACTTGGTGAGAAAGGTTGAGAACAGATACTATTGTGAGAGATGGTAAAAAACGGCAATGAGGAAACTATTTTCTGAGCCAAACAGTAGCCCAGAAAACAAAAAATCCCAGTATGGCAATGATGAATAGACAATTCTGAGCCAATATGGTCTCAGAAAAACTGCAGTAGCAAGAGAACAGGCTTGGCTAAGATCTAGCCTACTCTGATACCATGTAAACACGAACAGGATGGATCAAAAACAAAGACATAGTGCTGAAAATTTTCTGTATATTTCTGTATGTATGTTCATTTCATTGTACACTTACTTATAGCTGTGGTATCTACAATTATAAGGAAACAATCAATCAAATCTTCCTATAATTACTCTAATTGCTATAATCATGTCCCTGTGATTATGGGATTTATACAACATTTACTTTCAAATCAAATCTTTCCATACTAACATGTACGTCAAAGGTTTATACCCAATATAAAAATAATTAACTCTTTCGTTTCAAATGTAACAAGCTGAAGGTGTCTATTTATATATACTAAATTCATTCACTAACACATCAGCATATCGTATTTTTATTATTGTGTCTTAAAATATACGTATACACATAGAGCCGGAGGTCTCACTGGAAGCAAACTTTCTATCTTTTGAAATGGATGTATTGTTGTCTGCCTCTCACCATCTCCAAATCCTGACGATAGTTTTTGATGTCGTTGGGATATATTGGGTATTTGTTGTTTTTGACATCGTCTCAAATATAACAAGCTGCCGTATGGTAGCTTTTTTGTTACTGTTTATAAACTTAATTTATTTCTATCTTCATAAAATTTAGTTTACATTTCCTTTCTTAGATGATGCATTCCTTTGTGCAGGACAGAAGAATATAACTGCAAACTTGAAGGCGTTCGCCTCCCCCCACCACCAGGCCCCCATCTCTTTCCTCTTTTTTTTGGGTTCAACCTTTTTTAAGTAATTATATCTTCATGACATAGTCCAACTTGTTCCGGACAGGGGTTCTCGAAAGGAATGTCAGAGGTTCAATTCTTGCCAAAAGCAAGAAAGCCACTTCCCAGCAAATGCATAGTATGTGAGCTTTTTGGACTGTAGTCTTGTATGCAGTGCTGGAGACTCCTTATGCAGACTACTGTGTAAATGATCAAGCTCCTGCTAGCGGGCCGTTGGGTACCTGATTTATCTCCTTACACTATCTTTAGAACTGGATGTGACAGATACCCTTACTGGTTGTCATTCAACCCTTTTTTAGTAATTGTCTCGATTCTGTTCCAACAGAAGGAATATATTTTCCACTCCTCTTTCAGAAAGCTCAGGGACCCGGAAATTTCTTTTTTTCTTTGTCCTTTAGAAGACGAAAAGATAAAGCTTTTTTTCTTTCTTAAATGTTGAATTTCGGAATCTCATTTTACTATCATACACGAAGACGGACCTTGTAATAATTGTTAAGCTTACTGTTTTGTGACTTTGAAGTCATAGATTCGAGTCGCGGAACATCCTATTGCACAAAGTATAGAGTAAAGTTTGTAGTTTAGAATGAAACCTTTTATTTCATTAAGATTAATGGAGTACAATGTCCTCTACTTATACTACTACCTCTAACTCTAGAATAGACAATTACAATTTGGTTTTCATTTGATTTTGATTTGATACAACCTTCCAAACAAAGTCTATCTCTAAATTAGGTATGATTAGATTTCCACCTTATCTCTTGATTCTCTAACACTCTCCCTCAAGTTGATCAGTCGGTTCTCCAATGCTAAACTTGCGAAGTGTTGCTTCAAACACCCTCCCAGCCACTGCTTTAGTAAATATGTCGGCAAACTGTTATTCAGACCGTACAAATGGTATCTCCACTACTCCCTCATCCAGCTTCTCCTTTATAAAGTGCCTGTCCACCTCGATGTGTTTCGTTCGATCGTGCTGCACTGGATTCTCATAAATGCTTATGGCTGTTTTGTTGTCACACTTCAATTTTGCTAGACTTTGTACTGCGAAACCCAATTCTCTTAGCAACTTGTTGAGCCACAAAACTTCAACAATTCCTTTCGCAATTCCCCGGAACTATGCTTCTGCACTTGACAGCACTGCCACCTTTTGTTTTTTACTCCTCCATGTCACAAGGTTTACTTCGACCAAAGAAAAGTACCCTGACGTTGACCTTCTATCAACCAGATTACCTACCCAATCTGCATCAGTATATACCTCGATTCCAAGGTGTTTGTGATTTCTGAACCAGATTCCCCTCTCATATGTTTTCTTCAGATATCTCACGATTCTCATAACTGCCTCCATGTGATCTTTCTGGGGTTTGTGCATGAACTGACTCACCACACCTACAGCATAAGCAATGTCTGGCCTGGTGCGAGCAAGATATATGAGTTTTCCTACTAGCCTCTGATACTGCCCTTTGTCAACCTCTGGTGTAGCTTCTTGAACCTCCAGTTTTTGATTGGTTATCATTAGTGTATCACTGGGCTTGCAATCAAGTATTCCTACCTCAGTCAAAAGATCCAGAGTATACTTTCTCTTTGATATGAATATGCCTTGTTCAGACCAGTGCACCTCAATTCCCAGAAAGTACTGAAGCTCCCCTAAATCTTTCATCTCAAACTCTGCAAATAGGATTTTTCTGAGCTGGACAATTTCTTCCTTATCACTGCCTGTAATTACAATATCATACACATATATAATCAAACACGTAACTACAATACCTCTTTGTTTGAGAAATAGGGTGTGGTCTGCATTACTTTGCTTGTATCCATTTCGTTTCATAGCCAGGGTGAACCTTCCGAACCATTCCCACGGAGATTGTTTCAAGCCATAAAGAGACCGTCTAAGTCTGCATACTTCATTCCCTTGGAACTCAGCGGAGAAGTCTGGTGGTGCCTCCATATACACTTTCTATTTCAGTTCTCCGTATAGGAAGATATTCTTGACATCGAACTGATATAAAGGCCAATTCTGATTTACCGCAATAGAGAATAGCACCCGGATCGTATCAATCTTGGCCACTGGAGATAACGTTTCAGAATAGTCAATTCCATAAGTCTGTGTATACCCTTTTGCTACTAACCTAACTTTATATCATTCGATAGTACCATCAGCTTTGTATTTGATAGTGAACACGACATCCTACCGATTTCTTTCTTTTAGGTAGTGTACACCTCTCCCAGGTGTTGTTTTTCTTCAACGCATCCATCTCACTTCCATGGCTTCCTTCCATTCTTTCTTCCTGATAGCTTCATCAGCTGTTCGTGGAATCTCCTCTGCGCACGAGGCAAGAAGTGCTCGCGACTCCTCTTTGACTGATAGGTTTACTGGATATCTGGAGCCCCGAGTTGGTGGCTCTGGAGAGTACCTGTCAGGTGGCACTCCTCGGTTTCTTCGTGGTGGAAGATATCATACATGTGGCTCATTCATAGAGTTAGGAGGTTCAACAGCAAGTGTAGTAGATGGACATGTATCTGGGGAAGACTCACTTACCTCATGAGGAGTATTCACAGAAGGAAGATCAGAGGACAAGAGCATTTCACCTTCGGTACTGTCTGTTGTGGATTTAGATGACTCGGTGGCGCCATCTACTTGCCCGTGTTGTCCAGCCTCTAACTCCCTGTGATTGTTGACCCAGAGATTGCGTACATCAGATCGTGAAGCAATCCGGTCCCTCTCCGTATCCTGTGCAAACGTGGAAGCTGGTGCACTGAGAACCCCATTTTTATTTGACTATCATGCTCCTGAAAACTTTGTGAATTAAAGGATATGTTCTAGCGAACAATTTTTCAGAGTTTGTTTTTAGCTCTAGTGTTTGAATTCAATCTACTAGATTGATACAAACCCCAACATTGAAGATCATCTACATATGTTACCGAAAATATCAACAACAGTAACACCTACTCAGTATATTCCAACAACAGCAAAAGCTATCGCTAGGATCTTGGGAGGGTGAGAGACATGCAAACAACACCTCCATCCCAAAGGATAGAGAGTTTGCTTCAAGCGAGATCTCATGCTCTATATGTATCTGCATAGCCACATAATGCACGACAAATAATGCAAGACAAAGACAAAAAAAAACAAAAAAATGCTAAGTCAACCTAATGTTAAGCTAGTATCTACGTCCCTTTATATATTCTAAGCTGGCCATATATCATGCGTAACCTCGCTAACATTAATCATCTCTCCATGAGCTCTTACCCTGGACCATGTTCTCAGAGAGGTGCAAATCTAGTAGGTCATGTCTAATATGTTCCTCCCAAGTCAGTTTGGACATGCCTTTACTTCTTTTCCCCTCTACAAGGAGGCTTTCAACTGCTCTGACAGACGCTGTTGTTTGTCTCTGCTTGTGCCCAAACCATCTCAGTCTCCATTCCCTTATCTTATCTGCTATACTAACCACCCCTAGCCTTTCTTGAAATGCCTCATTTCTGATCCGGTCTAGTCTTGTATGTTCACACATCCACCTCAGCACTTTCATCTTCTGCGACTTTCATCTTCTGCGACTGTGTCCTCTTCATGGCCCAGCAGTATGAAATATTTAAACTATACATCAACTCTAGATATTTAAACTATACATCATTAGGAAATTATGAAACGTTTTATATAGTTGTTCTTTTACTCCTTTGAAATGACTTTCTCTTCTAAAATATGATATTTCTTACATAACAAATCATGAAAGTTACTCATTTATCAAATAAACAATATAGTATGGTTTTAGCAAAAACTATAAAATAAACTTTAAATCTACATATAAAAAGACATTGTTCACGTACATTTGGAAGGACGAAAAAGTTATTCTATTATTCCTAGATCATTGTCGTATATTTGGGTTGGTTATGTTGAATCGCTAATTGTCATGAAAAGCTTAATGTTTAATTACCTTTATCCCTTAATGTTAAAGATAATAGTTGATACTTTCTTCATGCTTAAAAATACACATTTAACTTTTTTTTTTTACTTATTCCACATCATTGAGGCAAGGTTTCACTGGCTACCTCCTCCATGTTTAGACTAAAAGATAAAACATATAAAATATCTCAATTTTAACAGAAAATAATGGAATTACTGAAAACCCCATGGCACTGTTCATCATCTCCTTCCCATTCCTTTTTCTTTTAGTTTAGTCATGGATATAATGGGGAAACAAAAGACAAGGAGATCAAAATTTTCATGTTAAGAAAATATCAAATTCAGCATATAGAAATCTTAACAGGAATTGAACCATTTGTCATAAGAGGAAAAAAAATTGTATTATTCCCCTTCAAAAGCAATACATGCGATTAGGAATTTAGGGCCTGCTGCTGATAAAATCACAAAGGTTTACTCTACGGTTGGATCCAAAGAACAGTTTTTATATAATAAATTTGGTATATACAAATATGAAAGTGTAGGAAAGTAAACATTGAAAACGCTATTTTATTAAATTAGGAAGAAGACACAAAACGATCCCTATAGTTCCAAAGAAAAAAAAGTTGTACCCCAACGGATCCCTGTCAATCTGTGGTATGTAAATCAGGAACACGATAGATTCAGACAAAAGTCAGATTATATACACGAATACAGCGGGTACAGTACTATAGAGCCTAAGTAATAGAATTCCTCACAAATGCCTCCGGACGAAGTCGAACTTTCAACCTCCTTCTTTCAAGATGACTACCCATAAATGTCTCCAGAAGGAGTCGAACTCTCAACCTCATTATTTCAAAATAATTATCATTTGTCTGTTTTCATCAAGCTATGTCATTGGGACCGTTCCAAAGAATCTTGCATGTGAATGACATGCTCATCGCCATTTGGATTTGGTCCATACCCTCTCTATCCTCCTTGTATCTTTTTGTTTCCTTTTTTTTTTCCACTACCGTCCACACAGAATAAGATTCATTCATTTTAAGGGAAAAAAATGTCAAAGAAAGGAGAGGATCGGTTACATGTGATATGTCCTTTTAAAACATTCTAAATAATTGATGTTTCGAATTGTCAAAGTAATTAATTTTTTTTTTTTGAAGTATATAATCTGCAAATAAAGAGTTTCAGTCTATCTTTGTTTAGTTATATTTTTTTTTCCTTTGTAGGTTTACTATATGAAAAATTATGCAGTCAAAGGGATAAGCTTATGTTACGTGTAGGTCTTACTAAAAAAATATTGATTTCCAACCTTAAAAGCTCTTATTGTCTCATCTGTAAGATTTTAAGATGTAACCCGATATATGTGTATAAGTAGATAGTCTCCCAGAACTTGCCCTACACAATGAAACCAAAAGAGGTTTAAATCTTACAAACGCTGATAGCAAGATTCGAACTCTTAAGTTGTAGTTTACCAGACTAAGCTGCTTTTAGATACTTTAATACTTTTTTACTGAGCTTTTTTTATACGCCGGTGTAAATAGATATTGTGGAAGTTTGTCACAATGCCGTACACGATGAAACCAAAAGAGGTTTAAATCTTACCAGCGCTGATAGCATGATTCGAACTCTTAAGCTGTAGTTTACCAGACTGAGCTGCTTTTTGACACTTTAGTATTTTTTCACTGTGCTATTTTTTTATATGCCGGTGTCAATAGATATTGTGGAAGTTTGTCACAGTTACATTTTAGGTATAAGCCAGCTTGAGTGCACATAAAATAAACCTTAATTAATAAGTTAAAAAGATAATTTAGAGAAAGAGTTAAATGATTATATAAGATATTTCTAATAGATTACCCTCCTTCCGTATCTTTCTATAGCATCCAATCCTACCATAGATTACTTGAAAGTTCGTTATTTCAACGAAATCTTTCAATTTCTTATTTTACTATGTTCAACTCTATGTATTCCTTTATCCGTAGAGTACATTGAATGTACAGAAATGTCTATAACGGAGTTTCTCTTATTCATATTAACAGCTACCTTAGGAGGAATGTTTTATACGGTGCTAACGATTTCATAACTATCTTTGTAGCTCCAGAATGTTTCATTTTATGCTCTTATCTATTATCTGGATATACCAAACGTCAACGACTGTTGGCTTATTTGTCAAAAAAAATAGAACACGTTATAAAGAATTAATAGGTCAATTGAGTATTCGAGCCCCGCTGAAAGTGAGGGGCAAACACAATCATTTTGCTGTTTGAAATATAATATAGTTTTTCCTTGAGCCTTCTGTGAATGAATTTCCAAGCACATTGTGCCACCTGCAGTCTGCACCTCAGAAATTTCGAGTCTTATATTAGAAGTTTGTCTGATGGCATTGACAAATGATACATAGCATTCTAACATGGGAAGTTTGGTGCTGGCTAAGAAAGTAGGGATTTGTCGTCTAGAGCATAGCTCAGTTGGTACTCAGATTAGAATATTGCTCCAGAAATGCGTAGGTTCGAACCAGATCAGACACAACGTGGGTGCAATACTGTTGTCTGGGTCAGTAATGGCAAAACCATTGTTTCCGGCCCAATTGAATTAGAGAGTTGCTCGTCCGGTTTGTACTAGACACCTTACAGTATGTCTTTGGCAAAACATTACTAACACAGAATGCCACTGAATTCCTAATTTGCATCTTCTACGAAACTGTTTAAGATTGAAACGGTAGAAGTCCACGGAGCTAAAAGTATTAATCTTTTGCTCCATAATAAAGTAGGAATTTGACTTGACATAATTCTAACTTTACATTGACTATAATGATCTAAAGAATCGGTACTTTTAGAAAATGGATTCTACTATGTGTCTGCTTCACATAAAGATTGAGTACTAATTATATATCAGCATCATGATCAATAAAAATGATATATATTGCGTACATCATATTACAAAACAATTCAGACTTTTCCTAAACCTTACGAAAACGCGAAAGTCTAGTGTGCTATGAACGCGCAAGTTATGGATAGTACAAAATGTTTGCATAAGATAAATTAACTGCTTTCTACTTTTCCATTGGGCCGAAAAGGGTGTTTGATTTTTATGTGGGCTTTAAACTAATATTAGTAGGCCCGCCGAATGTGATATATGTTGATTTGGATGATTTTGTATTACTGCCATTTTAAACCTCTAATATATTGTTTAAAATGTAAAGTTAGTGTTTCATGTTTGAATTTTACATTTTTTAGTTATCTAGATTAACATTGTTTAGTATTGAGTTAATAATAAAAGGGTTAAACGACAAGAAAATTTTACACATGAAAATAAACATGTGTAGATTATCTAAAACAAAACTAATCTGTAGTGATCCGTCACGAGCCCTAGTACTCGGAACAACTTACCTGCTCATCACTTAGGTTTATTGTCGTAACTTATTTCTAAGTCCATACCTGATATCAACACCTTAAATATAAAATCGTAACTTATGGACAAAATCATACTTATTTTCTAAGATCATGGCTAATTCTAGAAAGATGATAATACGAAAAAGTGCGGTTTTAATCTCTTAAACCAGGATGAGATCACCTCACCCCTAAATCCTTACCTCTTCTCCATCACCCGCTACATGGTATTAGGGAAGATTCGTGAGACTAAATAAGAAGTGAGCAGCAAAGGATATATAAGAGGGGTGGAGGACACGTAATAGACGGTGAAGAGGAGGTGAGGAATTTGGATGTGGAGTTGTTACACGCAACACATAAACTTACATAACCAACTTTGTCCAAAAGAGGAAACATCTTTTTTTTCTTAAAAAAAGTGAATAGTCACTAACAGACACTCTAAAATTAGTATATGTTAATATTATCCATTTCTTAAATCGTTCCTGGATTTTCCTGCACTGATTCAGAGGAAACCGCAACAATAATCGTACCCTTTTGTCCAAGAAAAAAATTCCACTTTTCTCGATTTGTGCATCTCATCCTTGCGCAGGGTCATGCTAATCTTCTCTGTATCGTTCCAATTTTATCGGATGTCCCCGAAGGACAAAAAAATTCCACTTTTCACGTTTAACCTTCTATATTTCTAGACTTAACTATATTAATATGTTCATTTATAAATCACCTTCTAAATTTGTGATACGTCGATAAATTTTCAACTCCGTCTTAAATTTATTTACAGTCACGTCTTTTATGTTATTTGATCATATACACGACAATTTAAAATTTTAGATATAAAAAACTGCGCAAGGTACTGAGTTATACAGTTAGTCTGAATTAATAGACAAATGAGGGTGTATCTCTTACTTAAATACAATGACTTTTTCTAAGCTTAAGATCATATATATGATTAAATGTGTAAGTTAGTGTATGACTTATTAATTTAAAAAAAATTGAAAGACGAAATCCACCTCTTGTAAGTTAGTGTATGACATATTATTATTATTATTATTATTATTATTATTATTATTATTATTATTATTATTATTATTATTATTATTGATACAAAAAGAAAATGGCGTTCCCAGCGTATAAGGGCCTAGATCGCTTTACAATTTGATATACGCAGTTTTATCCTTCACTTTTTTATGTAAAAGACGGTTTCCGCGATTCGGATATGTGATCTTATAGTCGCACCAACCTTGCTAGTTTTTCCGATGCACCATTTGTTAATTCTGATAGAGAGCTCTACTTAATTAGACTGGCGTGAAGAGACGACAACAACAACATTACCCTATTGTCTTAGAGTCTCCCACTTATAGTGAGATATTAGGGTCGGATGTACACAAACATACTCATGTGTTAAAAATACAAAAAGATTGTTTCTTAATAACTCATAATGATGCGTTGGATCATTTAAAATCAGAGCTTAAAGTTAGTTGTAGAAGATTTTTGGTTTTGCGGTAAAATTAGAGTTAGACATTAGTCGCTCGCTCTTTATAGTCTTTCTTCCAATCCCCTGCGTGCTCTTCCAGCCTGGGTAATTCAGCTGTAACAGCAAAAGCAAAGAGGGAAAGCAAATCCTTCAACCACAAGGAATAAAAGTCCAATCACATAAAGCTATTCAACTTCACGAGCAATCCCGCCTGTTCTTCCTCGCTGTACACTTATTCATATCATGTATTTATAGCTAATGATCATCGTCATCATTTACAGAAGCCACAAGCTGAAGAATCCATAAAAAAGGTTGAATTTGGTGGCAGATTTGTGGTTAGGGCTTCACGGACTAGAAGTCGTTCTCTTCAAGTCGTTTTCGTCAACCTACTACTCTATTTCACTTCAATCGTGTGAACAGTTCTTTGCCACAGCTGTATGGCTGAAATTAGGGTTTGTATGTGGTCATGATGCTGAATTCAGCTTGAAAGAGTTTGGTTTCCGGGGAATTGAGTATTTGTTTTGTGAAATGGATCGATCAGCGGTGGCTGTTGGGCCTGGGATGGATATGCCTATTATGCATGACAGTGATCGGTATGAGCTTGTTCGTGCTATTGGTGCTGGGAATTTTGGAGTTGCTAGGCTAATGCGTGACCGTATGAGTAATGAGCTTGTGGCTGTTAAATATATCGAGAGAGGTGATAAGGTTTGATTGGTATCCTAATTTCATTCTTCCCTATGTTCACTGTATGACATGTGCTTTGTGATGTTGCTTTGTTCTGCTTCTGAGTGAATTAATTTGCATAATTTTGGTTGCTGAAGTCTTAACGGAAATGAAAGGTTGACTTTTCGTGCATTTTTTTTCTCTAATGAAAGTAAGCTAGAAAGAAAACTTACCTGCATAGTTTGCTTTCGAAGTAAATATAACTCAAAAATATGTTTTCTGACATACGCATTGGCATGGTTTGCTATTATTTGCTCACCAGTCGATGGAGAAGCAGGGGCATGGAAATGGTGGCAAATCTCAACTTTAATATGAATTCAAAGGAAGTTTTGTGATCTTTCTTCTCTTGTAGAAGGCCTGGAGAGGATATGAAATCTTCATCCATGTTGTCATGTTCTCCTCCTTTGGGCCAGGGTTGAATCAATCATTGTCAATTAATGGCTGCAAATTTTTAGCACTTTGAAGATATATTCTCTTAGAATCAGCTCTGTTTGGTTTTGTGCTATCAAATATCTTATGTTATGATATCTATGGTTGTGGTCTGCTATTAGTAGAATAGAGTAGTGCAACTTGGTAGAGATTTTGTTCCGTGATACAAGCCCCCTGTGAAGGAAAAAAAAAAAAAAACCTACTTCATTAGCTAGTTTATTAGATTTTGCTGTGGCATTTGTACCTGATGCAAGAGCTTTAAGAATATAATGAGGGCAGAAAGGAGGCAACTTGTTTTCCACCCTGGCCTAGGGAGTGGAGAGCTGGCTGAACTAAGTATCTCTTGTTGCTTTGGAAGTCATTAGCTGTATTTATATTTTGCAAGTATTGGCTTCTGACTGCTAAGCAGGCATCACAGCCATATGACAATTTATCAAGGCAGTAGCCTAATGGTAAAGAATTTGCAGATTGATGAAAATGTTAAAAGAGAAATCATTAACCACAGATCCTTGAGGCATCCAAACATTGTCAGGTTCAAAGAGGTAAATGAACTTCCAGGCTTGTCATTAAATAAATCGGAATTGACAAAATCCTTTTAAGATTAAGTGCGATGATGATGCTTTTTGAGAGCTTATTTTTATTCATGTTTATCCCACTCTAGGTCATCTTGACGCCTACTCATTTGGCAATAGTCATGGAATATGCCTCCGGAGGAGAGCTGTTTGAGCGCATATGTAATGCAGGCCGGTTCAGCGAGGATGAGGTTAACATCGTTGACTGAGTTGATTTGCCAGTATTTCTTGTTCAGATTACGTATAAAGTTTTGTCTTCTGCTGCAGGCTCGATTTTTCTTCCAACAACTTATATCCGGTGTGAGCTTTTGCCATGCTATGGTACTAAGATATGATTCACTGTTGATCTTGCGTATGACTGGATAAAACTCACAGTTGCAATGATTCTTTTTTTCTTCTCATTGTTAAGCAAGTTTGCCATCGTGATCTGAAATTGGAGAACACATTGCTTGATGGAAGCCCTGCTCCTAGACTGAAAATCTGTGATTTTGGATATTCGAAGGTGCCCAGCTCTCTTGATTGTAGTTTTCCGCTTCTCTGTAATTCTTAAAATGCTTTCTCTGGCCTTGTTCTGTGGTGGCGTCGTGAGGTGCTATCTATTATGGATGGTGCCTATCAGATCAAAATTTCTTGGGAGCATATCACATTATATTATGACATTACCTTCACGTTAGGAGATAGGTGTCTGGAAAAGTTTTGCTTCCCCTACTTCATATGTTCCCTTCTCCTCCTCTCCCCACATCCTCTCCGCCTTTCTTGCCCTTTTATAATTCTTCATAGTTACAGGCTACAGCTTCTGATACCTTTTACTTAATGTTTAGTCCTCGGTGCTGCATTCCCAACCAAAATCAACTGTTGGTACACCTGCATATATTGCTCCTGAAGTACTGCTAAAGAAAGAGTATGATGGAAAGGTAATCAATTACTTCATTGAATGCATAAACAGGTCAGGGTGAAGGAGAACAGGAACTGAGATCAGCTTCTTTTGTGTGGCTTTCATGTAACAGATTGCTGATGTGTGGTCGTGTGGAGTTACCTTGTATGTCATGCTTGTCGGAGCTTATCCTTTTGAAGATCCAGGGGAGCCTAAAAATTTTCGCAAGACAATACAGGTAACTTAATTTAGTTTCAATCCATTGTTTGAAATACTATCGCTAACGTGTATCCAGTTCTGTTTAGCATATTGACTCATTGGATTCTTGCAGCGAATTCTGAATGTGCAATACTCGATTCCTGATTACGTCCATATATCACCAGAATGCCGGCACCTAATATCAAGGATTTTTGTTGCTGACCCAGCAAAGGTCAAGTAGTTGTTTCCATTTCAGAAGCTTTTGCCTTGTACTTTGGGTTTGCATTTTGTCATTTCATGTCCCCTGCAGTTCTAAACTGATGTAACACCGTATCTGGTTTGAATATTTCATATTTTCTTAGCTGGTTAGGACATGAAAAGCCAATTTTAACAGCTTGAATTTCTGGTCTTTCATCTTCTGAATGTGTTATTTGATCTGTGGTTGAATTTGTTTCTGATTTGTTGAATTACATTTGGTTGGCTGCTTTTTGGTTTCTTGACGGACAAAGATTATAACTTTTACGTAATTCTCAACAGAGGATTACCATCCCAGAAATCAAGAACCATGTGTGGTTTCTGAAGAACTTGCCAGCAGATCTTGCTGATGATAATATGATTAACAACCAGTACCAGGAAGCAGATCGACCTTCCCAGAGCATCGATGAGATCATGCAGATAATTACTGAGGCTACCATCCCGCCCGCAGGGGCCAACAATCTCAATCAGTACCTTACTGGTAGCTTGGATGTTGATGACGACATGGAAGAGGACTTGGAAAGTGACCCTGATCTCGACATTGATACCAGTGGAGAGATAGTGTATGCAATGTAAGCATTTGCACATAGCTGAACTTTGTGTGTGTGGTGGTGGTGGTGGTGGTGGTGAGTGGGGGGTGACGGAGCGAGTTTGTTCCGGGGACACGTTTAGATTGTTGTTGGGACAGTTGATCTGGTACCTTCTTTTTTTCCGAAGAAAAGATCTTTGTATTAAATATAAAGTTCAGCAACTGATCTGGTACCTTTCGCGATGTAGTTCCTGGCCTTGTCCAGTATATACAAGTGTAAAATTATAAGATGACAGTTTCTTTGAGCAGAAGTTGTTCTGTTTCTTCTTGGTGCATGGCTCCCTTTATATTCAAACCATTCATGTTATTTGTATCCTTAAAAATTCTTGGTGTATTTGCTACAGAATTCCTCTTGGTTAATTCACCTTTTCTTGGGGGGGGGGGGGGGGTGTTTGAGACGGGGGATTGGTTGCAAGACGGAGGATACTGGGCACCGGTTTTAGGTTGGTTGCTGTGATTTTTTTTTTCTTTTTTCTTTTTAAAAAACGTGGTTGCTATGATTTGACGGATAAAATAACTTAGTTGGCGTTTGGTTCGCACTTGGTGTTGGAATCAGAATCGGAATGAGTATCATAGTATATGAGTTTGAGAGTATATAGGTTGGGCGTAAAAGTCATAGTTGTTTGATATTGAAGTTGGAATGAGTATGATTGAGATTGATGGTGTTTGGAACGTATCGGAATTGAAATGGATATCGAAGTTGGACGGTCGGAAAATTGGCCCAAAAAATTTGACCGGCAAGAATAGTGATGGACGGCGGACGGTGGCGGGTGGCAGCCGATGGCATTATCGGTTCAAAACCTATACCCCATTTCCCTGTATTAATAGACAAGAGAGCTAGTATACCAAAAAAAAAGTGATATTCATTATCAAATACTCAGTTATCAATCATTCATACCTCCAATTCTAACAAACAAACAACATTTATGGGTTTGGATTCTTCCAAACATATACCCTTAATGAAGAAACTCCCAACCAAACACCCATTAATAAAGCTTTATAAAGAAAACAATATCATGTTCATGAACATAGGATAACAACTTATCAGAGGAAAAAAAACATTCGAGAACAAGGAGATAAAATTTATTAAATTAAGAATAAAAATTCTAGTATTTAGACCCTCGTGTTTCTTTTTTTTGTTTCTCTACTATTTTATCTTTATTTTTCGGGTTAACTTTTCTATTTTATTATTTAGAGAAACAAACATGTTAGTTTAACATTTTTTTTATGGTAGGTGCAGCCATTTTGGTTTCATGTTTTAACGTGACCACTTAATAGTTACATATATATAAGTAGCATTAAAGATATCGTATACTTATTACTTTGTTTGTTTCTAGTACCGAAGACGATATCAAAGTCGTAATTTACTAAAGATTTTACCCAAAGTTATACCAAAATAATATTGAAAATTATGCTCTAATCACCAAGATACAAAATCTGTTCAGTTTCAAAAGTGAAAAGATCAGCAAATGCTGCCATTTACTTATTATTTTATGTTACAAAAGAGCAAAACAACATGATACGATACTCAAGCTTTTGCCTTTCTCGGCGATGATTTTCTTCTTTTTTTTCTTTAAAAAAAAATTTGTCACGTCCTCTAACATAACATTCGCTTCACCTATAAACAGATGAAACGCGTGGGTTTCTTGTCCCCACCTTTCGACAAGCCACATGATCAATCCATGATCAACTTTTATCCTGCTGTAACTCGTCATTCCAAATGATCTTACATCTTAAAATGTGATATGCACCTACGTGGGATATCCAAAGTCTTTATATACACGTATATCCTATGTACACGATCTGAGATCCTATAACTTACAATACCCCTAAGGAAGAGTGTTCTATTGTCTCCCTGGAGAGTCAACAAACCATGAGTCTCAAGCCTCAGCTCCTCCGTCATTACTGTACCACTACCACTAGCATGAGATGCCATAAGTACTTGTATATTGGGTGTCATGCAACATAATTACATATCAAAACCATATCAATTTAACATAATTAAATCAATAACAATGACATAATAAAAATAATAATATCATTATAACTATGACATAAAAATAAAGAAAATAACATAATAACAATACCATAAAAACAGTAATAGTAACAACATAATAATAATGAGATAAATATAGTTACATCGCACTAACGTATTAATAATAACAATAACAAAATAAATACTAAATTTAAAACTAATGAAACGAGAAGCTCTCAGTAGTTTTTCTGATCATAGCTTGTCGCCATGTATGTCAAGTTGTCATGCTCTTCAATCCATTGTTTGTAATAAAATGCAAAAAGTTACGCTTTACATGTGAAGGAGGAAAAATAGTCGCTCTTTTATAAATGCGCCTTAAACATCTAAACTGCAATTCTGAATTGCGTCTTAGGTGGACGGATTTCAGACCACAAGGCGGTTTTGGTTGGTTTTACCTAAGAAGCAATTCAGAATTGTGTCTTAAGAATGCTTACGATTTGAAATTGCACCTTACATCACTTAAGAAGCAATTCAGAATTACGCCTTAACTAATTAATAATTTTTTCCTCTTCGTATTACATTTGTGACTGTTAAAGAAACAAGTCTATTAATCTCAACGGTGATTTGGCAAGGAATAATATCCAAAACCTTGATGTGAAAGTCCAGCTAATAACCTCCAACAAGGATATATATATATATATATATATATATATATATATATATCAATAAGCATCCAAAAGATTGATGGGAGCTTTTTATCGTTAAGCCAGGAGACATAACATGACAGATATTTGACCATTATTTGGTTTGTATTTTAACTTCATCCACTACAGGATAAGGATAAGGCCGTCTACACTATCAATAGTGCGACGTTCATAGGTTTATAATACTCGTCGGAAATCTCAATATTTATAAATATATACGACTAATTTCATTGGTCCCAAAATGATCAGCTATCTAAACTTTCGATAACCTTTTAAAAAATTGGAACTGCATACATTTTGCATTTTGGTCATTACAATCGGGTGAGATCCTCTCACCGCCGCCCACCTTACCCCCCACGTGACCGCCCGTCACGTGGCAAGGGAGGGAGGTGGTGAGGCTGGGTGGAGGTGCCACGTGGCGGACGGTCATTTGTTACCTCAAAAAAGGGGGTCAGGAGATCCTGTCATAGTTTACTTTAGTACTTTTTTATTAGGAGAAAAATGTAATTCCCGTGCTCTGATAGTCTCCACCGTTTCAGCTTTAAGGAGCATTATAGAGGATGCAATTCAAAAGCTTTACGGCCCCTTAGGTTGAGTGAGGACTTACACAGTGATACACACAAAGTGTCTCCTGCAAACGTAGCGGTAAAACATCTACATTGTGCGTGTCTCTGGATTTGAACTCTTGATCTCTTGGAGCAAATCTCAACCCGAATACAAACTAAGCTATGTCCTGGAGGCTAGTACTTGTTTATTTGCGTTGGTGTAAGGATCAACAGACCGTGATATATGCATGTACATATAGAGTCGGGTCTAAGTGGAAGTACACTTTCTGTCTCTTGGAATGTAAGTATTGTTTGACTGCCTCTAATCCTCCCTAGACCTCAACGTTAGTTTTTACTGTCGTTAGAATATACTAAGTATAGTATCTAGACTCTAATAATAGTTTTTACCGTCGTTAGAATATATTAGATATGATTGTTGTTGTTAAATATCTAACAGATCAAGATATAAAATCATTACACCACTGGATACTTGGAAGTATTCGTAAGAAAAGATATAGGGTAAAGGTTCTGCTCAGATTAGGAAAAGAATGTGCACAATACACGTGCTTTAATATGTCATTTGCAATGCTTTAAGGGGTCTATTTTGGATGCATTATATTATAAATTAAAAAATAGCGTTCTCGGTGCGCTAGCTTTCTGCGTTTGTATAAGGTCTGGAGATGGTGATGTATACCGGCTTTCTCTATACTTTCTGTAAACTACTGTTTTCGCAGCTCGAACCCATGACCTCAAAGTCACAAAACAGTAACATTACGAGTTGCTCGAAGACTCATCCTCCATTCATATTATAAACTATAAGTACGAAATGATTGAGGGGCTAACTGTATTAGGCTCCATTGGCGAGCAGATTTTAATTAGCATTTGAGTTGATTTGACTCAAATCAATATGCCATCTAAATAAAAATTTAAATTTAAATCTATTTCTCCGTAAAACTTGGATTTACATTTTTCAATCTCTCCGACTTTATATTAAGTATAAAACTACAATTAATCAATTTGGATTAATCTATTATTGAAAGACATATCATAAGGTTTAGTTTGTGTATCATATCCATATGATTCAAAATCAATATTCATGCAGTTTATATTAAAAATGGCATAGTCAAAATAAATAAATCATTGCAAATAAAAGAATGACAATTTGCAAATAAAAGAATGACAAAATCATAATTGAAGACAAATTTACTTTGTTTAATACTACCTAAACGCAGTTACAGTTTCCACTTAAAAAGTGCAATTACAGTCACAAGGATGATCTACCATTTGACACCATATTATAATTGTCGTGTTTAAAACACACGTATCAATAAAGTTTTTAGTCACACTTTCCATCTTCATAATTTTCCACCATAAGAAAGAAATATTTTTTTATACACAATAATGATATATTTTATTAAACTCTAGTTAAGGAAGTGTTATAAAGATTAAAATGAATATCATGTTACATGTTTTATACTATAATTAGGCTTATGTTATCGAACTTATTTAAGTTTAATAATTAAAACCAAATAAATCAAGATACAACTTAAAACCATATAATCTAATCATGATCAATTCTATTTTGACATAAATCACATTTTGTTTTTCTTTTCTGGAAGAAGAATTAAAAAAGAAAGAAAAAAGTAAGCTTGCGATAACATAGGTTAAATGTATTATAGTAGTAAATACCAGTTAAGATAGAGGAATCACAATGTAAGAATTGTAGTCCTGTAAATAACTTAACTCTGATCCATTATAAATTTGATAAGATAAGACACTCTCCTAGAATTGTCCATTATATACATCTCTCGATTTATATTTCAAATTTGTCCTTTATATTTCAAAATTGTTCAATGCATACAACAACAATATTACTTAATGCCTTAAAGCTTCCGGCTATGACAGGATATAAGAGATCGGATATACGCAACGATACATATGGGCTAGAAATACACGAATGTTGTTTTTCGATGACACATAATGAAAATTACGTCAAACTATATCGATCAACTGCTATTTTACAACATAAAAATATCAATCAATTTAAAGAGTCATTATGTTTTATTCGATCATATTTAAAATTCTTCAATGCTTACATATCTTAATTTGGGGGAATTTTCGATCAAATATATTGTCAAATCCAAAAGTTCTGTACACCACTATAAACGTGTCAAAAGCAAATAAGGTAGCTATCTACTTAACGCTATTATTAACAGTAGAAAAACAAGCTTTCAACAGCACTAAGACTCATTGATGCATAGTCTGAACGAAGAGCCTTGGTGGTATGATCATCCGGGTGCCTTCGTGTATCCCTTTAAGTCTATGGTGCCAGATTCCACAAACAATCTCTCGAAATAGATATCTCCATTCACTATCTGGGTCGCAAGTTCTATAATTGTTCAGTACATTTGCCTCCACCCAATGGGCTGGTGAGAGCCTCCCACCAAACTCTCCTCAATGCTCCGAAAACACTACCTCTCTCCAAACGCTCTTAGCTCATAGGCAGTCTCTAAACTCTTGTAATGGTCCCAGATTAGTGCTTACCTATCTTAATTTACATTTCAAATATACATGCACGATAGCGGGGCCATATTGATTTTTGCAGTGGGTGATGTGGATTGGGAAGGGGGCTTCAACCTTTCGGAAAAAGAGGGGTTCAACCTTTTCTCAAAAGAAGTCTTTTGCTTTTAGGATAATTACTTTTTCAATCTTTTGCTTTTTGACGAATTAATTCTTAAATCTTTTGTATTTTTTCAATCTTTTGGAGTTAACGACATATCTTTTCCTTGACTTTTAGATATGATGAATAAAATAAAATGACTTACTGAATTGGTTATGCTTCTTATATTATGAAATAACACTTAATCGATACGTAATTTTCATTATGAGCCATGTGAAAACAAACTTTATGTGTTTCTAATACAAACATATGTTTGCGTACATCTGATTTTCTATATATCGTTATAAGCGAAATCATCTAAAGCAATGGAGGTAAATGTTGTAGTTGTTAATCCCAATCTCTTTAGGATGAGATCACCTCACCGCAAAAGTCCTCACCACACTCCTCATCGTACGACACGTGACAGCAGGAAAGGATGGTGAGGCTAGATGTGGGCGACCCTCATCTAGCCTCACCACTCTCTCCTGCTGTCACGTGTCGTGCGGTGAAGAGTGCGGTGAGGTTTTTGCGGTTAGGGGATCCTAACTCAGTATCTCTTGTGTTTTTAGACAGACTAATAAAAAACATGAACATTCCAACTAAAATTTAAAAATTTGTATGTAGAGACCGTTTTGCCATTGTGTTCTTTAATTTTTCTTTTTCCTGCTCTCTCTACCCCTGCCTTCCCACTCCTTCCAACGGGTCAGGATCTCCTCACCGCCAAGTCCATGACCCCCTCCGCGACCGTCCGACACGTGGCAGCAGGGGGGGTTGTGAGGTTGGGTGGAGGTCACCCGCACCCAGTTTCACCACCCCACCCCGCTGCCACGTGTCGGGCGGTCACGTGGGCGGTCACGGGGAGGGGGGTCAGGTGATCTCGTTCGCCTTCCAACCACCTCCTCTTCTCCACTATCAACCCGAATGAGATCCTCTAACCCCCTCTCCGTGACCGTCCACGTGACCGCCCGCCACGTGGCAGCAGGGAGGGGTAGTGAGGCTGGATGCGGGTGACTCCTATCCAGCCTCACCACCCCTGCCACGTGGCGGGCGGTCGCGAAGGGGGTGAGGGAGTGGGCAACCACCTTCTCCCCAGTACAATCTGTAGCACAACTCGCAAAATACCACCATCGTCAACCAAATCATCCAAATGCATGAATATATATATCTCCATCACCACCACCAACATCCAAATTACCTCCTATCACAGTCCGGCCACCTATGCCGTCCATAATTTTTTGGCTATTACCACCAAAGCCTCCAACTTTCCCTCCAAGAATTTTTAGAAGACCACCACCTCCTCCATCAAATACACCCATTCTGACACCAAGAATTTTCAGACCACCACCAATTAAGCCGTCAGATTTACCTCCAAGATATCTTCAAACCACCATCACTACATAAGATTTCCACTTGCCTCCAAGAATTTTCAGTATACTACCACCACCAAAATTAGGTTATCAGAAATGCCGCCTAGAATTTATTCTTTATGGAAGTACTCTTCTTCCTTTTTTCATGCTTTCATTTGGGGGGAACAGAGGAAAGGGTGTTGGTAGGGGGAGGTAGTTTTAAATTAAGTGATGTATCTCCGGCGAGGATATGATAGAAAAGGAGGTGATGGATCGATGGGAGAGAAGAAGGCGATTACATGGGAAGAAGAGAGGTAGCCAGAAGGGTATTTTAGGTAAATCAGATAGATTTTCTTTTGTAAAAGAACTTACAGTCACCGGAAAATCTAAATTTCTGGTTAACTTAAACACGTGTAATACATTCCTGCGTCGAGTTTGACTGGAAAGTTAACGGTTCAGAATACTAATAAAAAACACAAGAACTCCAAAAATTAGAAAAAGGAAGAAAAAAAAAGATACAAAGATTCTTTGGATAGAATCACTCTTGCGTTTGCGTAGAATTTGAAAAGAATCCGGATCACTCTCAATCCGATCTACGCATCTCGTATCTATTTCGTGATATCTTTATCTTACATTTTATTTAAAAAATTGTTTCCATCAATCAAACCCGTGATTTCAAAGATCACATAAATCAGATTTACCAGGTTATCAAGATACAAAAGATCAAAAAGTAAAATTATTTAATAGTCTTTTTTTAGCCTGGGATATTGTTATTTAACGCCTAAGCTGGAAGAAGATTGATACATCTCAACTCAGTGCAGACCAAAATTCCCGAAGCCTCTTCTTCTTCCTATGTTGGAGCTGTAAATCTGCCGACCAGAAAGAATATCGTCGATTTGCTTATTACGACGGCATCAATTTGCTCTAAGGAATCGTTAACTTTAACATTATAACAAATCATGGTGGTTCAGAGGCTGGAAATGTGCATGGAAATGCTGAGACTCTTCATGAAGTTAGTCTTTGCTTTCGTCGATGCACTTGATTCAGTGCTTCATGAAAATGATTCCCGGTTCTCTTTGAATGTGCCGGCTTCTGTTTACGTTTTTCCGGGTCCTTACGTCGGGATTCTTCCTTGACAGATCTCTCTAGTTACTTGTGGTTTTGGTGGTGGAACTTTTCTCCACTTTGTAACATTTCAGTGTATAGTGCATCCTGTTTGATGAAATTCCGGAGTGAGATTGCTCTCCACAGATTAGTCTGGAGAAACTTCCCAATCTATTCTTTGGAGATGTTTTAGTTCTCATAGATGGGTTGGTTGACTGAGTTTCCTATGTTTTTTTTTCCTGCGCTTGTGATCCAAGTTTCATCATTTGTGCCTTCTCTGTGTTCTGAAGTACAAATGTTTGTATTATAATACATATGGCAGCTTGAAATGTGTGCTTGATTTTCAGATCAATACATATGAAGATATTGTGCTTGATACATATGCCAGCTTGAAATGAGTTGCCATACACATAGTTTGGTAATAGAAAACTTTAGCCATGTTCAGTGTCTTTGGTTTAGATTAGATGATCAAGAATTTATATCCGGAATGTTTAGGGAATCAATGAAAGATTAACAGGCTTGGAAATCATCACTTTAAGTAGGACCCTAATCTCTTTCATCCCCTCTGGTTGAATGTTCATTACTCATCCTTCACAATCTGTAGTTGACAATTTGTTTTACTGTGATACGACATCATTTAATTTGATAAAATGTAAATATAATTGAAGTTGTGATTGGTTAATAACACAAAAGCTCAATGCAAGATTGTAAAAGGGATCATACTCTTCTTCAAAGAAAATGGATACGGGTCCTGAAAGAACATGTAAGGTTGTTGTTTTGTGACCTTAAAAGTCACGGATTCGAGTAGCAGAAACAGACTTTAAGGTCACGGATTCGAGTAGCGGAAACAGACTTTTGCACTAAGCCTGCGTACATCAGATCGCAAAGAAATCCGATCCTTCCCGAACTCTGCAAACACAGAAGCCTAGTATACTGGGAAACGACCCTTTACTTTTCTTCAAGTGTTATTTTAGATTGTCGTTCCTGCATCAGGCGAATCCGAATTTCTCATGTAAGAACTAGGGAAGTGAAAATAGATGCGGCTCAATGAAGAAAGCTACATACTTAGCCAAATCAAAGTTGATCCCGCAGATCAACTTGAGTAAAATATAATATGCATAAATAAAGCATCAGGCTTGTTAATGAGGAGTAAAGCTCTTCTCAATTTCCATTATTGGCCGTTTGAGCATTGTCATTAGGTTGAAGCCTTTACATGAATCCTCTTGTCAGTGGTAAAATCATTAGCAAATCTACAAAATCTGATAAGGAGTTGGCTCACAGCAACTTTTGCCACGGAATCCTGAGCTTGAAAGTTGAATTCAGACAAAACAAGGTGTTGAAGCAAAACAACACGAAAATTTATGAATTCAAGGAAATGTATTCACAGGATCTAAAGTAAAGCCGATACAACTTTTGGTTTTTGGGTTACCAACAACGAGAAGATATAAAAAGATGAGTGAATATAACTCCTTAATAGCCTAGGTAAATTGGAGGCGGCGGTGATGCATACTGGAACCCAAGGTTTGGAGGAAGGATGATGTCGTCGTACGGGGGTGGAGCAGATTGCACAGGAGCTGGAGGTGGTGACTGCACAGGAGCCGGTGGTGGGGATAAAAATGGCGCTGGAGCCGGTGGTGACTGTACAGGGGGTGGTGGGGATAAAACTGGCGTTGGAGGCGGTGGTGAATGTATGGGAGGAGGTGGCGGTGGAGAGAATACAGGGGGAGGAGGTGAGGCAACTGGTGGTGGTGGTGGTGAGGCAACTGGAGGAGGTGGAGGAGAGAATACTGGGGGTGGAGGTGAATAGACTGGCGGTGGTGGTGGAGAAGAGAATACAGGGGGTGGAGGTGAATGAACTGGTGGTGGAGGTGGAGAGAATACAGGGGGTGGAGGTGAGGCGACTGGTGGTGGAGGTGGGGAGAGTACAGGGGGTGGAGGTGAGGCCACTGGTGGTGAAATGTGGACAGGAGCCGGAGGGGTCAAATTAACAACTGGTGGAGGCAAGGGAGGAGATGCAGAGGGTTTGGCAGGTGGAATAGGCTTTACCGGCTCAGGAGTTGGGACATGTCTAGTCACAGGAGGTGATAGTGAAGGTATAGGCTTAGATGGTTGCGGTGAAGGTGTTGAGACAGGCGGAGTAATAGGTTTAGGCGGTTGTGGAGAAGGTGCATTCACTGGTGGAGGTGTAAGCTTTGATGGTTGCGGAGAAGGTGCACTCGCCGGTGCAGGTGTAGGCTTTGATGGTTGTGGTGAAGGCGTAGATTTGGGAGGAATTGGTTGGGATGGTTGTGGTGGTGTAGTAGTTTTTGAAGGTGGTATCTCTTTCGGTGGTTGTGGTGAGGGCACAAGTTCTGGTGGTGGCGATGGTGAAGTCACATGCACAGGTGGGGGTAAAGGCGATGGTTTTGGGACAGGTGGAGGTGTATTTTTGATTACAGGAGGCGGAGTGATGACTGTAGGTGGTGGAACTGGTTTGTCTTGTACAGGCTCAGGAATTGGTGCCGGTTTAGGGGTTGGTGGCAAAGTTGGAGATGGAGAGGGAGGTTGTATGGTTGGAACATGGGACGGTTTCGGGGCGGGGCTCGGCGGATTTGTGACAGGTGGAAGGGTGATAGTCTTTGGTGGTTGTTGTGGTGGGTTTGATGGTTTAGGTTGCACAGGTTTTGTAGGTGTTGGCTGAGGCAATGGAGATTTAGGCTTTTGTGGAGGTTTGTGTTTTGGTGGGTTATTGTTCTTGGGAGGCTTTGGCTCCGTTGGCTTTGACGGAATAGTTGGATTCTCAGGGGCATCTTGATTAGGTGATGCTCTGCACCGATCTTGGCTGCAATTCACAGGATGTCTCTGAATAGCTGAACAAGCCGCCGTGTTCTTCTGCTTTGGTCTAGACGGCAGACAGTTTCCCTCGTCTTCAATGATCAAGTCCTCCACCGGTGGCCGGCATTGCTCGTCCTCCATATCGAAATAGTTGTTTGTCAGAGATAACTTGGTTAGATTTGGTAAGGTACATAACTGGTCTGGAACCAATCCTACAAATTTGTTATATGAAAAGCTCACTTCTTGAGCATTTTGCATAAACTCAAGGCCTTTAGGCAATGAACCAACAAGCTTGTTATGTCCAATATCGAATACGGTTGCTGATTTAAGCAAAGTTATTTCTTCTGGAACACAGCCGGACAGGTCATTGTATGACATAATTAACTCATCCAATGTATTCTCCATCTTGCCAATGCTCTTAGGAATACAACCATAGAACTTGTTCTTGGCTATAACAATGACCGAAGCAGGAGAATCACCAAAGTTCTCAGGGATGGCAGAGTGGAACCTATTGTTATTCACAAATATAGCGTCAAGCTTCTTGGTGAAGAGGGCTGGAGGAAGCTCCCCTTCAAAATCATTGAACCTTAAATCAAGATACTTGAGGTCAGGCAAGTCCAAAACAACCTCAGGGAAAGGTCCCACGAAACGATTGTTGCTAAGATCAAGCTCAAAGAGGAGCTTTAATCTCAACAAACTCTTTGGAATGATCCCACAAAACCTATTGGAGTTAAGGTGCAAAAGACTAATGTCCTCTAGCAACCCAATCTCCACAGGCAAATGACCAGCTATATCTGCATCGTTGAGATCAATGCCAGCAACCACAGTCTCCTTAGAATTATTAAGAGCTGGTGCACAAAAGACTCCTGTATAAGAGCAAACATCAGGACCGTTCCAATTCGCGGTCATTTTCTTGGGGTCAGAATAGACGGCCTTTTTCCATGCCTGAAGGGCAATGTAAGCCTTTTTAAGCCTATCATTTGGAAATGTAAGATTAACTTCAACCTTAAACTCATACCCTTCAGGCAGATCGCCGTCCTCGGGTAACATCAAAAGCTGGCGTTTAGCAAGGTAGGCAGCCTCTGCATTAGTTAATGCTAAAGATAAAGAAGAAAAGAAAGATAAAGAAAGGAGAGAAAAGAAGAGGAAGCAGCCCGAGGCCTTTATTTTGGAAGAGTTCGCCATGGATACCACCTTGGACAAAGCCAAAGGGCTGCTTAATAATGGCCATGCCAAGAATTGGAGGGTGTTATATGTAGCTGTTTGTGAGAGGTAATGCAAGAGAAATGCATCCGATATTGATGCCAAAGTCATCGGAGGTCCTTATAGAACACCATTGATTTTTGAATGCCTTGAAGTTGTTTTGCAATGCATGGTGAATTCCGTTGAAAACGAATGATTTTGTATGGAGGAAAAGCAGGGTGCTCCTTTTTATATAATATTTATATATACACACACATATGGAGGAAAAAACAGGGTGCTCCTTTTTTATTTTTTATTTTTCTTATTGCCTTCTGAAACATATAACTCCTAAGGAATTTAGGTGGCGTTTGGTTCGCACTTAGGTATCAGAATCAGAATCGGAATGGGTATTACAGTGTATGAGTATGGAGTATATGATTTTGGACGTAAAAGTGATAGCTGTTTGGTATTGAAGTGAGAATGAGTATAATTGACATTGTTGGTATTTGGAAGGTATCGAAATTGAAACGGGTATCGAATGTGGACGGCCAGAAAATTTACTGGAAAAATTTGACCGTGCGGCGGCAGACGGTGGCCGACGGCTTTGACCGCCCAGACCCCCATTCCCCATATTGGTAGACAAGGGAGGCTATTATATCAAAAAAGATATCCATTATCAAATACTTGGATATCAATCCGAAACTCATACCCCATTGCCCCAAACAAACAACTTTTATGGGTGTGGATTCTTCCAAACTCATACCCTTAATGATAAACCTCCAACCAAACACCTCCTTAGTTAATAAATTCATCAAACCGACTATTCTCCCAAGGGAAATATTATATCATTTTTGTCTCGCAGCTATCATATATACAACAGCAATATTATGAGGCTCCTGTCTATGGCGAGGTATGGGATAGGATGTATGCAATCATACCCATATCTTAGAAACACACGTTGTTTCCTGTCAAAAAATTGTGTCAAGCTGTATCGATCAATTGCTATTCCACAATATGAGTTAATTAAATGATATTCAATTAAACGAACCTGTTATTTTCGTCTGGAAACCAGATTAGGGTCTACCAAACTTTACTTGTTTTCTTCAAAAGGTCATATTTTCATAAGGAATCATCGACTATATAAAATAACTCTGTATCATATACAATGATAACATTTTTAATGGTCTAAGTAATATATGTTGCCTACAAAACCTAGAGGCTATAATAAAATCCTTTTTATGAGCTGGTTCTATCAGTACATGTTAATCGATACAGCTTTTTTCATTACGATGGAATAAAACAAAATAATTTACTAAATTGGTTGCATTTTGAAGTAGCAGTTGATTGATACAGCTTGACGCAATTTTCATTATGGGTCATCAGAAAACTACCTCTGTATGTTTCTAACACATGGATATAGTTGCGTACATCCGATCCTCCATACTCCACCATAGGCGGGAGCCTCTAATATTGTTGTTGTTCTATGGGTACATGTCTAACATAGGTTGTTCGAATTTAATTGGAGTATAAGCATCAAAATTATCAATGACACTGCTAGCATTTTTGGGGATATGCTTGCAAGGGCCAAAGTTAATAAGAAGGCCTATATAATAAATAATGTTTAGTTTGTGTTTACTTAAAGTATATAACTTAATAAATTTTATATAATAAATTATCAATATAGACGTTATAAAATATACGATAACAGTATTGAAACCTTATAATGTATTATATAGTATTAGTCGATTCATGTTCAGAAGTATCATCACTATTTCAAACGAATAGTGTTTCTTTCATATAATGAAAAAGTAAAAGCTATTTAATAATATTAAAGATTATAATCAACAAATTATACACAGGTTAACTATTCATACACATATATCTATATATATATATATGTGTGTGTATGTGTATATAGATGTGTGTGTTAGAGTTCATCATCATCATCCATACCCAGTATATTCCAACGACAGCAAAAGCTATCGTCAGAGTGTGGGGAAGGTAAGTGGTAGGCAGAAACGAGCAAATTGATTACACCATGTGCGTTATGCTGCATGTTTTGTGCATTACTGTATGAGCAAGGGGGCAACGTGTATCCAACTGGTAAACTAACGACGATTTCCCCACGCCTTTTTCTCTCTCCTCCGCCCGCTTCCAACTTTCACCCAAGAAACTAATCACTAGGACCAGAAACGAGAAGAATTTTATCCCCCTTTTCAAAGAGTATGATTAACGATTCTTTCCCCCCAAATTCATACCCCCTGAGTTGCCCCAAAGTTCTTGTTTGTTACCAAAATTCGGGAGTTCAAATACTCTGTATTCGTCCGAATTTTGACATTTCATGGTGAAATTTTGTGGTTTTTAGTTGTAGGAAATTCTTTACTGCTGAGAGTTTGTGAATTGGATGATTCCAGAATTTTAGGGTTTTTTTTCCTTTTTCTTCTTTATTATTTGAAGTAGGAGAGATGAAGACGATGGAGACTTTACAAGATCTGATTGAAGAAGCCAAGCTCCGGACGGTGTTCTGGGCTTTGTTTATATTCGCTGTCTCTTACTTTTTGACGCGTAAGTTTTTAATCTTCATTTTCTTCTCAGTCTTATTTGTTGGCTTCGTGTGTTTTTTTTTTTTGGCTTGAATCTTTCTAATTTCCTTTACCATATTGAGATTATACTTTCTGAAATTAGAGTTTTATGTTCCAATTAGAGTGTCTCGGGTTTTCCATTGCAGATGCTGTAATGCTTTTGGATATCTGAGGCTTTTTTTTTTTGGTTGAGAAATCGGATGTCTGCTGCTTAAAGCAGTGCAGTCAATTTCACCTATGATTATGTTGCATACGTTACATTTATCAAGTAGTCACCGCTTTCTTTTTCTGCAGATACTAGTAAATCGATGTGGATGAATTTGCCCATAGCTGTAATGTTAGTCTCTGGGGTACGGATATTGTTCAACGAGGTTGATTTCCATTGGAAGGTTAGGAAAGTGGTACGGCCTAGTTATTCGGCATTCTTGGAGAAGAAACAGTTGTCTGTAAATGATTCTCGCCTTTCTACCGTACCACCTCCCGCGAAGTGGAAGAGGAAGATAGATTCACCAGTTGTGGAGGCTGCAATTCAGGATTTTGTCAACAAGCTTATGCAGGATTTTGTGGTAGATCTCTGGTATTCTATGATTACTCCAGATAGAGATGGTCCAGAACTGATATATGCCATAATTATGGATGCTCTTGGTGAAGTATCAGGAAGGGTGAAAGAGATAAACCTTGTTGAGTTGTTAACAAGGTGAAGTTTCAACAATTCAGTTTGATTGTTATAATACTGATAGCACTATGAGAAGCATGCTTTATAGAGGCGAAAAGCTTTTCAAGTAAATGATAATGGTTCTTTCTTAGAGTTTTTGAAGTTACTTTAATTCTGCAGGGATGTGGTAGATCTTGTAGGTGATCACCTTGATCTGTTTAGAAGGAGCCAGAGGGCCATAGGTGTGGATGTAATGGGAACACTGTCTTCAGAAGAAAGGGATGAAAGGCTGAAATACCATTTACTGTCCACCAAAGAATTACACCCTGCATTGATGTCTTCTGAGAGTGAGTATAAGGTGTGAGTGGAGTTTTCTATTCAAAGTACTCTGTCATTTGGATCATATTCCGAACACAATCTTATGCATTTCATTGCAAACAGGTTCTTCAGCGGCTCATGAGTGGCATTTTAACTTTAGTGCTTAAACCAAGGGAATCTCAATGTCCTCTAGTTCGTTGCATTGCCAGAGAGCTCTTAACTTGTTTGGTGATGCAACCTGTCATGAATTTGGCTACTCCTACGTGAGTTGTTTTCATTTTTCCTCCTCAATTTTCTTCTTGCTAATAATAAATCACCTAAGGTTTAATTACCAAAAAAAAAAAAAAAATCACCTAAGGTTCAGAATTTTTGTTCATCTTTAATCTCTCTTTTCTTTCTGCCTTCACTTAAGCATCCCTGTTTAGCAGAGGATGAGGGGAAACATGGGAAAGTGGATCGATGCACACAACTCATTGTCAAGTTTAAATATGTTCCTGATAAATTTTCTGAACTTCTGAGCATTGATCCATTTCAGACCACACCAGATTTCACTTGTGTATTTATCATGGCTTTTACTCAGCCTCGGGGTTTGGAAAACCGTTTGGAAGGAAATGACTAAAGTTGTTAATAACAAGCACATGTTTATGTATATGTGTGTGTCTTTGTGTATGTTTTGATTGTTTATTCTTTATCTATTGATCTCTACTGAAATACTCCTTTCTGTTGATTAATTAATGGTTCTGCTTTTTTTTTTTTTTTTTTTTTCAAGTCATAGAAGTCTATAATAACTAATGATTTGTCCTCTCTGCAGGTATATCAATCAGTTGATAGAGACTATTTTTGTTGCATTTAAAGATGATGGGTTGCAGGAAGCTTTTTCTGCACAATCATCGAGTTCAGAGAAACAGACTCATGGTAATGCTGTCTTTGCAAACTCTGGACCAACTGGTGTATCTTCTTCAAAGAGAAGTGCTGTCCCCTCAAATCACAGGAGTCAGATGATGTCGTCTCAATTTGACCATGAAAGAATAGTTTCTTCAGATGTTCAAGATGGTTCACTTCCTAATACAGTTGCAGACGAGCCTTCGCTTCCGCGGCCTGGTGACTGGGCTCGCATACTTGAGGCAGCAACTCAGAGGAGAACAGAAGTCTTAATGCCTGAGAATCTTGAAAACATGTGGGCAATAGGGCGAAACTATAAGAAGAAACTCCAAAAGAAAGTTTCTACAGGGCTCCAGGGCCCTGGAATGAAGATTGCAGCAAATAGCACCTTGCCTTCAGGGGATGTACCAGAAGAAGGAAAACGCCGGAAGCCAAATTCAACTAGCCACACAGATGATAAATATCTGATGCAATTGGCATCCAGGCCTGAGCCACAAAGTCAACATGGTGATGAAGGCATTAGCACTTTGCATTTGTCTCAGGATCTTAGTAGAAGAGGATCTCCTCTAGGTGACGCTATTCCAAATGTGTATAGCAATGCTGCTTCGTATGTTGCTAAGGAGAGTACAAGTAAGCTTAAAAGATCTAGTAGTGCTTCTGATTTGTCATATCCGCCAGGAGTGAAAGATGGCTATCCTAAAGGAGGTAGTCACATAATTACTGACTTTTATGGTGAGAACGTCATCCTCAGCAGTGATATTCCCAGATTTAAGAAGTCTTCAGACATGGTGTTAAGAAATGAAGCATCAAATGCTTCAAAGCTCAAGTGTCGGGTTTGTTTTCTCTTTTCTGCCTCTCCCACTTAACAGGAGTTTTTCTGCTTGTTTAATTGAAAACATGGGATTCTAATGAAAGGTGTAATCTGTGTCATCGAACATTTAAATGCCACATGCTTTAGGTAAATATAGAGTTAATTAAGTTTGCTATAGATTAGATTATCTGCTAGAGAGTATTTGGTTCACATGTGACATGGGTATTTTAACATACAGATAGTTGGAGCTTACTTTGAAAAACTGGGGTCAAAATCATTTGCTGTGTATTCAATAGCAGTGACTGATGCTGATAACCATACTTGGTTCGTGAAAAGAAGGTAGGATTCTTTCATCTTGTTGATAGTGAGTTACATATGGTCTGGTTATTTGGAGAAACGGAAAACAAAGAGGTGGGTGGGGGATTAGGCTTGATCATCTATCTGGCTGCTTTGTCTGACAGTTTCCTGCTTCACTTCTTCCAGATACAGCAACTTTGAGAGATTGCACCGGCATCTCAAGGACATCCCTAATTACACTTTACACCTACCTCCTAAAAGGATATTCTCTTCAAGCACAGAGGACGCCTTTGTTCATCAGCGTTGTATTCAGCTTGACAAGTACCTACAAGTAATGGATTATTTTTCTCTTGCACATGTGTTTCCTGTTTTGTTTTGTATTTTGTTTGCAACTGTAATGTGCTTTCTCTTATAGGATCTGTTATCAATCTCCAATGTTGCTGAACAACATGATTTGTGGGACTTTTTAAGTGCCTCTTCGAAGGTACTACCTGTTTTTGTTCTTTGGTTGTTCTCACTAAATTATTTTTAAGTTCTTATTTCATAATTGTCTCTAATATATTCACTTTTGTTTCTATGAAGAATTATTCCTTTGGGAAATCTTCGTCAGTGATGAGAACACTTGCTGGTAGGTTGTTATTGCTGTTAGTTTTCTGTAGTGGTTGTTTCATCAAGGTTATTAGATACTTGTGTGAATACAAACTTACTGGTTTGTGCTTTTGTTGTAACATTTCACCAAAACAGTTAACGTTGATGATGCTATGGATGATATTGTACGTCAGTTTAAAGGAGTATCTGATGGCTTAGTGCGAAAAGTTGTTGGCTCTCCTTCCTCGTGTGAGCCTGGTGCTTCAGTACCATCTAGGCACTTATCCTGGAATGCCGATGATTCCGGTAAAGGAGCCTTGAGCTCAAGTTTTTCGGATAACGACGAAAGTTCTAAAGCTGGAATACAGGTGCCAGACGAAGCAGAAATCACTGAACAAGATACAGGGTGGCACTCTGATACTGAGTTGAATTCTAAGGATTTTCCTCCAAGAGTGATCAAAGGAAAAGATGAGCTTGAGAATTTGGAGTCAGAGAAGAAGCTTGAATCAGGGTCCCTATTTAAGTCATCTACTCTGGATAGAAGTCTGGATTCAAGGTCACTTCTGGTATCTCATCGTGTTGGAGATCCTAATGGGGTGCCACCGGAGGTAGACCTACTGATGGTATTTTGTTGGCGGTTCGCCAGTGACTACTGTACTGTTTTCTGTTGATCAATTTAGTTCTAGCTTTGCATTCTTTCTTAGTGCGTCCCAACACAAAGAAATCTCCACTTTCAGTCAAACACAGGTGCCTTTTCTGCAAATTGATTTGTAAGGGTAAATTAGAAGTGAACATTAATGAGATTAAACAGGTTTCATTTGCCCATGATAATCAGATTAATCATGTAAACATACACCTTGATCTGGGCTTCCCCGCACCCCGAATAAATCTACCACCTCTCATGTAAGAAGTGAAGAATAGCTAAAAGAAAACAGAGGGTGTGGAGATTTTATTTTCTTGGATGGTACATATGGGTTCTCTATCCTTTGTTTCATCAAAAGTATATTCCTCATATGCTTATTGTTTATCCATTTGCTTATTTTCTCAGTGGACACCACCCAATCTGAGCGTTCCTGTTCTGAACCTAGTGGATAATATATTTCAGCTCAACAGAAGAGGATGGTTGAGGTACATCTATTCTATTCTCATTTCTCTTAGATTTCTTTGGTTGTTTATTTTACAGGATGAGTTTTATGAGTCACCTCTGTCTTTGCTTTCAATCGTCTTGTGGATTTTTGTTATGTCCCTGGATTATTGAACTCAGTTGTTGTCTTGCTCACTAATTTCGATGAAGGTGATTGTTTTTTTTTTGGGTGGTGTAAGTGAAGGTGATTGGTTTTAGTGCCCTTATTTTGAGCGTTACGCTTGGACTTAATCATTTTCACCTTGTGTGCGAGTTCTTGCTAGTAGTGTATAGGGGAAGGCAACTGGTTCCATCTGGAATTTCGTTTGATAATTTTCACAATAATGCTGGTATGGTAATTATGCTCAAAATTCTGTCAATATTTCTTTCCCATGCTTCAACTGATGCGAAGTGTTTCCATGATGCTCCATAAAATATTAATTTTGTACTCTACAAATTCCTATACTTACAGCCTTGTGTAAGTCGCTTCTGATATATCTTCATCCCTTTGTATAAAGGGAAAGCTTAATTGGGAGATTACTCTGAATCTTGGAATCTCATCACAAGTCTTCTGGAAGCCTGGCCCTACTACTTAATTCTAAAATCCTGCTCCTCATGATGTATCACAGTTCCTACCCATTTAACGCCTGCTCAGAAACTTCAAATAACCTGCACTTAAAGTGTCCAGCTTTACATGTTGCACTCTATATACACACCTGTCATCCCCAATTCAGGTTTGCTTGGTTATATGATTACACATGCTGTGGGCAATCATGGCTAGGGATGATGGACCTTTGGCATCTTGTAAGGAAGACTGCGGAGTTTGTACTGCATGATACCAAAGCCTGCTATTCCTAGTTGCACTGCCTCTGGATGGGCTGTTTGGATCTCTATGTTGTTCTTGCAAAGTTATCAGGGGGTATTGGATAACTGCTTGGATGATTGGAACGGCTACTTGTTTCCTTCACGCTTGTGTTGCTGTTGGCCTCCCTTGCTGATGCTACTTCTTTTGCTACCTACGCTTGTGTTGCTGTTGGCCTCCCTTGCTGATGCTACTTCTTTTGCTACCTTTATGCTTCAACTCCTTCCCTTTTGGTGCCCCAATGTCAGGACGAAGCTGCTGTCCAGCAGTATTTTGACAAATCCAAATCATGAGTTTTGGCTTTACTACCAGGCTCTTGAAACCTGGGTCCTCACGGTAGTCATCTTTGGGCTTAATTGTTTGGGAAAGAGGGTCCCAGTTTTGTCTTATTATGTAATTTTTACCTATAGCCTGGTGGCAATATTCTGTAATGGCTTTGGGAATGTCTGCATTTTGGATTTGGCAAAGTTTCTTAGCTTAGTAATATGGATTGTAATGATTGGTACTTTTCCCTAAATCTCTGTAAATCTGCATCACAAGGCCTATAAATGAAATTTTAACTTAAAAAAAAAAAGCTATAAAGGGAGTTTTATAAGTTTTCCTTGTTGCTGGTACTAGGACTCAGTGACAATATGGCTAGACAAAAGTATAAAGGGAGGTTTATAAGTTTTCCTTGTTTCTGGTACTCAATAGGACTCGTGACAGTATGGCCAGACAATGATGAGAAAACTGCTATTTGCTTCTATCTAGAGGATGATAGATCTATGGATGTTGTCAAATGGATTCATAACCTCTCTCTCTCCCCTCATTTCTGTTACTGCTTATGTTCAATGAAAATTTTTTCTCATAAGCTTCCACCTCCTTTTTTCCGTTTATTTTTATCAGTAGAGAGGAGAGGGAGAGAAGGTAGTTACCAAAAAAATTTTTTTTTTTTTTGGGGGGGGGGAGAAGGGTGTTTAGGGATGGGATTGTGATTCTGAGTAGGGATTTCCAGAGACGCATCACGTTGGAAAAATCTGGGTGGATGTTTCAGTTGGATCTTGCTGTCTCTGATTTATGGATAAATTGTTTTTGGAGCTTGAATAGTTAAAATGAGAAGATCGTATATCAAAATATGGTAAAAGCATTGGCTACATTGATTCTGTGATTTGATGAGTAAAGTTACAAAGGTGGATAAAATGTTCGAGGAAAGTGCCATTTGCACATTTTTAATTTTTATTGTTTTTATAATGTTTTTATCATGTTAGAGCCATTTTTTTTTTTCACCAATGCAGAAGACAGGTGTTTTGGATATCAAAGCAAATTTTACAATTAATGATGGAGGATGCTATCGATGACTGGCTTTTGAGGCAAATACATTGGATACGGAGAGATGATGTTGTAGCTGAAGGAATACGATGGCTTCAAAACGTAAGCAATGTTTTTGTGATCAGAAGCAAATACACATACCTGTGTATGTGGTTTTCTTAAACTTTCTTGCTTGCATCATGACATAATGTCGCATTTTGGGCCTTTGGCGGTTGTAGGAGATGGAGTTTCCATCTGTCAGTTTAAGTTTAAGTTCCTGTGCTAAAAAAGCATCTAGATTATGTTGGTTCAACTGGGTTTTGTTTTAGCATCTTCTTTACTTTGTTGTTTGCATAACTTTTCTGGTTCCATGGAGTGATGATAATCACGGAACTCCTTTAGCTCACTGTGCAAGCTTTCTGATTATAAATCATGAAGACGACATACAAATATGCTAATGATGGTGTATACTGGTTTCTATTTCGTGGTATCAATAGGGATTGCGATTTGGGAGCACCCGTCACGCATTTCCAGTGCTCAAAGTTGAATAGTTCCTAGAGAAAAGTAAAAGATACATACTAGCCTTGTGATCTTCTAATCTCATGTATTTTTATTCTCTGTTCTTCCACATTTTAGGTGCTTTGGCCTGATGGTACATTCTTCCTGAAGTTAAATTCTCCGGTTGACATGGATACTTGTCATCCCAGTGAGATCTTGTCTCAAAGTACAGAACGTTTGAGAAGTAAAGTTCCTAAAGCAGGTTCCTTTGAGCAACAGCTTGAGTCTGCTCGCAGAGCCAGTGACGTGAAAAAGATGCTTTATGGTGAGAATTGTACCTTTTGGTTTTAGATTCCAGTATGTTTTGTTAATAATATGAAATTGTGGCTTGACAAAAAGTTAAAAATTTTGTTCCTTTTTTTTTCTCTTTCTTTAAGTGGACCTCGTAACGTTGCAATTGGACACTGATGTCTCTGACTTCTGAGTATCCAATCTTTCTGATGAATTTGAACATTGTTAAAGTATAGGCTCTTTGAAGCCAAGGTTTTGAGGATGTCCATTGAGTGTCTGTGGCCTTTTTTTTTGTTTTTCTTTTTTTTCCCTGATGTTGTAAACTTAGTGCTTATATGATATTGTTGTATAGCCTTCCATCTTGGCCCTAACTTCTACTGTGTTCTTCATGTCAGAGGCTAACCCAGCCTCTGGGATTGCTTAACAGGAACAGGCTGAAGCAAAATTTTTCTACTTTTGTGATTGGTTAGCTTAGCTTGAATGATAAAGCTTCAGATTGAAGAGTTAATTAACTCATGTAAATCGTGGGCATAATTGGACCTATGCTATTTATGAACTCCATTTTTTTAGAGTGTATTACGTCTTTGGATTATTGTGATTCGGGATTGTGTGTTAACTTTTATAGCTTTCATCAGATAGTGCTCCAACAACGTTGGTTAGCTTGATAGGGCAGAAGCAGTACAGACGTTGTGCTAGAGATATATATTACTTCCTTCAGGTAAACTTCCCTTAGAAACCAGTACATTGTAACCCAAAATGTTGGGTGCTATCTGTCTTTTTGCAGTGCTTCATATAGAGGATCTTACAACTGTTTTATTTTTTTGAATTGAAGTCTACTGTCTGTCTCAAGCAACTTGCATACGGAATACTTGAGCTTGTGCTCGTCTCAGTCTTTCCGGAACTGCAGGATATCATTGTAGAAATTCACGAGAAGGCGCATTCTCAACATCTGTGAACGTCAATTCCTTATGTTCCCTTTGACACTTCTCAACATGGTCTCCTGGTAATTATAAATGATGTTCAAATGCATATGAATTCAAACCCGCCCGTCCCACTCGACGCAAAGCCACCGGTCTGTAGAGATCTATTTCATGTGTGACAAACGTGCGTTTTGGAAAGAGGTTTTCTGGCTTGGCAGCTTTTCTCTTTTGTAACTGCTTCTGGTTCTTTTACAGATGGCACTAGATATGGATTTGTGTGCTTTGTGGAGCTAAAGAGAAGAGGACATACTTCCATTGGTTCCCATCTGTACAAATCATATGAGAGGCGCTGTACATGTTTCCTTTTGTGGTACTAGTCATGTAAATGCCAATCTTTTTTGATGGTTTTGATGGATTTTGTCATCTGTGTAATTAGTAATTCTTGCTGACGAACATCTAGACGATATAATTGTGCATATTTTTCTGCTAAATTTTCCATAACTTGTATATGCCTCCTTTTGGCTGTAGCCCTTTGCTCGTCATTTTCTTCTCTTTTACTCCTGTCTCTGTTCTATACAGATGTAAGTTGATTGTGTAGTAATTGCTGCAATTCAGTTGTTTTTATTTTTCTGTTGACCCTTATTTTGCTTTATAAGTTTGGTGGCTGTAGTTGAATTTTAAAATAAAGACAAATTCCCATTGAACTAACTATTGAATTTACAGTTGAGTAGGATTCTGTTTGCAAACATTCATTATGTTCATGCCATTATCATAAAGTTAATTTTGTGTTTTGGCACTGTTAGGGCACTAGTAAGATACCCGCATTCTTGCCGTTTTATTCACGAGCTATGTGATATATGTCCCTCCAGACTTTGGTTCCTGCGTCGATTTCAAGTAGTACCACCAAATACAACTACTACATTATCACATTGTCTTAGAATTTTTCGTTTATGATACATTATTACATTGTTTTAGAGGCTTTCGTCTATGACGGGATATAGAGGTCGGATATATGTAACCATACTCATGTATTTGGAACACACAGAGGTTGTTTTTCGATGACTTGTAATGAAAATTACGTCAAGCTGTGTTGATCAATTGTCACTTCATAATATCAGAAGCACAACCAATTTAATAAATCATTTTGTTTTATTCCATCATAGTCAATAAATAGTGTGTGTTTGATTCCATTAGAAATATTATATCGTGCCACCAAATATTAGACCGAATAGTCAATAGATTAATGACTTCTTCATGCAGTCTTTGAAAACAACTAGGTAGTAAAACTCGCAACAGGCAGACCTTTTCATTGTAATTGCAATTGTGTTGTTTATAAAAAAAATTATCAAATAAAACCAATATATCATTTCATTCCCTACTTAACCGTTCTGAAGAAAGAACGGTTAAAATGATTCACGAAATTGATGAAAGATTCTCCGAGCCAAAGGAAAGCTAACTTTCAATAACAGCAACGTTGTGCCGCAGGGGAATTCCAGGGTATGATGCATGGAGTTAAAACAGAATTACTTAGTAAGACGAGAGCAAGGGGCAGACTTTGGAATAACTGGTAAAGATGTTGGTTTGTGACTTTGAGGCCAGACTTTGGAACGACTGGTAAGGTTGTTGGTTTGTGACTTTGAGATCACAGGTTCGAGTCGCAGAAACATCATCTTGGACAAAGCAAAGTGTAGGGTAAGACTGTATACATTTCACGATCTGGTTCTTTTTCGGCGCAAACGTGAGAACCTATCGTATTTACTTGACGAGGGTAGAAAAAGCAAAATCTCCTCAGTTCTTCAAGAAATATAATTGCACTTCTACCCGAAACATCTGGTATATGTTAATAAGGTGTATAATCACTTCTACACGAAACACGATAATGTAAGAGTATTTGTGGCAGCGTCTGGTATATGTTAATAAGAAGGTGGCTGCCAAGTCTCGTTGATGGCCAACAAGTTTTCCTGACTTGAAGAGGAGGTTTATTTCCACGGTTTAATCAAAATAAAGACAATCCATTTAAATAACCATAGCTAAGTTTTAGAACAAATTTTCGAAAGGGCTGGTGAGAGAATCTCGCAGATCCGAGTACAAGGAAAACAGGGAGTACTGCCTGAGTTTTGACACTTCATACCATGAGTTGAGTACATCGTCGTTTTTATCTGTGCCTGAGAAAGCCAGTTGTATGCCTACACTGCAGTCCATAGAACCACCACCCTGGCCTTTGCATTTGGAACTTTGGATAGCACAGTTGGTGTTGTTCAAGCAAATGAAAGGATCTCCGCCGCAACCGCCGCAACCAAATGACTTCCAGAACAAATTCTGAAGAGTTCCCTTTTGGAATTCAAGAACCTATTGAACAACCACAAGCTCAAAGGGTGTCATGATGTAGCTCCATTATCTCATGGCACAATTCTAGAAAGACACAAGCTTACCAGTGTAAAGCTCGTGATGGTCTGAGAATTATCTGCGATAAAAACAGGAGGTGATCGAGCTGCATAGCGCCTTCCAGAAAACGCAACCATGTAACCACCGGCCGTACTCTGAAAAGTTCATATATATTGGGTCTTAAAACACGAATAAGAACCACTTCTGGTTAAACGACAACTTAGAAGTTGCAGTATTCAGTCCAAGATGGACAACTGATGCAAACAAAATGTCAACCTACTTTCTCTAAATCTAACTTAACGTCGTATCAGAACAGGAGGTCCCAATTCCATGGAGACATAGTGTGGGTGTTCCTGTTAGTCCGAAGGCCTGGTTTGCGGGGTATCTTGTGTGGATCACTGTGTAAGTCCTCACCCAACTTAAGAGGCCGCTGGACTCCTGATTTGCATCATCCATAATGCTCCTTGAGGCTAAGACGGTAGGAGCCTTAGGGCCAGAGAATGGCCTTTTCCTCCGAGAACATGAGGTCATACGTTCGAATTCTGTTGCACTTATCTACTGCCACAGTATACTACTGCTGCTGCTGCTATAAATGTTAAAGTTACTCTTTTCTCTAACAGCAGAACTTACGTTTTCAATGTCATGTTAACAATTAGGGTGGTGTTTGGTTGGAGGGTTTGGGAATAAGAGAATTCCTCCAAACCTATTGAAATTGTTTGTTTGGGGAAATAAGGGGTATGAGTATCACTTTGATATCCAAGTACTTGTTAATGGATATCGTTTTTTTTTATATACTAGCCTCTTGTCTATCAATATGGGGAATGTCTATCAATATAGGGAATGAGGGGTATAGCCGGTCAACACCACCGGCCACCGTCCGCCAGCCCGGTCAAATATTCCGGCCATTTTTCCGGCAGCCCAAATTCGATATCCATCTCAATTCCGATACATTTCAAACACCATCAATGTCTATCATACACATTCCCACTTCAATACCAAACAACTATCACTTTTAGTTCCAAACCCATATCCTCCAAACCCAGACCCTGGCATATCCATTACGATTCTAATTCCGATACCTAAGTGCGAACCAAACGCCACCCGCTTAATGGTTGTAATTCCACAAATTGAAAGATAAATGTGTTGAAAGAGGAACTTACAGGATTGAAAGTGCTGCTATTGATAGTAAGAAGTGAAATCTCATCAACCTTAGGCCTGAAAACAGCTAGCTGAGAGTTGCCACCTGATAGAGAGAGGCGTCGATCACAGGGTGAAAGCTGAGTTTGATTGAAAAAGAAAGCATTCCTGGAGGAAAAAGCTAAACCAAAAGTAAAACCATCCCATTTTTGGACTTGCGTATCAGAACAAGGATCAAACACAGTGTTCTTGTCACCTCCATGAGCAATTAACATCATGGAGGACGTCACTGTTAGCACTACAAACACGGCTCGAATAAGCATTTTTCTCTCTCAAGATTCCTCTTCCCTAGCTTCTGTCTTCTTAACCTTAGTACCTTAAAAAGAAAAAAGAATACATCAAATTTGTCTATGACAGACTACGGAAGCATCAAAGTAAAGCACAATCCAGAATTTATCAAGCAAGTCAACCTCCTCAAAAGAGAAAAAAAGAAAATGGCGTGACTAGACTCCCACGTTTGTGCCGGGTCCGAAAAGGGGTCGGATCGTTTTGCGATATGATGTATACAGCCTTACCTTACACTTTGTGCAAGAGGCTGTTTCTACGGCTCAAACCCGTGACTTCAAGGTCACAAAGAGTAACCTTATCGGTTGATCCAACAGAACAAAAATTCACAGATAGTAGCAAAATCAGCATCCATATATTGATCAAAAGGTGGCAAACAGGGCACTTGCCCTCCAACCTTCTTCCAATCTATCTAATTTGCTTCAAAAGAGTAGTGACCTTTCACAAAAACTCCTAGAAAACTTAGCTTTTGCAAAACCATGCAATATGCAGTCTGAATTAAGTTACAGTGAACTTCCCATAAAACTTTTCTTCTGAAAAACAGAACAATAAGCATCACAAAACCATGACAACATATTTTAACAACAAAAAAAAAAGAAGAAGAAATCGCATAACTCAGTTTAAACGACATGAATGGAATCACATATTGAACACCAACGTCACATCAAAGCATATGATCATGTACATATTTGCTATATCAACAAAGAACAAATCTTTCTTGTCTTCTTTATGCTGATGGCAATGATAAAGTCGACAACCCACATACCTCGATGATCCCAATTCCAAAAATTGAAAGAGGATATATACACACACACACACACTAGATATTTCAATAGATGCAGGAAAACAGAAGGGGAAGAGGGTGTGATCGGAGAAAAAACTAAGGATTCTGACTAAATGGAAAAACGGAAAGGGCAGCACATGCTCGGCTATCAGGCCAGAGAAAATTACTTGAAAATTATGATGACCGGAATTCAAAAGCTTTGTAGGAAACGTACGCAGGCAACAACTTTATATCATCCCGGAAAAAAAATTAGAGAAAGAAAGAAAGATGGAAAGGAAAAGGGTTCATGGGGATTTACAAAAGAAAGAGAGAGAATGGAAAACTACGTACGTCGGTAGGATTGAAAGATTTTACAATAACGAGGTCAGTTAATGTTAGGAGAGAGAAAGGAACAGAGGAGGACGGCGACGGAAGAAACGGTTGAAGCGAGGCCAGGTGAAGCTTCCTCAGCTTGTCCCAGAAACCGTTTTTGGAAGTTGGAGTTTACTATATTGTAGTATTTTTTTGATTATTTTTTTCAATGTTGAATGATAGGCGGTTGAACGAATATTCGAGTTTAATTCGTGTTTGGTTCGTATTCGTTCGGCAATTATTTCTTAACGAGTTAAATTCGAACAGGTATTCGGGTTCGTTTATCTAAACGAGCCGAACTGTTCGCAAACCGTTCGTCTCGTTTAAACAATTATAAGGTTATCGAGCCAAACTCGAACCAATCTTAAAGTTCGTTTAACTAAACGAACCAAGCCAAACAATTCGTCTAGCTAAACGAATCCAAATTTAAAAACCTAATATGGCTTGGTTTGTTAACACCCCTTTTGCCTATTGGTTTGATAACTGAGAATTTAAAATATATATGTCTTCATTTGATTTAGATCATTTGGTCTAAGAAAAATTGGTATAGTCAGTCATCATATTACTGTCTATAATACGAAGTAACCAATTTTAACAAATAATTTCAATGTTTTATAGAAAAGTTTTTAGTTATTTTCCAAATAGTTTATTTGCAATTTATTTAATTAATATATCAATGTATATTATCATTGAGAGCCTTTAATCATTTATTTCAAAGTTTTCAATGTATTCATACATTTTATAATAATTATTGAAATGTCATATCCTTACTTTTTCTAAATTTTAATGGCTCTTGAGTCAACATTTCCTTTTATTTTTTCTAAGTTTTTTCTTGAGTGAAATAATCATTCAAAGTTGACCGTAATCTGAGTGAAATAATCATTTTTTTCCTTTTAAACCAGTTAAATAAATAGATCCAAAAGAAATAACCAGTTAACTAATATTTTTATTGAGCTGCATAATCATTTGATATTGTTACTTGGAACAAAGTTCCATGTTTTTTGATTTTGAAGTCACGTGTTCGAGCTACGGAAACAGCTTCTTACACAAAATGTAGAGTGAGACTGCATACATCAGATCGCGAAACGATCCAGGTCTTCTCTAAACCTACATAAACGCAAAAACTTAATGCACCAAAACGCACTTTTAATCCGATGAAATTACCAATTTCCCTATGATAATTTGAAAGGAAACCCACGGTATTCCCAACAAATCCTCCACTTTAAAGCAGAACCGACTTAATAAAACATAACTGACTTTTCTTGGAAAGTTAACCGACTTAGATTCGATACTATAAAATTTGGGCAAACTGGCAGGGAGGAGACCACCTGAAATTAGGGCAGAGACTAAGCCTCCGTGGAAACAAAGAGAGAGCTTGAACGATGTCGTACGACGACGTGGAAATCGAGGACATGGAGTGGAACGAGGAGCTCCAGGCCTTCACCTATCCATGCCCTTGCGGAGACCTGTTCCAGATTACCAAGGAAGATCTGCGCCTCGGCGAAGAGATTGCTCGATGCCCTAGTTGTTCTCTTTATATCACCGTCATCTATAACGCTGAGGACTTCTTGAATGATTCCGATCAACAGAAGAAGAACGTCGAGCCTCCGTCTCAACAACCTCTTGCCGTTGCCTGAGCAATTTTGCGCCGCTCCGAAGTTTTGCCTTTTCCACCTTTTTTAATTAGTATAATTGAAGTAAGCAGCTGATGTGGGTTAGGAAAAAGACTTATTAGATTAGGGCTGCTAGGTTTCCGTGTTGAAGAATCTTGATTTCTCGTCATACTTTATTTCCCGTTGGTGTTTTGCCTGTGTTTATTTTTCAGATTTTCTTTTGAGAAACATCATAATACTATATTTTGATTTTGTACACGTTGCTACTTTCTTCACGAATTACCGTTGGCACACACACAGCATGTATTCATCACGTGATGGAAGTTTTTCAATAGTACTTTGTATTAATTTTTATGTTTTTGTGGCTCTAATTAGTTTAAATTTACATGAAGCAAGATTCAAATTGCTTTGTCTTTGATTATGTGTAATGCATTAATGGTTAGAGATTACTGAGAAGCAGTTCATCTCTAAAGTTGTGATGTATGGCTTAAAGTCAGCTTTGTGTCTGAAGAACAATTGAGCGTTTTGGGAAGGATCAAATGGAAACATGAAGCAGGAAGGAGAACAACATAAAGTTAAGGAAATTTTATATGGAGTATCTCCTGGGCAGTGTGGCTTCTGTCCTTTAACAAAATGTGGTAGTTTTCACTCTCACCAATTGCAATTTTAATGCCCTTCTCCTATTTGTTGGCAATTAGGATAACAGTATCAATTTGATGTAGCTTTGTGACTAAAAGGGTCCTAAGCATATCATCGTTGACCCCAAGTTGATCTTCAGTTGTGCTTATACTATTTAAGTAGTAGCGATTTAAGGGCTGTTTTTAACGATTGTATTCTGTAAATAAATATAGTAGTGTCTCTTTTAGTCATTCCCTGTTAATTGCGTCATGTTTGGAATTTGGAATGAATTTTATTCAATGGTAATAAAATCTGACTCATTTAAGAACATTTTCTTCTGAAGGTTTTGTAATTTTGCAGAAGTTGCCCTGGTAAAACGGAAGTTTTTCTGTCTTTGATCTCTGTCAAGAGTTAATGACTTCTATTTAAAGAAAGGAAACTGTTTATTTTTTTTCTTTATTTCTTTTTCCTGTGAGTTTTAAGCCATCTGATCTTTTGAGATATAATCTATGACCATTTGATCTTACTCTAGTTTTGTAGTGTAATTTTGCTCCTTTATGGTGTCATGCTTTGTCAAGGCTTTTATGTCAATTCCTTTACGGAGCTGGTGAAGTATACTGATATATCTACATGAATAGATTTTATTGTTTGGTGTATGTTTATTGTCACTTAGTTTGTATCCCCTTAGACAGGTTTAGCTAAGCTATTATATTTCTCTTAAAGTTTCAAGACCGCTGCTTTTGCCTTTTGTTCTTGTTGATCTAAGAGCACGTACTCTAAATCCAATTACTGACAATGCATATTGTTGCTGGCCCTCAATGACATTGACCGAGGTTCTAGCTTAGCACTTCACAGTCAGTATATTTGAATGGAGAAGTTGATTGTTGAGACTTTTCCATGAGCAGAATTATCTGATAGCTTGTTCCTGTCTAGAGAGCTCGGTGATCAGAATAAGCCAGGTAGTCTTGCACTAATTCCACACACATTCTTGCTATTTATGGATAGCATTACTTGGGGAAAGACAAAGATAATGTGGTGAAAAGAACTGCCAGTGGACTCCATGGTATTCTGGGTTTCTAGTAGGTCTGTTTTGCAGCGTGCCTATTCTTTGATTCAGCAACCTTTGTGACACTTCTTAAATGAAATGCTTGTTCTCGTGGGGTCATTTGACAACATGATGTTGAATGGATAACCCTTGCAATAAGTGCAGTTATGCTGTTTGCTTTCACTTTTTCAAAGCCATTTCATGTAATATGGCTTTTGGGGTACAGATTGGAGACATGTTTGGGCACTGGTTTTCTTCTGTCAACCAAATGTTTGGTCATTGACTCATTGGTTTCATCTGACAACTAAGTGTAGCGGTCCTTATCCTATGCAATTGTATATATCCATGGGATATCTAAGCATTTTGAATTTTGCACCTCAGGCGTAATCTAAAGCCCTTGAGAAGATGAAGAACTATGGTTTGCCCCTCTCTCTCTCTCTTGTGATATGGTAGGAAGATCCAAACTATAGAGTGCGGTGTAGGAGGCATGATACTCATTCGTTGCACCTTTCGTGGTTACACCGAGAGGCTTTTTGCGCCATTTGGAGTTTGGAGGTGGGAATCTTGTGGCGGTTTTTCCGTTATGTAAAGTGCGGGACCGGATCCCCTCCTCCCTTTTCATCGCACGACACGTGGCAACAGAGGGTGATGAGGCTATATGAGCGTGACTCGCATCTAGCCTCACCATCTCCTGTTGCCATGTGTCATGTGGTGGGGAGTGGGGTGAGGGGAAATAGGGTGGGAGGATTCAATCTCGTAAAGTGTGGCATATATGTTGCGCTTGCATAAAATAATCCACTGAACTGATAACTCATGAAAAAGACTGTTAAATCATGCCTTAGTTGGACGAATGGTAGTGATTTTTTCGGAAGCATTCTTACATGGTTTAGCAAAGTCACAAACGGACAAAAGACACATAAAAGAAAAAGGGAACATTTACAAATATACGTGGGTGATTGCTAAAGAATGGAGCAAATCTTTGGTAATAATTATATGAAATCTATTTCACAAAGTCATGAGATATGCTATTATTATATACTAGCTTTTGTAAATGCCACATTGAAAAACTATTTATACTCAGAATCTCTCTTTGTGGAACGGGTAAGCGAAACCCCCTTCCATACCATGCATCTGACATGGAGGTGTGTAGAAAGTATGGATGTTGATGTTTTTTCTTATCACGATAATATTCTGTGACTGGTCCAGCAGCCATGCTCAGTTGGTATATTTATATGTTCATTAGGACCTTGAAACGATGTTTAGGTTTTTTTGGAGGAGCACGGTGTTTGCGTGTCAGTACCACGTGTGTGATGCCTTTCTTCTTGGTCTGAAGCATGAGTATATAGGACTGTTACATATGCTACAATATTATATAGTAGAGATTTCTCATTTTGTGGCCTGTTATTCTACCGATAGGAGTACATCTGCGTCATCTGTTTGTTACTCTTAGTACTCCTTGTACGACCTGACTTAATGCACATAATTTTCATGAGGTTTGAAGACACACAGTTGATGCTAATCATGACCAACTGGATAGGATGACAGATGGTGATTTTATATCGTAGCCCTACACAGAGGAGGTCATTATGTCATTGTTGAGTTTGTGTAACGAGAGATTGGATTTGTGACGTACTCGGATGCCACTGATTCTATGGGAGATAGTTGATCTTTATTTGCCTGATAGGGTCATGCGACAATTTGGTCTGGTACAGACATTACCTAATCCTGTCAATACGGTAACGGATCACAGAAGTTGATTATCAGGCTCGGATGCAGTAATATGTAGACCAGTGGATGGGACGATACGGTAATATAATGCATAGGGAAAATTCCACGGGAAGCATGACAGATCACTTGCCGTGTATAATGTGGTACTGCGTCCGCGCACTTATCTCACTTGGTCATTGATGAGTTTAGCGCATTGGTGATAACGGATATTGCGATGCTTCGGCCGATCTACGTCGTGCGGTACACTTATCGTATTTTGAATATCAACTATTATTATTTGGTGTAGTAAACTAGATCGAATGTTAATGTGGAATGCTATAGACGAATATCCTATCGTGTGAGTGTTTACATGTCAGGCGAGCGATACAGCCACTGTTATGTGCTTAGTGCTGATACTTTACGGTTCGAGGGTTTCAGAAAACTCTTCCAGACACCTCCGATAGATGCAACCACACCGCGGACCACCGATGACTATGTTCCACATTACGAGTTTACCTAGATGCAGTCCCGCCACACACTTCTGCAGGTCCTTCAGGAAAAGTAGATTTTCGCACACCAGATATATCTCAGAGACATGCGTTCAGTGAAGAGAGGTATATAAAGTAATTGTTTTGAATATACGGTTACACACGGAATGACTTTGTAATATATGTCCCAAGACAAACTTTTGGATGTTGCTGATGCTGCTGATACTGATCAGTCTTATACTTATCATAGTCATATTGCTGCTAATAATGATGCTGCTGATACTGATCAGTCTTATACTTATCGTAGTCATATTGCTGCTAATAATGAGTATTACAGAACATTTGAGTCGACGTGTATAGCACCAACTCGTGGTCAAGGTGACATGGTATGTGCTTCTCAGTAGTTTCAGTCACAGCTAGTATTGATGCCGACATCTCTACCTGCTTGACCTAATAAACGTGGGAACCGTCTAGGCATATGAAGGTTTATGGTACGGGTGGACATATGTTTTTTTTTTAGTTTTTTCATCTTTATGTTGTATGAATTCACCGTTTGACCTCTGTAATACAAAGATTTTCTAGTTGGTTTCTTTATTACACGGTCATCGCGATTAAATAGAATTTTAAAAATGAACAATTGAGGGTGGTACGACGTTTAGCGTCCCGAGACGGGCATGGCAGCGTCGTCCAAGGCTTTGGACGCTGCTGATATTGCTTTCTAGACCTTTGGATGCGTCTGACAGTGTCGTATTGACCTGAGAAGCTCCTGTCAGTGATGTCTTGGCCTGAGCGGTTTTGCAATCCTGAAAACAGCTTTTTTTGTCCCTGTACGCAACTGCCAATATCGTCTAAGGGTGACTCCCTGGATGCGACTCGCGATGCCTCCAAAATATTCTAAGACAAAACTACGAGTTGCATCTTGATATTTGGAGAGTTTTTCCACTTCATGTCACACGTTGACTTTTTCTTATTAAAACTATAATAAAATATGAAATTGCTCCCTTTTGAGAAAAGAAAAAAAATAAAGGAAAAAAAGGGGGTTGGGGGAGGGAAGGCTGCCTTTTGTTGGTTGGTAATGAGCAACTTTCACATTCCTGGTCACAAGTTGAAGTTTTTTTTTTTTTTTTTTTTTTTTTGGCCGTAAAACCTGATCCCATAATCTTCTTGACAACCAACCATCTCTTCACTCTCTTATCCACTGCCTTCCATTTCTTCCCCATTCCCCTGTATTTCTAATTTCCTCTTCTGTACTCCACACGCCCTCTGCTTCTAACTTCCGAGCAAATAACCAAGAATAAGGTGAAGCTTCAATCTTTCATCAGACTATGTTTTTTGTTATTAACAAAGACACTAAACCTTTTTCTCATATTTACTTGCAGCTCTTGAATTTCTGCAGGTGAATCCAAAGGCAATGACTTCTACCGCTGCTACACTTTCATCTCCTCTAACAATCAAGGCTTCAGCTCATTTGGGCTCAGGGAAATCAATCAAAAGAACCAAGGTGAATTACATCACCGGAATAAATTCATTTGGTGGGCTAAAAGCTGTCAACAGTGTTGTATCTTTAGGCCTCCCTGTTTCAACTGAGCAATCATATGCTCAAATTGTCAGCTCCTTGAACTCGCGCGGCGGTAACGGTGGCGGAGCTCTATTTTCGACCTGCAATGCTGTTGGTGAGATATTCAAGATTGCTGCTATTATGCCAGCACTTGTTCTTGTTGGTGTAGCTGTAGGTTTTGTTTTGCTTCGAATTGAAGCTTCTGTTGAGGAAGCAGAATGAGGATTTTCCTATTGCTTTTGGTTGATTAGCAATTGCCATTATTGGTCTATGAATTGTTCCTATATTACATGTACGATTTGTTTGTATTTTTCCTGAATTAGATATTGTTGTTTCTGTTCAGAAACCTTTCAAGACCACAATCTCGTTAAACTTGAAATGTTAAGACTGATCTATGAGAATGTGCAAAATTTTTAAATGTGCATCATTAGGCATTATCCCAAAAAAAAAGAAGCCACTACTAGGCATACTTAAATAGGGAGTAGACGACGACAAGAACACATATCAAGTACATTCCAAATACAATAAAAGCTATTACTAAGGTCTAGGCAGTCAAACAATACCCAGTATATTCTAATTGTCTGTCTCTTTTGTTAACGAGCATCTACTAGCATGTTTACTAATTACTTCAATCAATCATATCCAATATATACCAACGGTAGCAAAAGTTATCGTTAGGGTCTGAGGAGGGTGAGCGGCAGACAAACAATACTCTATCCCAAAGGATAGAGAGTTTGATTCCAATAAGACTCCCGGCTCTATATGTACATGCATAAATGAAACAGTAATAGGGGTGTGATAGGCTAGTGTGTTAGTGAGGAAATTGAGGTTAATGAAGTTTAGGCAAGATATATGGACACCTTAAAGATGTTTAGGAGCTAACATACCATCTAAGACAATAGTTTAATGTTGTTGTAGAATGTCGATTCATGGTTTAATAATGTTGTTGTAGAATGTGGATTCAATATTGATTGCAGCTAGTGGTTTAATAAGAATGTGTTAAAGATATTATAGATCAACCTGGGATATCAAACTGGCAAGAGGCGCATTTAGTTATTCCCGGTCAGCAAAGTTGCTGAACCCCAAGGCCAGAGCTTTACAAGTCCTTGGCCATATTGCCTACAATAGATTATGAAAATCCACGAGAAGTTGTGAAATGTCATTTTATTGGTCTCGACTCATGTGTCCACAGAAGTTCCCTGCTTCTTGTATAGCAGCATTCCTTTGATGTATCATGTCTTAGTCACGGCATCGTCTTTGTTCCCCCCCCCCCCCCCCCCCCTCTCCCCCTCTTTACCCACAGGAATGGCATTCTTAGCAGAGGCCTGTATTGGTTAAGGTGTAATCTCATGACAATGGAAACTGTATACCGTCGCTTAAAAAATCATATTACATGATTTGGGAAGTATTTCAAGTGTTTCCATTTCCAATGGAGTTAAGGACACATTCTTCTTTGACTTTAGAATATGATAGAATAAAACAAAATGAACTCACTAAATTGGTTGCGCTTTCTTATATTGTGAAGTATCAGTTGATCGACATAGCTTGACGCATCATTATGGGTTATCGGGAAACAACCTCTGTGTATTTCTAACACATGAGTATGGTTGCGTACATCCAATCTCCCATACCTCGCTATAGACGGAAGCTTCTAAGGGAATGGAGTAATGTTGTTGTTGGAAAGTACTTCAAGTCTACAACTAAATGAACACGTTATTTGGGCTTTATATGTGGTCAAATTTGCTGATGATGTTGATACGATACTAGCTAGTACAACAAGCTACTTAACATTCGTCGTCTGCTATGTCTTTTTCCCACCGGAATACTTGAAACATAAAAAAGGAGTACAATATATGGTTTAGCGTCCCAGACCCTAGCGATAGCTTTTTGTTGTCGTTGGGATATACTGAGTACGAGTGTTGCTATTGTTGTTCTTGAGCGTGAAAAGATCCATTGTCACCTTTTTGTGCATCTATGAAATATGATCACCATTAGTCACTGATGTGGGTTAGTAGCATTTGGCATCCTCCATTTTGCATGCCAAAAGATTGATACCTTAGGCCTGCCTTGGAGGCCATGAGACTTCTTGTTTTCTTCTTCCTCCACCACTAAAGGGAGCCATACATATCTCGAGTCTTGAAGATCATCTGGATTCCAACGATCAGCCATGAAAACATATGAGCCAGGAACCCCCCCTGGCATGGGGAACACAAAGGTGCTCTGTGCAAAGAAGGTAGCAACACGAAACTCCTTATTTGCTCCAACACATGGATTCCCAATAGTCTCCCATGGCCCCATGACCGAATCAGCTACATGAACCAGTGCCTCATTTGGTGACCAGCCACTGCAGCCTGATGTTATCATGTAGTACTTTCCTTTATACTTGAACACGGCCGGGGCTTCCCTGTGTTGCCCAATCAGAGCCTTAGTCATAACACTGCCCACATCTAGGTAATCTTGATTAAGTGGACCAATTTGTAGTTCTCTATTGTGTACAGAAGAGTATATTAGATAAGCCACGCCGTCGTCATCCTTGAAAATCGTCATATCCCTGCTGTCAAATCCATGAGGGCTCTTGCTATAAAGATACTTAAAGGGCCCTGTTGGTGAATCACTCACAGCAATGCCAACTGCAGCTTTGGTGTAGCTACCATCATCAACATGCATCCACATCACATACTTGTTTGTCTTGTCATTGTAAATCACCTTTGGCCTCTCTAATACCTTAGACTTGTGTAAATCATGAGCTTCATTCTTGCTTTCTGCCTTGAGGACAATTCCTTCATTTTTCCAGGTCCACAAATCCTTGGAAGAATAACAGCTAACTCCAATGACATCAACTCGAGCAACGCCCTTTCCAGGAGCTGAGTATGTTGGACCATCCTTATTCTCACCATACCAATAATATGTACCTGATCCCTCATCATATGAAACACCGCCTGCGTGTGCTTGGATAGGATTTCCATCCCCATCCAACCATGTTCTTCCAGGATAGTAGAAAGAACCATGATTTCCCTTTCTGGGATCTACAGCTTCTTCCTTTTCAGGGAAGAAAACGTGTCGAAATCGCGAAGACTTGTCAAGAAATTCATTAACCAGTGAACTCATTGGTGATGATTGGGAGATTTCCATCACCTCTTCATTTGCAAGTTCAGAACAGGAGTGGCAATTATTATTCATTGGAAGCTGGAATTTTTCTTCAGGCACACACAAAGGTTGTGGATGAATTGTGGAGTATTGATGGACCATGACAATGCTTCCTACCAAGATAAATGTCACAAAAGGCAATAAGTATCTTTTCCATAAAGAGAATCGGATCATGAAAGCAGTTTCTTTTAGTATGTTAAGTTATCCTGGCTTTTGCCTCCCAGAATTTTTCTGAAGATATACTTGCTTTTCTTCTAGTATGTGAAGAGAAGGAATTTGTGTTCGAGTCTGGAGAACAACTTGTGGGAACATTTTTCATGGATCTCGAGGGCACAACCATTGATTATTGTTAACTTGAATGTGAAGATTCTTCCTGATTTGTGTACTATAATATCTATTAAATATTGTTAGTGGAAAAGTACAGTACAACTACAACAGCATTATCTCATTACTCAGTACGTTTCCGTCTATAGCAACATATGTAGAGTCGGACGTACGCAACCATACGCATGTGTTAGAAACACACAAAGGTTGTTTTCCGATAACCCATAATAAAAATTGCGTCAAGATGTATTAATCAACCGTTGCTTTACAATATAAGAATCGTATTCAATTTAGTGAGTCATTTTGTTTTATTCCATCATATTCCAAAGTTAAAAAAAAACGGTACTATCAAATGCAACAACTAAAGCGCTTAATCAAAATGAAGAATTTTTTCCCGCATTAGGTGACTCATATGACTTCGGATTGGCAAATTTTAAATTTGGTCACTCAAGAGTTTAACTATCAGAGAATAGTAATTTGTAATTAATCAATAAAAGATAGTAGAACAATATAGTGGACTTCATATTTCAATCATACTCAACTACATCGACATATTCATTCATAAATTCTAATTGAAAACAAGTTTATCTTTCCCAGTTCTTATATAAAGGGAAATAAATTTTTTTTACCGTTTTGTATTTCAGTGTGAATTTAAAATTAACACCAAAATAATATTGCCTCGTTTTTCTTTTTGAAGTCATCACTGATTTCCTTGCATAAAATTTAAAGCTTGAACGTGCACATGTACAACAGACGTTACTGATGACTTTCTTTGAGTACTTTCACGAGAACTGGAAAATTTTTCAAGAAGCAAGTGGGCACATGTTTTTAACCAACGTTGATTTGTCAAGATCAAACTGTTTATGATGATGGGGAGACAAAGATATTTGTGAAGCATAATGGCGAATACGTCGAAGATCTTCATGATTTTAGTGTATTGTCACTGGAATTACAAGGGAAGGATATCACCACTGGGAAGCATCATGAGCAGCAGTACGGATTCTGGTGTTATTGTAGAAATAAATCCAGTTGAACTGAATTTAAATGTGCCGAGCTGAACTGAGGTGTATCGACCTGGACAAAGATGACCGTGATGGAGGAAAGTGACCGGTCAGTCAGCCGAGCTGACCTGGATATGAGAATGGCTGAACTGAAAAGACTGGACAAAGTAAGGACGAAGTGAACTAAAGAAGACAAGTTGAAGTGAGGAAGAGTTAATGAAGCAAAACCAAGGTGAAATGCTGAGGCGAGGTGACGAGGTGAAGCACAAGACAGACATCAACACTAAGGCCGAGCTGCTATATTTAGTCTTGTAAATATTGTATTCGAGGACATTTACTGTACATAAGACAGAGCTGAGCAGGTAACTAGTCGTTACCTTATAATTGTTAGAGAATAGTGTAGCAGAATAGTAACCACTGCACAAGTGGTAAAATAAAGCCGTTAGTTTTAGATAACCTCCATATAAAAGGGAAGAGACCGTGTAAATTTAATTTTAACTTGAATGAATTCTTGAAATTTTTTAATCTCATCAGTTATATCAGCTTAAACACATCTTGCATATAGCTCTAGTAGGGGTGGGATCCTCTCTCCCTCCATTCCTCACCTCCTCAACCACCACTCTCCAAAAAAAAAAAAAAATAATAAAATTCCCCCTACCCTTTAACCCCACCTATAAAAAAAATTCCCCCTATCCATTTAACCTCATCAACCCTGCCCCCAGGACATAGTCCAGTTTGTACTCGGGTTACGGATTGTCACAAACAGGTCATGAGTTCGAATCCAGGGACGTGCACAGTGTGGGTGTTCCTCTGCTGCTAGGTCAAAGGTCTGGTTTGTGGGGTATCTTGTGTGGACAACTGCGTAAGATCTCACCCAATCTAAGAGGCCGCTGGACTCCTGATTTACATCCTCCAAGCAACTCCTTGGGGCTAGAGCAGTGGGGCCCTTTGGGTTGGGTTCAACCGTTTGCCACAAAAAAAACCTCATCAACCGCTCTTTCCTCTTCTCTTTTCTATTTCTTCTCCCTTTCTCTCCAACGCCACTCTTCTCTTCCCCCTTATCCATTCGTGTATCTTCTCTTCTTCTTTCTTCTCCGGCGGTAATTCCCACTTTTTTCTTCTCTCTTATCTTTTCTTTTTTTTCCCCTTGTCTCTCTTCTCTTCTCTTGCCTTTCTTTCTCTCTCTCACGGCAGCTCCTCCCCTCATCCCTTCTCCCTTTTTTCTCTTCTCTGGCCTTTGTCGTCGGCGGCTCATTCATGGGATTTCAATTAGTTAATTGACAAATTTGAATCAATTCTCCGACATTGATTCAAAACTTGATCGTATACAAGATCAACCAAGAGCAAAATGACAGTTGCATCGAAACGAATTGAAGAGAGACACAAGGAAATGTGAGAAGATGAAAATTCTTCTTCAATGAGAGAAAAATCCAAGAATTACAAGATGTAAAACTGAAAAACTAACTTCTACAACCAACTGCCTTCAACTAAATATTCCCCAACTGCTACCATCCGGTAACTACCTCATATAATTACAAAAATGTCCTTCTGGACCTAAACTGACTTCTAACTTTATAAGGGACAAAACAGTCATTTCACACATTTAAAACAAGACTCCCGCTACTACGCGTCTTCTTCCTCCTCCATTCAGTTGCAGCTTTGATATAATCAATTTAGATATATAATTTTTGTACATTTTACCATTTATATCGAGCAATATTTGGCTAAATTGATGCTAAAAATTGATAATAACAATCAAATTGAAGAATAGAAGTGTTCATGTGATTAAATAGAAAATATTAATTTTTATTAGCTAAATTAACTTTATTTTATGAGCTTAACTGAGTTAACATTTAAATGATGTTAAAGTATATGTTATTTAGCTACAAATAATATTTATTTATTTGGACACTACATATTTCTTTTCAATATTGCAGGAACAAGATAAATGAAAAACGGGATAAACTTCAGCTGTTGAATAAAATCAGGAGCTGGGATTCACAGGCAGTTGAGGAAATAATGGAGCAGATCAGCTCTTTCTATGCATTTTCGCGTGTATAAATACCGCATGAAGAAAGCTCCTGAGAATAGCAAAAAACGGAGCCTGGGGTTTTTCCCACAACCCAGCGCGATTCCCAAAGCCACTTCCTCTCTCTCCATCATTATCAAAAAGTCAGCATATTCAGAAAAAGGAAAAGAGGAGCCAGCTGCTTCAGCAACCAGCCGGCCAGAAAAGCAAGAGCAAAGGCTGCAGTGTCCAATCGGCGGGTGCCAGCTGTCGTCGCTGGCAGGCTCGGTCAACCCAGTCTCAGCAGTGCACCAGTAGCGCGTCACAGGCAGTTTGGCCAAGCGACGCACGGTTTTGTGCAGTTTTTATACACGGTTTCTTTTTCTACTGTTCTTTTATGCACTTATACATGGATATGATGGATAGTATGGATTTGATTTGTGGCTAAACTTTTATTTTCTTGACTAGTTTTTGTGGCAGTTGAATTGTTTTGATGTTTTAATGTATTAGTTTTCCCTCTTTGATTTATTTAATTCACTAGTTTATTATCCCAATTGTTAATTGTTGTTGGTGTGTTTATTGCGTCAATAGATTAGCTACCTATTGATAGAACATATAATTAATTTCGAAGGACCGGGAGGTGAAGATTTTAATTACGACCGTGTCGACAACGAACTTGTAGTAAAACTGACTAGGGATAGATTCGGTTTCTACGGGTGGATAATTAGAAAATTCTAAGGAAATTAAATGCGACTCGATGGAACTACCCTCCACTTAGCCTTTGATCGTCCTCGAGCAAATAAAGTAACTTTAAAGAAAATATGCTTAACCTTTCTTCTAAAGAACATGCATCAGCGATGATTTCACATACATAGTCTCAAAGTACAATCGAAATAACCAATAGAATAACTTTATAACTCAAACATCAACTACAAGTATCCCATGTAATCGAGGTGTGTGTGTAAATAGACAATCTCGAGCTTTCTGTAGACAATCAGTTGAAATTATGCAAATTATGACTCGTGATCATCCCATAGGCTTACTTTTCTTACTTGCTCTCCACTAATGTAGATGATTCAAGTCAACGAAGATCAAGTAGGACTTTTAAGCTTGTAATGTTAGGCTAGGGACTTGGTTTCACGAAGGAAAAGGGATTCAAAGAAAAATCTAAGAGAGCTTGCAGAAAATGGCATGCACATGAAACATACTCTTATTTCACGATTCAAAAACCCTCTCCATCTTTTGAGAACAAATCACCATAATCAATTTCATGCTTTTTTTCTCTGGCCATATAATTGTTTTTTCCCTTTTCTTTGGCCTTTTTTTTCATTTTTTTTCTTTTCCCTTTTTTCGTTCTTTGAACTTTTTTTTATTTTTCATCACCAATCTCTTGTAACGATATATTTGTGTACCCTTTCAACCTCATCTCATCATCATAACCCAATATCTTCATCCCAAACGTAATAATAATGCCATATAAGCTCTCTTAAATAGGGACATATAAGGATATACATTTTTATCAAGTGGGCTAAAATGGAAAGTTAATGAGGTTTAACAACAAAGAAAATCGAACGGGGTCTCACCATTCTTAATAATCAGGCTCAAAAAAGGGTACTAGGGATAAAATGATCATAGGGATGGCTAGAAAGGCTCAAACGGTCAAAGAACGCCTATGACTGTCATCTCTAAGTCAACTTAAAATCATCTAATAATTTCGCCTCGAGGAGTAATAAAATAAGTTCTAGAATGACACAAGATGCATGATAAGCATAATTCTTCACTATCATCCACAAATCACAAGATCATGGCTATACGTGCGCAAAATGTCTCAATTAACATGGAATAAAATATATTCAACATTGAATCAATCCATCATTCCAAAGGTATTTCTCATGTATTATGTAACTATATATGCAAAATAATTCACATCCACATATCCATAGAAGATCGAAAATTTTAAAAATAACGTACATTTAAGCATTTTTCTTTTCAAATACATCAAAAATCAGCTCTAAAAAACAAGCATCCATAAGTCTACGCCTCCTACCCTCCACTTAGACATTAACATTATTCTCAATGTTAAGAATAAGAAGCAAAGGAACAAGAAACTTAGCTGATTTGATGCACACGTCATCTTTCAATATTGCAGTGAGCCGCACACATGTCATATGGTTCCCATCTCAGGACAACTTTCAACGATCTTGCAATTTTTATTCCTACAAAACCAAACCACAACAAAAGCGCATAACACGAAAAAAAATAACATGACTAAAGCTTGCAAGAAAAAATTGAAAATTCATTGCTCAACAGCCTCTGAATGTATTTCAATAAAAAAAAAACTTGCAAACTTTTTGACGCTGACACAACAATATATCAAAACAATAAAAATGATAAGGCAAAGAAGTAGTTCTGAATTTATAGTCTACAGCTAGACTTCCCGAAGTTCCTTTTCATGGTGGATCATACAAGCGAATTTTCATTTCATTTCGAGAAGCTTCAGTATTGAATCTTTTTAGACGACTACTATTCACTCTGATTTTCTTAACCTTCTCGAATTCCAACTCAACGTCTCCAGAGGGACATATTTTCTTTACAGTGCAGGATATTGATTTGTCTAACAAAACTTTTTGACCCTCTTGTAACTTATTTTCAAAAATGCTTTCATTTTCTCTGCCTCTAAATTTATCGTTACTAGGAGTGCTTTCTTCAAGAGAAACTTTAAAAATAGTATTAACAGAACAGTAGTCATCATCCTTCCTAGGGTGTTTTAAATCTTTCAAGACATGTAACTTCACTTGTTCATTGCCTACCCTTAGGATTATGTCTCCATTTGGAACATCAAAAACACTCCTAGTTGTGGCTAAAAATGGTCTTCCAAAAAGAATCTTTGAATTAGAATCATTAACCATATCTAACACAACAAAATCAGCAGGAAAAATGAATTTATCGATTTGAACCAAAACATCTTCAACCATTCCTCTTAGACATTTGGTTGATCCATCAGGAAAACGTACCGAGAAATTGGTTGGTTTTAAATCATTCAATTTTAATTTTTCAAATATCGAGTAAGGCATGACATTAACACTAGCACCAAGATCACATAAGGCATCATCAAAATTAAAATTACCAATTGAACAAGGAATATAAAAACATCCAGGATCTTCTTGCTTTGGTGGTAATTTATCTTGAACATGTTCATTTATATGATCACCTTTTTCAAGACCTTGTTTCTTCACTTGGTTTGCCAGTATTTCTTTACAAAAATTCTTATAACTCGGCATTTTCTCCAGAGCTTCTTTGACAGGAATATCAGCATTTAATTTTTTGAACTTTTCAATAAATATTCGAAATTCATCATCAAGTTCAAGATTTGCAGATAATTTTTGTGGAATTCTCGTTTCATCTTTCTTGATTGGCCTTCTCAGATTGTTACATTGACAGGCATCATCGTCTTTTCTTAATATTTCAGCTTCTACTTTCTCTTCATCATCATCAGCTCTAGTACAAAGAACAATTGATCGCTTGATGTTATTTTCACTCATCTCCAAGTCATCATTTTCATTCAAAGAGTCTGTCTCGTTGATTGTTTCATCTCCATTCGTCAGAGTTATAGCATTTACTTCTTTAGGATTTGTCTCAGTATTACTTGGCAGATTTCCTTGAATTCTATTTGCCAATAAATTCGCCATTTGACCGACTTGGTTTTCTAAATTTTTGATTGAAGATTCTTGATTCTTGATTAAAGTTTCTTGATTTTGGAATCTAGTTTCCGAGCTTGATATAAATTTTGCCAAGATATCTTCAATATTTATCTTTTTCTCTTGAGTGGTAGGAAAACCAGAAGGATACCCTAGATTTTGAGGTCTATTCCAAGAATTTGCATTATTCCCCCATGCATTATTGTATGTATTAGGGTATGGATTGTTAAATCTTTGATTTTGACCTACAAAATTTGCTTCATTCGGATAGAAATTTTCATTTATGTTGGCCATTTGATTTTGTGGGCATTGATTTAACACATGATTACCGCCACAATTTTCACAGGTTATTTTTCCTCCAATGCCTAAACTTTTACTGATCAAAGAGAGTTGTGCTAGAATTGCAGAGTTAGTATCTAGTTCGAGTACAGAACCTTTTCTAGGGTTACCTCTCTCATTTGGCCATTGACATCCAGTTGCAGCCATCTCCTCGAATAGATCCCAAGCATCATCGGGTGGCTTTCTCATTATACTACCCCCACTTGCTGCATCTACCATTGCCCTAGTTCCATTTTCCATACCATTATAAAATATTTGAACTTGCATCCATTTCGGTAGTTCATGGTGTGGACACCTTCTTAAGTAATCCTTAAATCTCTCCCATGCTTCATATAAAGATTCCCCACTATCTTGAACAAAATTTGTTATATCATTTCTAAATTTCATGGTTTTAGATGGTGGAAAATATTTGGTTAAGAAACTTGAAGCCAATTGGTCCCAAGTAGTGATAGAACCTGAGGGTAGAGAATTAAGCCAAGCTTTTGATTTATCTTTTAGTGTAAATGGGAAGAGTCTTAGCCTTATAGCATCATCAGTTACCCCATTTTGTTTGAATGTGTCACATATTTCTAAGAAGTTAGAAATATGGGCATTAGGATCTTCATTTGATAAACCATAGAATTGTACAGATTGTTGGATCATTTGTATTACTGCAGGTTTAATTTCAAAATTATTTGCAGCTATAGTGGGTCTACGTATGGCTGGGGCAGCTCCTTCTACCCTAGGGGTTGCATAATCTCTAAGACATCTTTGGACTTCTTGATTATTTTCGGCCATTTCGATTGGTTCAATTTCTATTTCTTGTTCTTGGATTTCTTGAATATTAACTCTTTGTGAGTTAATTTTTGCTTGCCTTACTATTTTTCGATTATGTTTAGCAGTACCCTCAATATTAGGATCGTATAGTAAAGGCTCGTTGGAACTACGGGTCATAAACTAATAAACAAAATAATAAAAGTAAAGCAATACAGAAAAAGCAAGGAAGAAATAGCAAGTAAACAAAGCAGAACACTATCTTAACACGAAAACAACAAGAAACAGAGAAAAAGAAAGGAACAGACGAAAAACTTAAAAAGAATTATAAAATAATTACATAACGTAGTAAATGTTTTTTTAATATATAAAATATATATCCAGTAACAGTGGTGTGCCGAACTTTTGTTTATATATATTTATATATAAATAAAATATTTTGGCTTAATCTCAAGACTAAAAATAATTGTATGATATTAAAATATAGTCCCCGGCAACGGCGCCAAAAACTTGATGTGTAATTTCTTAACCACTAACTAGCAAGTGCACTAGGTACAATTGTAGTGTAGCAGACAAGAGGGTTGTCGATCCCACGAGGACTAATTTCAAGTACCAAAATTATTTTTTCGCCTTAATTTAAACCTATTCAATAAAATTTAATAAAATCAGAAACAAGCTACTAATTAAATATCAAAACTTAACTTTTCCCTTTAAAGATTTCCTTGACTAGTTTATGCTCCAGTTGAATTCTTTTCTAAAGTGTAATCCACTCTTTAACCCAAAATAATTAACTAGTCTCTATTCCGAACCGTTAAGGAAGAAATTCCCTATTTTAGTTTTTACCCAATCCCTTGGCGTAGAAACCTAACTCGGTGTGACAAACTCCGTATCCCTACGCAAATTTTAATCCATCGAGTCGCATTTAATTTCGTTAGAATTTTCTAATTATCCACCCGTAGAAACCGAATCTATCCCTAGTCAGTTTTACTACAAGTTCGTTGTCGACACGGTCGTAATTAAAATCTTCACCTCCCGGTCCTTCGAAATTAATTATATGTTCTATCAATAGGTAGCTAATCTATTGACGCAATAAACACACCAACAACAATTAACAATTGGGATAATAAACTAGTGAATTAAATAAATCAAAGAGGGAAAACTAATACATTAAAACATCAAAACAATTCAACTGCCACAAAAACTAGTCAAGAAAATAAAAGTTTAGCCACAAATCAAATCCATACTATCCATCATATCCATGTATAAGTGCATAAAAGAACAGTAGAAAAAGAAACCGTGTATAAAAACTGCACAAAACCGTGCGTCGCTTGGCCAAACTGCCTGTGACGCGCTACTGGTGCACTGCTGAGACTGGGTTGACCGAGCCTGCCAGCGACGACAGCTGGCACCCGCCGATTGGACACTGCAGCCTTTGCTCTTGCTTTTCTGGCCGGCTGGTTGCTGAAGCAGCTGGCTCCTCTTTTCCTTTTTCTGAATATGCTGACTTTTTGATAATGATGGAGAGAGAGGAAGTGGCTTTGGGAATCGCGCTGGGTTGCAGCTTCCTCTGCCCTCTTTCTCACCAACTTCATCATCAAGATTCTTAACTCAACATGTCAAGCATCACGTTGCTAACTCAGCAGTCCGTTTCTCTCGTCCCTCCAGTGATCCTGCAACTTCAATTGATGAAGATGCGTTTGTTTGTCTGCCAGCCGTATGCTCACTTCCTTTCTGCTATGCACCCCTTCCTGCACTGCTATGCTGTGATCATCATCAGCTTTATCACCCCCCCGCAAACCTGACTGAGCAAAGACATTACAAGCTCCCAAAGCCTCAGTCAGGTGGCACAATCTCTTGGCATCAAGTGCCTTGGTGAATATGTCAGCCAACTGTCCATGGGTCCTTACAGGCATAGGTTTGATCACTCCTTCTTGATACTTCTGTCTGACCAGATGACAGTCAATTTCGATGTGCTTGGTCCTCTCATGAAACACAGGATTCTCCACAATGTACATTGCACTTTTGGAATCACAAAACAGCTCAACTGGGTGTGTCTGAGTAATCCCCAAGTCACTTAGCAGATAGACCAGCCACTGCACCTCACAAGTGGTTGCTGCCAAAGCTCTATACTCAGCTTCCGAAGAAGATCTACTTACAGTCGTTTGTTTCTTCGCCTTCCAAGACACTAGTGCACCTCCAAGAAACACGCAAAAACCTGTTATCGATCTTCTAGTTTCAACACATCCGGCCCAATCAGCATCCGAAAAAGCCTTCAACTGAAGATCCCCTCCTTTAGGAAACAGTAAACCCTGTCCAGCAGTCCCTTTTATATATCTCAATAGCCTATGAGCTGCTCTTAGATGACTCTCAGTAGGACAATCTAAAAACTGAGACAACTGCTGGACCGTGTATGTAATGTCTGGCCTAGATATGGTTAAATACATCAACTTCCCAACCAGACTTCTATAGCTTGACACATCATCAATCAACCCCGAATCATTATGCTGAAGTTTGAGATTCTTCTCCATGGGACTCTTCACAGGTCTTGCTCCCAGAAATCCTGACTGCTCCAACAACTCACAAGCATACTTTCTTTGGCTTATGACAAGCCCCCTCTGTGACCGTGCTACTTCAATACCCAAGAAGTACTTAAGGTCACCAATGTCCTTGATCTGAAAGGTAGCATGTAAATAGGTCTTGAGATCTTGAATTGCACTAAGAGAATCACTGGTCACAATAATGTCGTCCACATATACCAAAACTGCTAAAAAGGCCTCAGCCGTAGTTTTGATGAACAATGTATGATCATTAGAAGACTGAATAAAATGCTGTTGCAAAAGGGATTGTGTTAGCCTCTCATTCCACTGCCTACTGGCCTGCTTTAGCCCATAAAGCGACCTATGCAACCTGCAAACAGCATTGGGCAACTGAGAATGAACTCCCGGGGGCAAGTCCATGTAGATCTCCTCAGTGATTGACCCGTGCAAAAAGGCATTGTTTACATCCAATTGGTGCAAGAACCATCCCTTGGATGCAGCAAGAGCAAGAACCAAACGAACTGTGGTCATCTTGGCCACAGGAGAAAACGTATCAATATAATCAATACCTAGTTGTTGAGTATACCCCTTAGCCACTAAACGTGCCTTGTGTCTTTCTATTGAACCATCTGCCTTATGCTTGATTTTATAAACCCACCTACATCCAATTGGTATCTTGTCTGGAGGCAGCTGCACCACGGACCAAGTGTGGTTACGTTCCAGTGCCTCTAATTCAGCTTGCATTGCCTGCTGCCAGCAGGCAGACTGTGATGCTTCCTGATACGAGGATGGCTCCCTGTCTACACTAATATTCAATATATACGACCTATATTCAGGGGACAGGGAAGCAAACGACAGATACTCATGAATAGGATGTTTAGTGGAGTATGAATGAGGAGAAGAGCGAACCAAGGATGGAGATGCTGTGGATATAGAATTGCAATAATAATCTTGCAAATAGGAGGGTGGTTGTCTATTTCTGCCAGGTCTTGTAGGAGGTATTGTTGAAGATGTAGGATGTTGTGACACAGGCAAAGCTGGAGAGTTTGTAGATGTTGAGGATGGTGGAGACATAGGCGGATCAGGTGAGATAGCAGGAAGAGTAGCACTGTAGCCTTCATTCACAGGAAAAGTTGGATCTGTGCTTGTAAGATCTGAGGACACTACAGGTTGAGGAGGAAAAAGAGTGGGAGAAGAAGAAGCAGTATCTTGAGACTCATGGAAAGGGAAGATGGTCTCATGAAAAGTGACATCTCTAGAGATGAAGATGTCTTGAGTTTGGAGATCTTGAACTATATATCCTTTAGTAGTGTATGGAATCCCAAGAAAGATGCATTTTCTGGTTCTGGAATCAAACTTAGATTTGTGGGGATCAATGTTATACGCATAGGCTTGGCAACCAAACACCTTAAGATGAGTGTAGCGAGGTTTCTGTTTATGCAGCCTTTCATGAGGGGTGTAATGGTCAAGCAAAGGAGTGGGGGTAAGATTAATAAGGTAAGTGGCATGTTGAATACAGAAGCCCCAGTAAGAAATGGGCAACTGTGCTTGAAATTTCAGTGCTCTTGCTACACAAAGTATATGTTGTTGCTTTCTCTCAACCAACCCGTTCTGTTGAGGGGTATAAACGCATGAGGTTTGATGGAGAATGCCCTTTTCAGAATAGAAGGAATTAAGCTTGAACTCAGGTGCATTATCTGACCTGATAACCTTGATGGCTTTATTGAACTGGGTATAGACATAATGCCAGAAACTTACAATGATCTTCTTGGATTCATCTCTAGTTTTCAACAGATAAACCCAAGTGTGTCTGCTATAGTCATCAACACAGGTAAGGAAATATTTTTGATCATACATGGTAGACTCCCTATAAGGTCCCCATATGTCAACATGAACTAAATCAAAGATTTCATTGGAAACTGAATGAGAAACTGAGAAAGGTAATCTTCTTTGTTTTGCCATCAAACAGACGTTACAAGGATTTTGATTGGATGGAATACAAACAGAAGGTTCTATTCTATTTATTTGTTTCAATCTAGGAACAGAGATGTGTCCTAGTCTAAAATGCCAAATCATATCATCTACCGCATCAGTAGACAAACATAAAGCTGAGTGAGAAGAAGGCATGGCTGAGGAGAAAGAAACTGCTGATGAGGATTGTGGCTGTGACTGTCTGCCCTCTCCATGAAATAGATACAGTCCGTTGGACAGGTCAGCTGAACCAATCATCTTGTGGGTGAATTGGTCCTGCAGATAGCAATTTGAGTTTATGAATATTGCGTAAATTTTAGAAGATGTAAACAGTTTCCCCAATGACAAAAGGTTGAATGAGAAGGATGGCACGTGTAGGACATCTGTGATAACAAGAGATGAGTTCAATGTGACTTTGCCAACATGTGTAGCCAAGGCAGAGATGTTATTAGGCATTCTTACTGAAACATCTGAAATGGAAGAATAAGAGTCAAAGACAGAAAGATTGCAAGCAATATGATGGGTAGCCCCTGAATCTAGGACCCATATATTCGAACTATTAGAGAGACACTTACCATCACCCTTACCAGGTTGAACCAAAGCCTGGGCTGACATGACAGCAGGTTGCAAACCATTGCTGGCCCCCTCTCCAGCAGTTATCCCATGATGATGGCCATTTTCATTCAACAGGCCCATCAGTCTGTGGTACTGCTCAGTAGTCAGAGTGTGAGGGACCGCCTTAGACCCATGGGACTGCACTTCTACACCACCCACACTCTCCACACTCATTGTACCAGGGCTGTCATGACACCCTTCAACCATATTAACCTGAGGTCTGGGCTTATAACCGGGGGGAAAACCATACTTTTTGTAGTATTTGTCCACAATGTGTCCCAACATACCACAGTGCGTGCACACAGGTCTTTGTCCCTGATAACCTCTGCCTTTGCCTCCTCTTCTGGACGACGTCCCTTGAGATCTTGGAGCATAAGCATTAGCAGTGAATGTATTAGCCACCCCTCCAGAATCAACCATCAACACAGAGGGATTATTGGAGAACTGTTTATGATTTCCACCATTCATCACTTTTCTTTCAAATTGCAGCGCCATCGAAAACACACTAGCAATACTTGGCAAGGGAGACATGACAAAAACTTGAGACTTCACGGCATCGTACTCACCGCTTAATCCTTTCACAAATTTGATCACGTAATCCTCATTCACAAACTCATTAACTTTCTTGTTCACATCACAGGAACATGCATTACAGGAACACTTGGGAATTGGTCTAATAGCAAGCATTTCTTCCCAAATCATTCTTAATTTTGTAAAGTATTCATTTACCGATTTGTTCTCCTGCCTCACAGCATAAAATTCTTCTAAAAGCTCAGACAAACGAAACGGATTACCACTACCAAATCTAAGAACAAGATCCTTCCATACCTCATGTGCAGTTTCAAACCACATAATGCTCTGCGCTATGGAGGAAGTGACGCAGTTTTGTATCCACGATTGCACCATACTGTTCACCTGATTCCACGCCTGGTACTTAGCATCCTCCATGGAAGGTTTTGCCATCGTACCGTCAATGAAACAAACTTTGTTCTTCACGGTTAACGCCATTTTGAAAGCTCTACTCCACGAATGAAAATTGTTGCTGTCTAGCGGTGGTTGTACGAGTATTGCGGCTGGACTTTCGTTAGGATGTAGATACAACGGATTCGACAGAGGATTCTCAGGAATCACAGAATTGCTCGACGTACTTCGAGTGGTCGTCATTACTCGCGATCACTTAAAAAGGTAAAAGAAAAATTCACGAAGAACTCACAGCGATTACAAGATGTAGCGCTCTGATACCATGACAAATTTGAATCAATTCTCCGACATTGATTCAAAACTTGATCGTATACAAGATCAACCAAGAGCAAAATGACAGTTGCATCGAAACGAATTGAAGAGAGACACAAGGAAATGTGAGAAGATGAAAATTCTTCTTCAATGAGAGAAAAATCCAAGAATTACAAGATGTAAAACTGAAAAACTAACTTCTACAACCAACTGCCTTCAACTAAATATTCCCCAACTGCTACCATCCGGTAACTACCTCATATAATTACAAAAATGTCCTTCTGGACCTAAACTGACTTCTAACTTTATAAGGGACAAAACAGTCATTTCACACATTTAAAACAAGACTCCCGCTACTACGCGTCTTCTTCCTCCTCCATTCAGTTGCAGCTTCCTCTGCCCTCTTTCTCACCAACTTCATCATCAAGATTCTTAACTCAACATGTCAAGCATCACGTTGCTAACTCAGCAGTCCGTTTCTCTCGTCCCTCCAGTGATCCTGCAACTTCAATTGATGAAGATGCGTTTGTTTGTCTGCCAGCCGTATGCTCACTTCCTTTCTGCTATGCACCCCTTCCTGCACTGCTATGCTGTGATCATCATCAGCTTTATCATTAATGGACCAAATGACAAAATTTGACTTGATCATCATCCAAAACTATTCATTATATTTTCTGGCAAGAGGAGGAAAACACAACCGCTAGTATTTAAACGCAGAGATTGATATCTGAACCCAAAAATTGCACCTAAACTAGTCACTACATTATCATCATTCATTCTGCAGTACTTGAACATGAAAAAGTCAACAGCTAGTACTTCAAAAATGTACCTAAACATATGCAGAGTATTGAACTACGAAGTGAAAGTAGAATCTGGATTTGTTTGGGAGAAAGGGACGTTATATTTGACATCAAAAATCTTATACTATTTCTTCAAGTTTGAAATCCATAATTAAATTCTTGGTGTTGACGTGAGTCATGAAGAGGGCTCTTGCTGTTGAGGTCCCTGGCCTCCCCATTCTCTCACACGCCCCTCAGCTAGCAGAGCCTGCACCAATACCCACTCTATCAACATCTTAATACCAACCACTGCAAACAGTGCTGAATTAATTCGTCGCAATACATACCTCTTTACGCCAGTTTGTTCGAACGATTATGAAAAGCAAGACTAACGTCTGAAGCAAGCTACCCGTAAGCATACCCCACCAGATGCCTTGGACTCCAAGTTTCAGAACGTAGCCAAACACAGCACCAATTGGGAGCCCGACTACGTAATAGCACCCTAAGTTGAGCAATGCCACCGAAAATTGCCATCCCGCACCCACAGCCACGCCTACAAATTCGCAGAAGATCAGTTTTTTTTGTTGTTGGTGGTTGTTAGATGAATCAGCCAAATATGGTGTAGCGCCCCGCTCCCGAACCCTAGCATCGGGAACAGTGCACCCGCCGTATCTCGCTGAGGAGAATACAAGGCGTCGAATCAATCTCTTACACGTCAGAAATAACGTAGAAATTTTTCTCGCGGAAACGTAAATCACAACTTACATTAAACTCCAATAATCGTCTTTACATTACCGAATAAAACTCTGATAATAAAAGTACTAAGAAGTATGTGAAAAATCCCCAAAGTATAAGTAAACACAAACAGTTGCAGAGCCCCTTGGTAACCTAGCTGCAGCTATCAACTAGCCCATTCCGCTATGTCCGTCCCGTCCTCAACGAAGATACACTCGTAGTCCTCATCCGGTTCACCTGGGAAGTAGGGGTGAGTGACAGAAATCACCCAGTAGATGCCCGCCTCAAACAAATACAAAACGTACATACCGAAATGATATAGCCACATAGCCCATAAACATGATATAACACATAACACATAACATGATATAACACATAGCACATAAATATAAGATAACATGCATCAGATAAAGTAAATGCGGTAAGTAAAGCACTCCACATAAAAATGCGCAAGTACGTGATGCATGCTCAAATAACGTGTCACACGCAACAAGAATCATGTCATGCAATATGCCCTAGACCTATATGCAATGCATGACCCCGGGATTGACTGGATGCCTGTAGCCCGTGCACTACAATCCACCCTTGCGGATGCCCGTGGCCCGTGCACCACGATCCACCCCAACCGATGCCCGTGGCCCGTGCACCACGATCCACCATAATCACATACTCATGGCCCGTACACCATGGTCCATCATAATCACATACTCATGGCCCGTACACCATGGTCTATCATAATCACATACTCATGGCCCGTACACCATGGTCCTCTTCACTCGAGCGTCTGAGACCCGTACATCTCAGCCCACTCCCAATGCAATGCACGTGCCATGAATGCAACAACAAAATCGCCTGGGGCCCGTACGCCCATCCTCACCAACTCCGGCACTCAACACTAGTCGTCTGGGGCCCGTACGCCCATCCTCACCATCTCCGGCACTCAATATTTGGCTTCATAAAATTTACGAATATTGGAAAGTGGTTATTTAGCATTCCTTTTATTTTTCCTTAGCTTGTTCTAATTTTCTAGAATTTTCTACTAATTTTCCCTTATTTAATTCTATTTATTACTATTAATTTTTAATTACTTAAATTTACCAAACTTCAGAAATTAAGTGAAAATAATTTAATTTTAACCTTTTATATTTCTTGAATTTATTTGAATTCTTATTGATATGTAATTATGTTTTCCTGGCCTGATCTGCCAGACCATATACATTTTTTGTTTGAGAGAGTAATGGGCCGCCTTCGGTCCGACCCGCTGGCCAGTCGACCCGGTCCGTTGGCTGGCCTGTTCTCTGCTTAAATTTAATTGTTTATTTATTCATTTAATTGGATGTTCCACCAGTGGCAACCCGCGCTGTGATTTGTTTTTCGATCCCAACCCCCATTTTCTCCTATTTCCAGTCTATAGGAACCTATTCTAAGGCCAACACACAACTTTTTTTAAATGCTTCTAATGTAAAAGTTCCCTTTTTTTTCCCAATTCTGTAAGGGTATTTTGTTTTCGATTCAATCATACCACCAATTCACACACATACACTGCACATAGCAGCCACAAACAATATATCTCATGCTTTCCAACATATACCAAATTAACAACTTAAACAAATAAAAACAACGAAACAAAATTTACAACTTAAACAATTAAACAACGAAACACATTAGAATACCATCAAAGCATGCATGAATCATACTCGTTTGAGGGGGGAAGAGGCACCTACCTTTTTGACGAATTAACTTCCTTCTCCTCTAGGCTCGAATCTAAACAATTGTAGTATAAACATCAATACCTAATAATAAAGGTTAATTTGACTTACTTAAAGTAATTAGTTCATAGCTTTCTATTTTTTTTCCCCTATTTGTCATACCAACATATATATAGTTATATTATTATACTTTATATCATATACCAATACAAATTATACAACATACTCTCCTCCGAACATATTTCTTTTTCAGCCGATATTTATACATATCTACTGCTTACACATAATTTCGGATTGTGAATAGAATAATATTGAATATTTTTGTTGATAATGACTTGTTAAAATGACACTTATTCCATATTGACAGAAAGACTAGAAACTCAATAAAATCTAGTTCCTAGCGTAAGCTTCAACGAATACATAATATATTTCTTTGTAATACTCTTCAAAAGTGTTGCACACATGAAAATTTATCAACTTTCACCATTTTAAGGTTTCGGCCACAATAATAATACAAATTCCCCCTTAATACAAATCTACATATATGCATATAATATTAGTCATATTGCTGAAGAAATAGATAACCAATTCTTTTTTTTTTAACAATTCCATTTACAAATTCCTATACTATTCACATATAAAATTCAAATATACTTGAAACAACAACATCAGTGAATGGATAACTAAATCCCTTTTTGTTTTCTTTATTGAACTCATATATTTGTAATTTTTTATTTGCAAAGCCGAAAGATATCCAATTGACAACTTAATACATATATGATAGGTATTTGGCCTACAACAAGACTTTTTCTCCAAATTCATCTTCCCTCACCTAACGGCATCACAGCACAGCAAATTACATAACATATGCACACACGCTTAACATTGACATATACTTCATTAATTCAATTGTAGAATCTCGCATATATTTGGGACAATTGTCAGCGACATCAACATACCCTAGAAAAAAATCACTTAATTTGACACATGCATACATATATATTTTCACGGTACATATATAAGCATATACATATATATGATCGGTACATAATTACATCGAATATGTATATATATTCAACAACCTATGCGATTCCAAATAAACATGCATGATCCGATTTGATAGACAAATAGCATAATAACGTTCGAAAAGCATAGCAAATATAGCGAAGGTACTTGCCTCGTGTCTCGATTAAACGTACTATACGAAGAATTGAGGTTTAATGAACCAAGATTATTTGCTTCCCGGGCTTAAGAATGGCGGCAGAATTTCTGGAGAAATAAGGTTGCTGATGCCTTTTCTTTTGAAATATATAGAATAGGGATTTGATGTTTGGTAACATAAAGGCTGTATTTCTCTCATTGCTAGCGGCAGGAGTGAATTCTTTGGGAGAATTATGGCTAGCCGATGCTATGGTTCCTGGGGTGGCTGCCGTCTTTTGTTTATGGAGAAATAGGGTAAGAATTGTGTGATAAGTGGGTAGGGTTAGGTATAAATCCTAAAATATTTAGGTTATCTTCCTCAATTTGAATTTGTAATTTAATTTAAGCTTTATCTATTTGCTTCCTAATCCTATTAGGATCCTAGGTTTAAATATATCTTCTTTTATTATTTTTTTTTTTGATGCCGTGTGTATGAGATATATATAACATATATTTGTTATGTGTAACGTGTGCATGTGTTCTGCATATATTTGCACGGCAATTTCACATTGGAGGTCGCGGGCATAACAGACCTCCCCCCTTACAATAAGTTTCGTCCTCGAAACTTGCGTATGGTGTGATCAATGACTTAGTATGGTTCTACTTGATCATTTACTTAGATAATGACCAAGCTAACTATACATTGCGTATTTTGATATGTTAACGCTACATTTCTTTGACATAGGGCTAAATCCTCAAGATCATTCTTCATACCCAATAAGGTAATTTCTAAGTCCATTGTTTTCTAATTACTTAAGATCATAACATGCTTCTCTTATAATTCTAGAATCAAGCCTAGGGTATTGTTATCGTACTTGAGGTTCCATAATTCAATCGTTAGTCTATATCGTACTTATATCTGCGGTCATCAGCAGTCCTCTAAAATATGTTCTTAGGTGTACTACAATCTTTAACTTAATTCTCTACAACTAGGACTTATAAGCTTCTATTTATACCACTTAACGTGTATCATCAAACTTATTGCCAATCTATGATTTCGAATTCTTAATTTATCATAAATGATTTTATCTCTTACTTCACGATAATCTGTAATATCCATCAAGTCCTTCAATTCACTATGCATTACTCTCTTTTATCATAGAAACAAGTCATCGGAATCAATTCTTGTACTTAAAAACTAGTTCTATGATCATGTTCTTACTTTTCGGAGATATCATCAACATCCTAGTATACGAAGTATGTGTATGGACATGTTTTTCTTCAATTTAAAAGAAAGTAGCTTACATAGTTATAATTTGAAATATAGCTTCAACTATTTAAAATAATATAGCTTCTATTTCTTTTTGTAAACACAATAGTCAAAATATCATTTATTTGCTTTTGCAATGCGGTGTCTCAAATGACCACTTATAAGACAATCATATAACTTGTTTGCAAAAGTATTACGGCTTGAAACCACTTGAAAATAATTGAGACACAACAATTGTAAAATATCCTTTTTATGAAACGATTTGAACACGGTGTCTTTTTCTTTCCAACGAAGTATATACTTTGAAAGCTATGTTTTGTTTCGCAAAATCCAACAACTGAAAAGTCAGCGATTATAAGGTTTCATAAAACAATTTGGAAACTCGACAAATGTGATTTGAAAGAAGTATATTCATTTTAAAACTATTTCTGCTTCATAGAATTCAATAAGTTCATCGCTAGCAGATAAATATGTTCAAAAGCATTTAAGGATAAAATGCTTGCAATATGGATAGTTAACAATAGAATTATTTTAGCAAAATAAATATAGCTAAACCAAAGTTTGAGAAATATAAGAGATATATAAATATATCGTTCTTTGAGAACATCTTTATTTTAAAATATATCAGTTTTGTGAGGGTTAGTTGAAATTCCAATAGGCTGCTATACGAATTTGGAAAAGAATATAGTCTTGTAAAGTAATATACTATGTATAAAAAGAATAAAAGCAGTCGAAATATTTAGAAGCAGAATCTTTGAAATACATTCGAAATATAGGATATATTTTGGGTATACCTGCTCATAAGAAAAAAACGTTTAATTACTTGAAAGAAAATAATAATAGTCCCATACTTCGTATAATTTTCTAAGTCACCCCTTAATGTCAAATGAAAAATCCACTTATGTACCGTTTCTTATAAATCTTTAAGTTGAGTTGCCATTTCCTAGCATGTCACGTTAAATATTGATCCTCTTAAGGTATTTTAATCACCATGCTTCCTCGCACCACACTGATACACCATACTTCATTACCTAGTTATTTCAACCGCTAATGCTAATTTACTTAGATCTCACTTGAAAAACACTCACTACTTGTTCATGCTTACTCTATTTCAATTCAAGCCTACTCGAACGTCAGTACTTATGTGTTTCTAGGAATCAACACTTAACCTAGATTTCTAATAATTTGTCATTTCACTTTACTCATTTTAGTAGTGTTCGTTTATCGCTATCAATTAATATCTCTAATAGGACTAATATCTTTGGCTTATTTGACATTCTAAAATTCAACCTCTTAATCATGGCTATAAATCCCTTTGTACGATATTCTTTGCTAAACTCTACTGACCATAATGCTAGTGAATCCTTTTCTTAGTACTTCGTTTTATTATCAATCATTTCTTAATAACTGCAATCCCCACCTAGACCTAGTCGCATTCCGATACTACTGTCGAGGTAGAGGCGTGAACCCGCTTCATTTATTATAATGATATCGGGTCCCATGCTGATGCTACGGGGAAGCAGCCCTAGTAACTGTCGGTCCATCTAAATTTATGCATTAACCAGCGCATACAGTATGGCATCCTGGTTAACATTGCAATTGTAATTATATATTATTCAAATGATTTGGATTTACAGGGATCGGATCAAAGGACTTATAAAAATGATTATGATCAACACTTAGGTAAGGTAATTATTTCAGATCGTATGGGGCACCCTAGACATAAGTGGACGTGTCCTTTATCTGATCATCACTTAGGTTTAATGTCATGACTTATTTCTAGAGTCAATATTATGTATCGTCATTTCTTAAGTCTAAAATCGTAACTTACGGGCAAGGTCATCACTTAATCTCTAAAGCCACGTCTTATTTCGAATAACATGCTTAATATTTAATCACTGCTTACGACTAAAAATCGAAACTTAGGTCTAAGATCAGTTCTTATTTCCAAATCATACTTAGCATATAATCAATGTTTATGAATAAAATCAATGCTTAAGTCGAAGATAAACTCTTAATCAAGATTGTCGCTTATGTCTAAGTCGTGACTTACGGGTAGGATTATCACTTAACCTCTAAGGTCTCATCTTATTTCCAATAACATGCTTAATGTATAATTAGTGCTTATGACAAAAAATCAGTACTTATGTCTAAGATCATAACTTAGGATAAAATCGTAACTTAATTTCTAAGATCATAACCTAAACCTATGCTTCCGCCGTGGATCTAGAACCATGCTCTGGAAGATCGCACTGTCTAACACGTAGTGCTTTTTAAACTTATTCCGAAATTAGATCCAAGTGGTCGGCGGTGTAAGTTGTGTTGCGCCATCACTCCTCTGCATCTCCTTGTCCAAGAATCTCAGGTCCGACTGCGATGGTGGTGGAGGCGGTGCGTGCTAGTTCAGCAGCTGGTGCTACCGTGCTAAGGTGTTGGTCATGGTGACTATGACATCTTCAAGTGCTTGCGGATGATCCCCTGATTCTAGTGATTCTCACCACCATTTTCAGCTGGCTCACGATGTGAAGGCATTTCTGTAATTCCAGTTCATGAAAAGAAATTAGATTAGTCAACAACGAGTTAAGGGGGTTGGACCCGGGGTAAAATGGTAATTAAACAGGGAAAGCTCACCATCGGCACACACCTCCCATAACCCGATCATAACATAGGTCTAAGATCATATCTTAAGTATATTTTGTTTATTAGGGGTAAAATCGAAATTTTATAAAAGATCGTAACTTATGTCTAAGTGATCTAATTAAGCCTGCGTTTCCGAGGCGGATCTGAAGCCTCGGCTCTGATACCACCTGTAGCGCCCCGCTCCCGAACCCTAGCATCGGGAACAGTGCACCCGCCGTATCTCGCTGAGGAGAATACAAGGCGTCGAATCAATCTCTTACACGTCAGAAATAACGTAGAAATTTTTCTCGCGGAAACGTAAATCACAACTTACATTAAACTCCAATAATCGTCTTTACATTACCGAATAAAACTCTGATAATAAAAGTACTAAGAAGTATGTGAAAAATCCCCAAAGTATAAGTAAACACAAACAGTTGCAGAGCCCCTTGGTAACCTAGCTGCAGCTATCAACTAGCCCATTCCGCTATGTCCGTCCCGTCCTCAACGAAGATACACTCGTAGTCCTCATCCGGTTCACCTGGGAAGTAGGGGTGAGTGACAGAAATCACCCAGTAGATGCCCGCCTCAAACAAATACAAAACGTACATACCGAAATGATATAGCCACATAGCCCATAAACATGATATAACACATAACACATAACATGATATAACACATAGCACATAAATATAAGATAACATGCATCAGATAAAGTAAATGCGGTAAGTAAAGCACTCCACATAAAAATGCGCAAGTACGTGATGCATGCTCAAATAACGTGTCACACGCAACAAGAATCATGTCATGCAATATGCCCTAGACCTATATGCAATGCATGACCCCGGGATTGACTGGATGCCTGTAGCCCGTGCACTACAATCCACCCTTGCGGATGCCCGTGGCCCGTGCACCACGATCCACCCCAACCGATGCCCGTGGCCCGTGCACCACGATCCACCATAATCACATACTCATGGCCCGTACACCATGGTCCATCATAATCACATACTCATGGCCCGTACACCATGGTCCATCATAATCACATACTCATGGCCCGTACACCATGGTCCTCTTCACTCGAGCGTCTGAGACCCGTACATCTCAGCCCACTCCCAATGCAATGCACGTGCCATGAATGCAACAACAAAATCGCCTGGGGCCCGTACGCCCATCCTCACCAACTCCGGCACTCAACACTAGTCGTCTGGGGCCCGTACGCCCATCCTCACCATCTCCGGCACTCAATATTTGGCTTCATAAAATTTACGAATATTGGAAAGTGGTTATTTAGCATTCCTTTTATTTTTCCTTAGCTTGTTCTAATTTTCTAGAATTTTCTACTAATTTTCCCTTATTTAATTCTATTTATTACTATTAATTTTTAATTACTTAAATTTACCAAACTTCAGAAATTAAGTGAAAATAATTTAATTTTAACCTTTTATATTTCTTGAATTTATTTGAATTCTTATTGATATGTAATTATGTTTTCCTGGCCTGATCTGCCAGACCATATACATTTTTTGTTTGAGAGAGTAATGGGCCGCCTTCGGTCCGACCCGCTGGCCAGTCGACCCGGTCCGTTGGCTGGCCTGTTCTCTGCTTAAATTTAATTGTTTATTTATTCATTTAATTGGATGTTCCACCAGTGGCAACCCGCGCTGTGATTTGTTTTTCGATCCCAACCCCCATTTTCTCCTATTTCCAGTCTATAGGAACCTATTCTAAGGCCAACACACAACTTTTTTAAATGCTTCTAATGTAAAAGTTCCCTTTTTTTTTCCAATTCTGTAAGGGTATTTTGTTTTCGATTCAATCATACCACCAAATTCACACACATACACGCACATAGCAGCCACAAACAATATATCTCATGCTTTCCAACATATACCAAATTAACAAATTAAACAAATAAAAACAACGAAACAAAATTTACAACTTAAACAATTAAACAACGAAACACATTAGAATACCATCAAAGCATGCATGAATCATACTCGTTTGAGGGGGGAAGAGGCACCTACCTTTTTGACGAATTAACTTCCTTCTCCTCTAGGCTCGAATCTAAACAATTGTAGTATAAACATCAATACCTAATAATAAAGGTTAATTTGACTTACTTAAAGTAATTAGTTCATAGCTTTCTATTTTTTTTCCCCTATTTGTCATACCAACATATATATAGTTATATTATTATACTTTATATCATATACCAATACAAATTATACAACATACTCTCCTCCGAACATATTTCTTTTTCAGCCGATATTTATACATATCTACTGCTTACACATAATTTCGGATTGTGAATAGAATAATATTGAATATTTTTGTTGATAATGACTTGTTAAAATGACACTTATTCCATATTGACAGAAAGACTAGAAACTCAATAAAATCTAGTTCCTAGCGTAAGCTTCAACGAATACATAATATATTTCTTTGTAATACTCTTCAAAAGTGTTGCACACATGAAAATTTATCAACTTTCACCATTTTAAGGTTTCGGCCACAATAATAATACAAATTCCCCCTTAATACAAATCTACATATATGCATATAATATTAGTCATATTGCTGAAGAAATAGATAACCAATTCTTTTTTTTTTAACAATTCCATTTACAAATTCCTATACTATTCACATATAAAATTCAAATATACTTGAAACAACAACATCAGTGAATGGATAACTAAATCCCTTTTTGTTTTCTTTATTGAACTCATATATTTGTAATTTTTTATTTGCAAAGCCGAAAGATATCCAATTGACAACTTAATACATATATGATAGGTATTTGGCCTACAACAAGACTTTTTCTCCAAATTCATCTTCCCTCACCTAACGGCATCACAGCACAGCAAATTACATAACATATGCACACACGCTTAACATTGACATATACTTCATTAATTCAATTGTAGAATCTCGCATATATTTGGGACAATTGTCAGCGACATCAACATACCCTAGAAAAAATCACTTAATTTGACACATGCATACATATATATTTTCACGGTACATATATAAGCATATACATATATATGATCGGTACATAATTACATCGAATATGTATATATATTCAACAACCTATGCGATTCCAAATAAACATGCATGATCCGATTTGATAGACAAATAGCATAATAACGTTCGAAAAGCATAGCAAATATAGCGAAGGTACTTGCCTCGTGTCTCGATTAAACGTACTATACGAAGAATTGAGGTTTAATGAACCAAGATTATTTGCTTCCCGGGCTTAAGAATGGCGGCAGAATTTCTGGAGAAATAAGGTTGCTGATGCCTTTTCTTTTGAAATATATAGAATAGGGATTTGATGTTTGGTAACATAAAGGCTGTATTTCTCTCATTGCTAGCGGCAGGAGTGAATTCTTTGGGAGAATTATGGCTAGCCGATGCTATGGTTCCTGGGGTGGCTGCCGTCTTTTGTTTATGGAGAAATAGGGTAAGAATTGTGTGATAAGTGGGTAGGGTTAGGTATAAATCCTAAAATATTTAGGTTATCTTCCTCAATTTGAATTTGTAATTTAATTTAAGCTTTATCTATTTGCTTCCTAATCCTATTAGGATCCTAGGTTTAAATATATCTTCTTTTATTATTTTTTTTTTTTGATGCCGTGTGTATGAGATATATATAACATATATTTGTTATGTGTAACGTGTGCATGTGTTCTGCATATATTTGCACGGCAATTTCACATTGGAGGTCGCGGGCATAACATATGGGTTGTTATCTACAGGCCCACAAATGGAATTTGTGGGAGTATCAAGGTTAACAAGGTGAGGTTGGTGATTTTAGAAACATACAAGGCTATGATAGCAGGTGATCGACACAGCTTGACGCTCATTATATGTCATCGGAAAACAATTTCTGTGTGTTTCTAACACATAAGTATGGTTACGTATATCCAAACTCTCATATCCCGCCATAGGCTGGAGCCTCTAAGGCAATGGGATAATGTTGTTATAGGTTGGTCGACACAGCTTGACGCTCATTATATGTCATCGGGAAACAACCTCTGTGTGTTTCTAACACATATGTATGGTTACGTATATCCGAACTCTCATATCCCGCCATAGACTGAAGCCTCTAAGGCGATAATGTTGTTATTGTTCAAGGCTATGATAGGCATGGATGCTTTTCAACAAAAAAAACACAACAACAAAAATGAAGGCAGATATGGATGAATACAACTAAAATACCAAACAGGTAAGAGAATTTGTATCCATTGGTGCGGACACAATTCAATCCATTTCCAATAGAGTCAATGACACACTATTCTTGACTTTGGAATATGATGGAATAAAGCAAAATGACTTGCTAAATTTGATGCGCTTCTTATATTATGAAGTAGCAGTTGATCGATACAGCTTGACGCAATTTTCATTATGTGTCATCAGGAAACAACCTCTATGTATTTCTAACACATGGATATAGTTGTATACATCCGACCCTCCCCCAATACTCTGCCGTAGGCAGAAGCCTCTAAGGCAATGTGTTAATGTTGTTGTGGTGCAAACACAGGTCCATTCTGAATCAAATTGATGTTTTCTGGTAGTGATTCGAATTGGTCATACTAGTAAATTTCATTACGGGTTCAAACTCTTATCTCATTTTCCATGTGCATGTATAAATAACCAAGATAAAATAAAATTTATACTTTATGGTTGTCACGGATCATTAATGTCATTTACTCTGTTAATATAACTAATTGTAGTCTATGAACAAGTGTTCAATAATGAATCTAGATAAGGGACAATGTCATATCAGCAGAATGGTTGTGCTTAAAACAGAAAACTCTACATTCTATTTATTTATCTATGTGTTTCTAACACACGAGTATGATTGACTATATCCGACCTTTCATACCTCGCTATAGGCGGGAGCTTTTAAGGCAATGGGTAATGTTATCTCTGTATTTCTAACACATGAGTATGAGTACCTATATCTGACCTTTCATACCTCGCCATAGGCGGGAGCTTCTAAGGTAATTGGGTAATGTTGTTAGTTGTTATAAGTTAAGATGTGTAACAATTACTCTTTTACAATTTTAAACTATGAATACACAATATGTCATTTGGTTGTGAATATTTCTAGATATATTAGGATGAAGTTGAGTGAGAACGTACCATGGAAAACAGGCTGGATACTGTTGAGGAAGATAGTGGTTGCAAGAAGGTAACCTAATTTGGAAGCCTTTTGCATTACTTGTGGTTCATCCGTAAATAACAATGGGAATTTGTCTTTTGATAAAATTATAACCATTGCAAAAACAGCCCCAAGCATTGCCGATGTCACCACATTTACTACAACCGATATTCTTGCTGCTTTTGGTTTTCCAGCTCCCAATTCATTTGACACTCTCACACTGCACCATCGAATACAGATCGTCATATATATACATATCTCCTGTGTTTGCATAGGGCCTAGGGCCCAGGGAGGGACTGAATCGCTTCGCGATTTGATCTGCACAGCCTTACCCTACCTTTTGTGTAAAAGACTGTTTTCGCGGTTCAAACCGTGACCTCAAAGTCACATAACAACCTTACCAGTTGTTCTAAGAGGCCAGATATTGATATACTGGACAAAAATTGCTAACCTGACCGATGCGTTGAAACCGAGAGCAACCATTAATGTCCATAGTTGCAACAGCATACTGTTAAGACATAGCAAGAGGATGTGAATCATATGATTTGGAAGCACAAAAAGTTGGTTTCTTAGTAAAGCTGCATAATATGCCAAAGGATCATAGGTAGAAATCTTTCAAGGGAAGAGTATTTTGAAGGCCAAAAGACAACTAGATTCTAGTACATGTCATTATATGTTCTGATTTGTGACTGAAAGACTTTCTGATATAAAATATTACATAAAATTGCAGATTGGTTAAGGGTTGAAAGAAAAACAACATTGCCCCCATTGCCTTACAGACTCCCGCCTATAACGGAGTATGGAAGGTCAGGTGTACGTAACCATACGCATGCGTTAGACACACAGAGGTTGTTTCCGATGACTCATAATGAAGATTGCGTTAAGCTGTGTCGATCAACTGCTACTTCACAATATACGAAACGCGGCCAATTTAGTGAATCGTTTTACTTTATTCCATCATATTACAAAGTCAAAAAAGAGTGTGTCCTTCACTCTATTAGAAATGGAAAGGTTAAGGGTTGAAAAAAGAGGGGAAAAAAAGAACTTGGGACCTCACCAGATTGAAACTGCATCAATTGAATTAGTAGCATCTTTCAGACCTCCTACCATGAGAATCACTGCTGTGAAGTACCATATTTCAAGGCTGTCATACAACATAGGTATCAGTTTCTTGCTCCATAAGTTTGTAACAAATCTTTGGGAAACAAAAGATTAAGCAACTTATAGTAGCACTCATATTTTTGACATTGCAAAACCTTTAATCCCACATTAGAAGAATGACTAAATATGATATGGTACATAAGCACAAGCCTAAGTATCTAAAGTCAACTTGACCAGGAACAGAAAAGCTGACATATGATACTGTCAAACTAATGTTTTCAGAGAATTGTGTTTAAAAGCCCTAGGGCATAACTCAATTGGTACTTGTGTTAGGATTTGCTCCAAGAGGTCAAAGGTTCGAATCCTAGGATTTGTTCCAAGAGGTCAAAGGTTCGAATCCAGGGACACGCATAGTGTGAGTGTTCCATTATTGCTAGGCAAAAGCCTGGTTTGTGGGGGAGACATCTTATGTGGGTCAAGATTTGCTCTAAGAGGTCAAGGGTTCGAATCCAGGGACACGCACAGTGTGAGTGTTCCATTACTGCTAGGCAAATGCCTGGTTTGTGGGGGAGACATCTTATGTGGGTCACTATATAATTACTCACCTGACCTAGGAAGCCGTTGGGCTACTGATTTGCACCTTCCACAATACTCCTTAGTACTGGAGCGATGAGGCTCTCAGAGCCAGAGAATAACCTTTTGCTCTAAGAATTGTGTTTAAAAAAAGAAGAGGTTCAACATGTAAAGTACTCACCACAACATAACAGCAGAGGCAAGAGACAGCTTGACGAAACTTGTCAAAGACTTGAAAGCCAACCAAGAAAACCCTTTCCATGAATCCTTGAAACGACCCGAAACCACATAAAAAACTTGAGCAAAAATCAAAACCCACCAAGAAATATTGCCTGCAGTAGCAGCACCAAGCATTCCTTTATCAAGAACCATAATAAAAATCCAATTTAACAGCACATGAAGCCCCAAAGTCACCACAGAAATGATGGTCATCGCCCAAACTTTGCTCTGAGAAAGCAGGAACTTCTGTATGGGGAAGTTGAAAGCGTATGCAAACAGCTGAGGGATCGTCCATATCGCGTATTTTCCAGCCAGGTGTGAGATATCTTTGTCTTGTTGCAAGAGGATCAACAATGGTGAAGTAAAAACATAAATGGGAGTCAAGAACAAAGCGGTGGATCCGGTTATAATCCATGATCTCTGCAAATAGATTCCTAACATCGCAAACTGTTCAGCTCCTACTGCTTGACCGCACAACGTTTCAAGGGCACTTCCCATTCCTAGCTATTAAGCCAGAATCAGATGAAAACAGAGCAAAAGCACGAATCCACTGAAGTTTGTCTCGTTGGCTAATGGTAAACTATAACATGGATTAATTTATTGTTCTTTCTATGAATTAATTCAGCCATTTCGCCCATTAAATGATTATTATACTTCTCTTCTTGAAAGAAAAATTTACCACACGCATGCTAAGCAGAGGATATGATGCAAACCCTGGTTGATATCAACATTAACAAGAATTACACGAGCATAAAACAAAAGAAGCATCCATCTAATTCCAATCACTACCCCTCATAGAGGAATAGGTATCAAGAAGCTCAAGTTATACATTCATGTTTGGATAAAAGGCTTTTCAGGTGCACTAGTTTTCTGTATTTGCGCAGGATACGGCCGGATCACTTCGCGATTTGATGTACACGGATTTACCATACACTTTATGCAAGAGTCTCTTTTCAGAGCTCGATCCTGTGACCTCAATATTACAAAGCATCAATCTTACCAGTTGTTCCTGGCAATCATTTCTGTTGCTAGGCACTAATTTCTATAATTTCTCCTAGTAGAAGAATATGTATCAAGAAGTTCACCTGTATACATTCATGTTTGGACGTAGCTAAAAACAAACTGAACTGTTACTCCGACGCTCGTAACTTATATATGACGACGCTTTATAAGCCTGACATTAGTAAATGTCTAATTTTTCATTTTTTTTCCTCTTCACTTGTCAAAAGATAATTGACGCGGGAGTCTAGTGTACCGGGAACGTAATAAAATAACTAATGAACCTCGCATTCTTCCAATACATTTCCAACTAAAAAAAAGAAAGTAATGAATTGAGATGGTGTGTGTAGCATACCATGACTCCATATACAAAACCGTCGACCACATTCTGCACCTCAGAGACAGCAGCAAGCTCAGTGTCTCCCAGATGGCCAACGAAGGCGGACGTGACAAAATCCATGGAGAATTGTGCAACTGCAGTGATTATAGCTGGAAGGGCTATATGCCATGTTTGCTTTGTTTCTGCCCACAACTTCTTTCCAATCTTTTTCATATCTACAACACTCCCAGAACTCTTTCTGGGCTCTTCAGAAACCTCTTTGGTCTCATTCTCATAATCCTCTGCCTCCATTTGCTTATAGAATAAATATGATTCTCTTATAGTATTTTGTGAGTGGATTACCTTCTATCACTAATGAAATCTATTTTTTTCTTGTTTTCTGATTCTTTCTTGTAATCAATCTTGGAGTTTGAAGTGCGAAGTTATATAGGTCTTTAGTAGGGAGAGCATAGCCTAATTCATAATAGAGTTCCACCAAACATGCAATTGTTTGCAACAAAAGGTCATACCCTGACCCTGAAAGCCTTCACGGTCTCAGTCTCAAGGAACACTGTGGAGGATACAAATCAGGAGTTTAGCGTCTGCTAGGTTGGGTGAGGACTTACGCACAAACTAGACATTCGGCCTAGAAGCAGTGGAACACTCACAGTGTGTCTTTGGAATCAAACTTTTGACCTCTTGTACCAAATTCTAACTTCAATACCAATTGAGTTATGTGATGAGGGTAACATGCAATTGTTTAAAGACTTGTTAGGTTTTTTTTTGGGGGGGGGGGGGGATGAGACCTTTGTTGCAAAAGGTCAAAGATGTCTATATCATGTACCCATGCATACCAAACCAAACACTTCTACTTGCTATTATTTGAAAATGCGCGTAGTCATGATCAATTTCTGTTTGACAATTGTACAACACAGGCGAAGATAAAAAAAAAGATTATTTTTGGCTTATTACGTTCTACGTCAGTGCTATTTTCTTTTATTTGTTTCTTTAATTTAATAACTTATAATATGCTTTGTTGTTTGTTTTCATTTCATCTTTAATTTAAAACCCTTCATGTACACACTTTGAAGATTTTAGTTCAATGTAATGTCTCAAAACGTACCTTTAGAAACACATATGATGTGCAACAATAAAAACACAAAAGAAAGAATGTATTTTATACGCATTCTATTAAGATGTATTCTTGGAGTTAAAGCTGAAATCTCTCACCTCGGAGGTCCCAGCGCCCCAGCTCTTAAGAGCATGTATGGAGGATGTAATCATGAGACCAACGTCCTTCTAGGTTGGGTGAGATCTTACGCAGTGACCTATACAAGGTGTTCTCCCACAAACCAGACTTTCGGCCTAGCAGCAGAGGAACACTTGGTTTGTGCGTGTCCTTGCAATCGAACTTTTGATCTCTTGAAGCAAATCCTAACTTGGTTACCAACTAGACTATGTCTTGGGGCTATTCAGATGTATTCCTAAAGATGTTATAGTCTGCACCACCCTTTCACACAAATGGGCTTTATCTGCTTTCTGTTGTGTTTTAAAATTGATGGAATTTTCTATTTTCACCAAATTGAGTTGATTGTGTCAACCACATATAGGTCAAATGAATTTCGCTTGTTGGTTCTTGTAGCTATGATTGTGAAATCCCATGAGAAATGCTAATTTATAACAACAAAATTACTTCATGCTAATATATAATAACAACAAAATTACTTCATTGCTTTAGAGGTCCCCGCCTATAGTAGAGTATGGAAGGTCCGATATACGCAACCATACCCATGAATTAAAAACACACGGATTGTTTTCCAATGACCCATAATGAAAATTACGTCAAGCCGTGTCGGTTAACTGCTACTTCACAATATAAGAAGCGCAACTAATTTAGTGAGTCATTTTACTTTATTCTATCATATTCCAAAATCAAAGAAGGGTGTGTCCTTGACTCCATTGAAAATGAAAGAGTTATATAAGATATATAAAAGACAAAAACATGAATTTATCCTAGTAATTTCTACCCAGCAAAGTACAAATGATGTGGGGGGAGCAGTTGGTTTGGTGAAGGCCTAATTGACTAAAATGTCAGCTTAATATATTCAAAGAGACTAAGAGAGTGCCCAAGTCAATTTCGTTTTTGTTTTGCTGAACTGTGTCTGCTTGGTTGTTAGAAGAAATTGCTTTTCTTTTTCTACTTTTGGATTTGACTAATTTATTCACAACTAGTTTAATAAATTCTTTGTGACATCACGAATTCGAGATATGAAAACAGTCTCAACGTAGGAGCCTAGTACAGTGAAAACGTCCTGAACGTGCAAATGCAGTAGACTTAGGATTACAGTTTAATTTCTAGATACATTCAAATCTCCAATGAATGAAGTGAATGGCTTTTGGGTGTATTTTTCAGAACGTGGCAATTCATCATATAACATGAAAGTGAGATGGTTAATGTATGAGTTAAAGAGGAATATGAATAAATACACGGTTATGACTATTTTAATATTGGTAGTTTTATATTTGTGTTTATTAAATTCATTTACTTGTATACTAGCATATCATATTCTTATTATTGTGTCATCTATGTAGTTACATATAGAGTCAGGGTCTCACTGGAAGCAAACTCTCTATCTCTTGAGATGTAGGTATTGTTTGACTGTCTCTTACTCTTCTCAGATCTTAGTGGTAGCTTTTGCTGTCATTGAGATATATTGGGTATGGTTGTTGTTGTAATTTTATGTTATAACTTTTTTTTGGTTGTGTTGTTCTTTCAGGAAATCCAATTCTAGGTAGCCAATTCAACATAATATTATATATTCAGCAGAATATAGTAGTAAATTTGAACAAACTGCATACAGACATAGTATCTTTTTTTCATTTTGACGGTAAAACATTCAGGTGGTGTTTGGTTGGAGGTTTAGGAATAAGAGATCGAGGGTATGAGTTTCAATTTGATATCTAAGTATTTGGTAATGAATATCGTTTTTTTATATAATATTTCCTTGTCTATCAAAATAATACTCCCTTGTTTCAGAATTTTTACTGTTCCAAATTTATTTAAGACCAAATTGTCAATATAGTTTAGCAAATTTTGTTTTGAAATTTGGACTTAAATAGTATGATAACTATTTTGACAAAAAGACATGCCAAAATACTTTAACGATTTGATCTTGAATGATAATTTCTGCATTATGTGTTTGAGTATATATGACATTATTTCAAAACAAAAAGAGTAGCTGCTTTTGCATTTCATAAACTAAATCTACTTTAGTTATTAGAACCCGTAACTAAACCCAGAGAATACTTTATAAAAAAAATCAGCTAAAATCCAAATAAATATTTATAAAAATGAGATAAGATCCAAAATATTTTGTGACGCATGAGAGTAGTTGTTTTTGCATGTCATAAAAGTAAATCTACATTAATAATCAGAATCCGTAACTGAACGCAGATAACAAATAATAAAACTGAGATAAAATCCAAACCTAAAGTAAATTGAGACTATTTACGTACCTAACAAAATAAAATAAAATGAAAAAGGTCTACATTGGAAAAGGATCAATCTTGGTGGCATACTTGGACTCAGTTGTTGGAACAGGAGAACAGAGGGGACTTTCTCACCACCATTGTAATGAAGTGGGAAAGCAATTCAGGAGATGGGTTCCATTTTTCTGTTTTTTTCCCTTCTGTCATGTATTTTTCTAAAAAATAATTTGGATTTTATTATACAGGCTATTTTTTTTATTGCTAGTTGTTTCTTTTGCTTGTTAGTATTAAATGTTATATTAAAAACGTGGTTGTTTGTTTATCCTAAAAAGTTATGTCTTTTGTTATCTCGACGTTTTTTTATATTCTTGATTTCCCCCCTTCTGTTTACATTAAAGAGTTAGGTTATTACAGTCAATGCTATAATAGTAAATATTGATCATTGGGGTGTTTGTATCAACAGCCATTTCAAAAAAAAAATTGGTTTCTTTTTTTTTTTTTACCAAAACAAAGGTTTTTTAGACGTAGATCTATACATAGGCTTAAACTCTGGTCACATTTTTGACCAAGTCATGAAGTTCTTTATCAAGGATAACATGTATTGTTTGTCAAAAATGCCTTTTTTATATATCCTAGAACATGTGTTATTTCTTGGCGTGTCATTAAATTGATTTCTTTTTTTTTGTTTACCAAAATATATGTTATTTAGACGTGCGTCTATATCTTGGTATGAACTCGAATCACACTTTTGATCATGTCATAAAGTCTTTTATCAAGGATAACATGTATTTTGTTGTCAAAAATATGTTTTTTTATCTCTCATAAAATTTGTCTTTTCTGGGTGTGTCTTCAACTAACTTCATGTTTCTTCTGTCAAACCATGTGTTTTTAGATGGTAATCTGTATATAGGCCAGAACTCGAGTCACACTTTTGATAAGTCATGAAGTCTTTAATCAAGAATAACACGTATTTTGTTGTCGAAAATGTGTTTCTCATCTACTAAAAAATTTGTCTTTTTTAGGTGTGTCTTTAAACTGGTTTCATGTTTTTTGTTTGTCAAAACACGTGTTTTTTATACGTAGATCTATATATATATGCCTGACTCAGGTTAAATTTTTGGCAAAGTCATAAAGTTTTTTATGAGGGATAGGTTGTATTTTGTTATGAAAAATGTATTTTTTTTTCTCTCACAAAAGTGCCTTTTTGGATGTGTCTTTGAATGGGTTTTCTTTATTTCTTTACCAAAGTATATTATTTTTAGACGCGGATCTATACGCGAGCTTGAACATAGATCACACTTTTGATCAAATCATGAACTCTTTCATCAAAGATAACATGACTTTTGTCGTAAAAAATGTATTTTTATCTCCATGTCTCTTCTGGGATAGGATCCGCTCACCTATTTTCTCTCATTCCACGGGTCAGCACACGACACGTGACAGTAAGGGGGTGGTGAGCTAGATGAGGGTCACCCGCATCTAGCCTCACCACCCCACCCTGCTGCCACGTGTCGCATGGTTATGAGTGAGGTGAGGAGATTGAGGAGCAGGAGATCTCATCCCGTCTCTTCTACGTGTATCTTTAAACTAGTTTCCTTTTTTTTTTTATTTTCAAAACATGTCTTTTTCTTTGCTAGAAATTCAGTACAATGTGTCTACTGTAAATCGGGCCAACAACCCTGAAGAATTGTATAGTTTGATTCATGAATAAACAGTTTACAACACACGTATGTATAGGTGGATTCTTAACTAACTACTCCTACAATAAAGAGATAAGAGATAGGAATGAAATATATCCTAACTACAAGTCTATCTACAACAATAGTGAGATATTAACAAATATATATATACAAACTAATTATCCAAGAATATCGTAACTAATATGAATCTCAATACTCTCCCTCAAGTTGGCGCATGAATATCGAGAATGCCCAACTTGCTTAAAAATTGCCGAAACTTGTCAGGACCAAGAGCCTTGGTGAAACCATCAGCCAACTGTAGAGAACTTGGAACCTTGCAAGGACGAATAAGCCCATTGAGATAATGCTGACGAACAAAATGACAATCGATCTCAATGTGCTTGGTGCGTTCATGAAAAACAGGATTGGCGACAATATGTAAAGCTGCCTGATTGTCACAATGAAGAGCAACAGGCGCAGTAATAGAAACGCCGAGATCATGCAAGAGTTGACGCAACCAAACAATCTCACTAGCAGCATAGGCCATAGCACGATACTCTGCTTCAGCCGAAGAACGAGAAACAACAGGCTGTTTCTTGGAACGCCAAGAAATCAACGCCGATCCAAGATAAACCATGTATCCAGTAGTCGAACGGCGCGTAAGAGAACACCCGGCCCAGTCAGCATCACAATAGGCTCGAAGACACAAAGACGATGCAGCAGGAAAGAAAAGACCTTGACCCGGAGAACGCTTAAGATATCGTAACAAATAGAACACAGCATCCAAATGACACTTACGCGGAGCATGCATAAACTGACTGAGAGTATTAACGGCAAAACAAATATCTGGTCGTGTAACAGTAAGATAAAGTAAACGACCAACAATACGACGATAAAAAGCAGGATCATCCAAGAGAGGATCCGACTCCAAAAACACGCCCTTTTGATCCATAGGTGAACTAGTAGGACGACAACCAAGCAGACCACACTCCTTGAGAATATCAAGAACATACTTACGTTGATTTAAAACCATGCCAGCCGGCGAACGCGCCACCTCTATGCCAAGAAAATACTTAAGGGGGCCAAGGTTCTTGATTTTAAACTTGTGATCAAGATAAGCCTTTAAGGCGGAGATGCGATTGAGATCATTTCCAGCAACAATGACATCATCAACATAAATCAAAACAACGACAACCGAAGAAGAATCGGACAAAAGAAACAACGACGAATCAGCATGAGACTGAACATAGCCAAGAGCAACGAGAGAAGCAGTAAATTTAGCATACCAATTACGAGATGCTTGACGCAAACCATATAAGGATTTACGCAACTTAAACACAAGATTCTCCCCCGGACGCGAGAAACCAGGAGGAATACGTATGTAAACATCCTCAGTGAGATCACCATGCAAAAACGCATTATTCACATCCAACTGATGAACATGCCAACGACGCACCATTGCGACTGCCAACAAACACCGAACTGTAACAAGTTTAGCAACTGGTGCAAAAGTTTCATGAAAATCCACACCTTCAACCTGGGTATACCCACGCGCCACTAGGCGTGCTTTATAACGTTCAATGGTGCCATCAGGATTATACTTTATTTTGTACACCCATTTTGAATCAATAGTACGTTTGCCAGGGGGCAAAGGAACAACAGCCCAAGTATGATTGGCCTCAAGAGCTGCAATTTCACGTTGCATAGCTTCGCGCCAATGAGCATGTTTGACTGCCTGCTTAAAAGAAACTGGCTCATCGCCAGCAGTGATGGCCGCCACGAAACCATAATAAGAAGAAGATAAGCGAGCATATGAAAGAAAACTGGATAAAGGAAATACCGTGGAGTTCGCTGTAGGAGAGGGCGACACAGCAGATGGCACAAGGGACGGAGGCAAGGCAACATCAAAATCTGTAAGACGACGTGATAACTGACGAGTGCGCATACTGCGCGAAGAAGGTAATGAAACAGACAAGGGAGGCGGATCAGCAGGGGCCAGCAGCGGCGAAGAAGCTGCGGGCAGAACTGCATCCGACGGAGAAGGGGCTGCTGGTGAGGCCGCAGCTGCTGGCGGAACTGCAGCCGAAGAACCTGGCATCCCAGCGACAGACGCGTCAGCCGGAGGAGCAGGCGGCTGAGGCTGAGGTTCAACCCAACAGGAAGGATCATGCTGAAAAGACGCTGGGATGGGAGAATCAATAGACCGAGAAGACATAGAAAACGGGAAAATACGTTCATAGAAAGTAACATCACGACTAACATAAATGCGGCGACTAGACAAATCAAAAATCTTGTATCCTTTTTGTGAATGTGGATAACCAAGAAAAACACCGGGCGCAGAACGCGGAGCAAACTTGTCATGCACACCATGATATGTGTAACCATAACACAAACAGCCAAAAACACGAAGATGTGTATAGGAAGGTAAACGACCCATCAAGACTTCATAAGGAGTTTTATTTTTGAGACTAGCAGCAGGCATGCGATTAACAAGATACACTGCAGTAAGAATACATTCCCCCCAAAACGAAATAGGTAGACTAGCATGAAAACGAAGTGCACGAGCTATCTCTAAAAGATGTCTATGTTTACGTTCAACGACACCGTTTTGTTGTGGAGTATGAACACAAGAAGTTTGTGCATCAATGCCATGTTCAGCATAATAGCCCAATAGTGTAGTACTAGTGAATTCTAACCCGTTGTCACTACGAACACGTTTAATAGACCGGCCAAACTGAGTATGAACCCAACGCAGAAAATGCAATAAGAAACGGCTAGTTTCAGATTTAGCTTTCATCAAATATACCCAAGTACTGCGACTATAATCATCAACAATGGTTAGGAAATAACGTGCACCAGACAAACTAGGTGTTTTATAAGGTCCCCAAATATCACAATGAATGAGATCAAAAGACTGCAGAGTTATACTAGTACTAACAGGAAACGGTAAACGTGTTTGCTTTGCCCGACTACAAGCATCACAAAAGACTTCTTTATTAGGAACAGTAATAGAGGGTATAAAACGAAACTTTGAGAGAGGAAGGTGACCCATGCGACTGTGCCACACTGACTCATCACACTTTATTGTTGCATGACTATGACTGACCGAATTTTGAACCAAATGGTAGAGACCATCATGCTGCCTACCCACTCCAATCAGCTTCCTCGATGGCATCTCCTGCACAACACAAAAATCCGGGCCAAAGATTAACGTACATTTCAGATCTTGTACCAATCGACTGACAGAAATTAAATTAAATGCAAACTCTGGTACTCCCAAAACATCACGCAAAACTAAAGAATCCGAGAGCCTGACTGTCCCAATGGCGCGAACGGACACATGTGTACCATCTGGGGTTTGTACCGTTGCAGCAATTTTATCAGTAACAACAGTAGTAGACAGTGACAGATCATTGACAATATGTGCATTGGCTCCACTATCAAAAAGCCAATAAGATGATAAGGAAGGTTGAAAAGAAACAGGATCCGAACTGTTCTTGCCTGTCATCGGAACATTTGATCTAAAATTACCTCCGTTCAAATGCTCAACAAACTGTGCCATGACTTACGCTTTACGCTGGACGAAATGAACAGAGCAAAGATACGTTTGCAGTCGATGCTAGAAGCGTAGAAACTGACAGAATACAACCGAAAGCCAGGTGAATACGATGGAATGTTTGGTATTGCGACAAAGAAAAGCAAACGGACAGAGGAACACAAATGTCTGCTGGCGACGCTGGACTATGTGGCAGCCGCCGGAACAAAATAGAGGCAAGAGAATACCGCGGGAAACACTAAAAGCAGCAACCAAAATTGATGATTGAAGTTTTCCAACAAAAAAAAATTGATGATTGAAGTGAATGGCAGCCGACGAAAAAAACAAATTGATGATTCAAGTAAATGGCAGCCGAAGAAGAAAAAAAAAACATATGTCGACGGTAGGAGTCGACTGACCAAGACGGAAAAAAAAAATTTATTATGAACCAATCAAATTTGTTTGCTCTGATACCATGAAGAATTGTATAGTTTGATTCATGAATAAACAGTTTACAACACACGTATGTATAGGTGGATTCTTAACTAACTACTCCTACAATAAAGAGATAAGAGATAGGAATGAAATATATCCTAACTACAAGTCTATCTACAACAATAGTGAGATATTAACAAATATATATATACAAACTAATTATCCAAGAATATCGTAACTAATATGAATCTCAATAACTTAATTTGACCAGATACAATGGCTTTACCATTACGGACTCAGATATTGCATCCACGCTCTGTGTTTTTTGGTTTGAACCTACGCATTTAATAAGAGCAATATCACAATCTGAGTATCTAATGGGCTATGCTTTATGGGTCTCAACCACTTTTTTTGTGGTATGTTGAAGGAGAGCAAGAGCTAAAACGTAGAAGAAAGAGAATGGAAACACTCAATTTTAGGCGTAATAGTAACCAAATCAGAGATGGTGATCGATAATCTTGTCATCTGTTTCCTTTTTTCCCCCCTTTTGTGACGAATAATATATGGACGGTTTACCTGTGTTTTATGAGTTGACACTGTTGCATACCAGGCTTGGGTACCATTGTCAAATTGGTCGTAAATTCTTCATTTTTCGCATATACCAGTGATGATACTAAATTTATTTTTTATTTTATTAAAAAGAATAGATGAACAAGAACTTCAATGTTGTTTTAAAGACAACCATATTGTTGCTATAACATTTTCCACACCCGTCGTATTATAAGAAATAACTACAAACATAATTAGTAGTTACTCCTACCACTAGATTCAGTGTAACTACGAAGACAGGACACAACTACTAAGATGATCAGTGATAACTCATGAAATACAATAAACTAGTCGTTACGAATAAAGCCAACACCTTTGGTGGGACAAGTTGATACCTGAGACAACCTACTTCTGTCTTAAAATTAACATCGTCGGTCTCAGAATTATTAACATACTCCGTCAAACACTTACATGATGTTTGATTGGATATGAGTTTGGAGGAATACAAAGCCTTAAAAGTTGTTTATTTGGAGAAATAAAGGTATGAGTTTCGGATTGATATCCAAGTATTTAGTAATGAATATCGTTTTTTCATATACTAGCCTTCTTGTCTATTATCAATACGGGAGAACGGGGGGCATGGCCGGTCAACACCGACGGCCGGTCAATTTTTCGGCCGCCCACCTTCGATACCCATTTCAATTCCGATATGTTCCAAACACCATCAATGTTATTCACACTCATTATCGTTTCAATACCAAACAACTATCACTTTTACGCCCAAACCCATACTCTGTCATATCCATTCCGATTTTGATTCCGATATCCAAGTGCGAACCAAACGCCACCTTAGTTTAAAAACCACAATTTTATTTTATTAAAGTAGTCTTCTTCGGGTTTCCACAGGTGGTGCTTCAAAGATATACAAAGGCAACCACCCAACAATTACACAAATAGGAACTTGCTTATTTCTCAGCTTCCGGGTACTATTTACACCACACAGACAATCAGGATAACCAGAAAGATCTTTTGTTCTCTGTTTCACAAGCTTACAGTATGGAAGCAATTTCTCGCTTGGCACTAATAGCTAACCTCTATAAGGAATCATCCGCCCAAACGTGTATATATACATACACATTTGAGCTGTATATTCGTCTTCAGGAATGGCACCAGAAGTCTTATCTTCAGACTCTGATCTAATGCAAAACGAGACATGATATTACCACAATACCAAGAAACAAGAAAAGCATCTTCATTAGTCTATGTTTTCCCTCAACAGGAGGAGGGTAGTAAAAACCATGTGCATAGCCACCATGAAATGATGTGGGAAACATATAGGGGACGCCAGTAGTTGCCCCATAAACAGTTGCATCACGAATACCATTTGCCTGCAGCCTAAAAATGGCTAGAATGATACCAAGAAAAGCAGAAAGGGTTAAGTTCCCAAACCTCCCAGTTGCAATAGGATCAATCTCATTCTGTTGCAAATAGGATGTATCCACAGGTGGTGGAGCAATTCGTGGTCTCTGCCCAGCAGGCCGATTAGGTACAAACATTTCAGGTATTATTCGAGATCTAGGATCACAATTTCCTTTGCCCCTACCATAGATGGGGACTAGTTTGTCCTCCTCGACAAGGGCCTTGCAAACAGGACATCCATTGGAATATGAATGAACTTGCAACCACTGGTACAGACAAGGCCAGCAGTATAGATGGCCACAGAGTGTAACGATAGGATCTTGAGCCAACTCAAAACAGATGTTGCACTCAAAAAAACCAGCCTCATTTTCGTCGGTTGTCTTACAGGGACTAGCGGATCCACAAGGAATTCCATAGTCCACATCACCGGCCATGGAAACTGAACGAGGCAAGATATTCTGCCATACACAAGTAGCAGTAAGACAATAGACCAACACAATCTCTCTGAACACCGGTACAACAGAAGAAAAGATTGACACCACATTTTTGTTTCATAACAATAAAATTATAGGTTATCATCAGCTACCAACTTAGAATATCATCATCACCGAGTTGGTAGAATATCACTGCCTCCCAAATTATTTCTTTTCAAAGCAAGCAAAGTCAAAAAGATTGGCAGAGTAATCCTCTTTACACTTACCCAGCAAGATTATGTAAAAACAAACTCCAACAGCTTTTTCACCTGCTAAAGCAAAAGCTACCCTAAATTTCAAGAAGGGATTGGACAGGCCATGTGAAGCAAAAGAATCCCATTGGCCAATCAGAAAATTCTTTGAGAATCATAGTAGATGTAAAACAAGAGGTCAAAGAAAGCTTGTTTTCCTGTTTCTTTTGCAGACCTTTCTATGCTAGTCTGTTCATTTTGATCCTAGCTGTCTATTTTTCCTCCTGATAGCTGATTCCGTGATCAATTAAAGTTCAAAGAAGCTTACTGATTGGCAATAAGTGCAAGTCAAAGGTGAAAAAATAGCAGCTACCAACTGCCTTTCTACCAATCTGTTTATTAGAATCCGATAACTGGGTATAGCTCCCCCACAACTCTTTCAACTCAGCATAATGAATGAAAATAAAACCACAAATAATATCTGGATCAGTATCTTCGGCTTAAGACACTAAACAAAAACCTCTGACATAAAACATATGCAACTCTCAGGTAAACAATGTAACCAGATCTCAGAGACCGGCATTGAACCTTTCCCAAAACAATGATATCTCGGTTATCTCTACAACTACATAGATCTTCTGTACATTGTTGAATAGTGACATTTCGCGATTTGAAGTGGACTGTTTTAAAGCCTTTACATTCTCTAGCATATGATCATGAGACAAAAATCATGATATGTTTCTGACTACCGACACTCAATAAACAGATTATTTCATCCATAGACCAAGGCAAGAGAATTCAGTATTTTCTGATCCAAAAACCTGAGAATCTATCTTCAAAAAGAGATTAAGCGATTCGACCACAAGCGGAACAACATAAAAATTTCGGATGCAGAAAAAATCAGAAAAGAAAACTCGCGACAAACCATTAATTTAGAAACGCAAACACAGAACATGGAAATCAATCAATGATTAACCTGAAATCCAAAAGGATCAAAGAAGATGCTTAGTAAATTCAGAAACAAAGTACGGAAGAAGCTATCGCGCACGAATTGACAGGGAAAAGAGAGAAAAGAAGACGAACCTGAACTGGAAACGCAGCTTCCGGAATGACTGAAAAGGAAGCAACGTTTTACGAGTGGACAACTATAAGGTTCCCAGCTGCCTTCTCATTTAATTAAGGCTTAAACTCTCTCAAAAGATTACATAAAAATAAACAAATATAAATAATAAGGGGCTTAACTGAAGCCTACCATACCTCTATTCAGTTGTTTACTTTTCCGGTCAAACTGGGGAAGCATCTGTCTGGAAAGGAACCAGATTGCTTCGCGATCTGATTTACGCAGTCTTATCCTATAGTTTGTGCAAGAGGTTGTTTCCGCAGCTCGAATCCGTAACTTCAAGATCACAAATCATCAACCTTACCAATTGATCTAAAGTCTGACATCATAAATAATAATAATAATAATAAAAAATAAATATATACTACTAGATTAAATGCAGAGTTTTATCAAAAACATACATACTGGTATGTGCCCCCAACTCAGTGGCCCATCAAGATAGAGGAAAAGAATAGTTGAAGCTCAATCTAGCCGTTAGGCTAAACACTCTTCTAACAGTTGGAGTTTTATGGCATATGTTTGGCCTTTGTAAATAGCCTATATAAAAAGCAAACCTTGTACATTTACTGCTTAGCTTAAACGAATATTTATTGTTCAACTTTTATATTGTATTAGAGTCACAACTGCCTTCTGCTCCTTATCTTCTTCTTGGATAAACGTAGTGTCTTGGACAATGTCTGAAACCAATTAGACTAAGGCAACTTCCACCCTTAAACAACCTTTATGGTGGTGCTCTTATAATGATCACCAATCATAAACTATGAAAATAATTACATGTTATGGAGCAACAACAGCAAAAACAAGCATGCTCAGTATATCCCAACGACATCAATAGCTATCGCTAGGGTCTGAGGAAGATGAGAGCCATGCAAATAATATCTACATCCCAAAGGATAAAGAGTTTGCTTCTAGATGACATAATAATAGACATATGGTGTGCTAATGTACTAGTGAATAAATTTATTGAATATATAATTACTCCTGCAATCACAGATTCCAAGTTCGAAACTTGAAACTCTGAAAACTCTATGATTATATCACAGCTCATAGGTCAATGGACCCTAAAATCATATGAAACTCTATGATTATGTTAAGTGCATATACTCAATATAACTTTAATTGAGTAATCCTTTTCCTTTTCTCTTCCTTTTCTGGGAGGAAATAAAGCCATTTACAATACTTCTTTCTTTCATATCGCTGAAGAGTAATTCTCATTTAGAATTGTATGTTTTAACAATTTTTTATATGATTTACTTGACATTTTGTATTTGTGTAAGTGTTTAATGTATATATTTTACGTTATTAACTTTTGTATTACTTTTTCTGTATTTTTTTATATTATCTGTACGGTATGATTAATAAGTGGGGCATTTGTTTAGTGGATCGCAACTTTGTTGTAGTTTTATTTTTTTACTGGGCCTGGAAGAATGCCTCCTGACATTACCAAACGTGTGCGTTATGGAAGCGACAGAGTTAAGCAGTAATAGGCCTAGTATGCTTGGTAAGCCCAAACAAAAGAAAATGTTTGTAAATATCAAAGCCCATCGGTGCAAATATTGGAAATAGAAAGGGAAAATTGTGTCCAAATATACAATATTGGGGTAAATTTTGCTCTCGATGCAGCCACTGAAATTTTATTTACTTCGTGCTTACAAGTTTTTCCTGCTATTTTCTGAAAATAGTATGGATAATGGACAAGACATAGTTTGTTATGATATATACACCGCAAACACGATGTACATTCAAGCTTCATACATTTATAAAAATGATGTCTAATGATTGTAGTAGCTATCAAACGAGATAGGATCCCCTCACCGCAAGGGAGGTGCGGTAACGCGCGACCGCGCGACACGTGGCAGCAAAGGAGGTGGTGAGACTAGATGCAGATGACCCTCATCTAGCTTCACCACCCTCCCTTACTGCCATGTGTCGTGTGGTCACAAAAAGAGTGAGGAAAATGAGGACGGGGAGATCTCAACCCCTATCAAACCCAATAGGGTCAGCATCGCTATTAGAGAGAATCTAGGGCCTAGCACCGCCAGGACTGGATGGGAACACATTTGGAATCAATGAAGAATGTGAGACGTTACACACACATATATATACATACATACATATAATATATATATATATATATATATATATATATATATATATATATATTATGTGCGTGTAGTTAAATATTTATATTATAATATAATAATTTCAACACCATTAGGTCGACATTAATCAGATATGGGTTATTGTCATTGTCATAATGCATTAATTGATGGTCAAATTTGGGATTATGTATCTGTGACATTATCACCAGTGCCCCCTGTAATTTCCTTTCGGGGAATATGAACATCACTCCTATTATTGTGTTATCTATACAAGTACATATAGTGTCGGAGGTTTTATTGGAAAGCAAACCCTCTATCTTTTGGGATGAGGTATTGTGTGACTGCCTTTCACTCTCCCTAGACTCTACCGATAGCTTTTGATGTCGTTAGAATACACTATATATGATTGTTGTTGTTATTGGAATAGAGTTTGGATTCCCTCACTCAAATTCGTTCGGTTGGAATATGGACCTTAGTATTGAGTCTATGGACCTTGAATCAATGCCGTACTCTATAGTCCAACTGTTTACCATTTGGTAGTCCAAAAGTTGGCAGTAATTGGGATGTTACTTGGGCTTTTGAGCCCTTTTTCCCCTTATCTTTCGACCCCTTTCCCGTCTTTTTCTGGGCTTATTTTATTCCTCTTTGTCCACTGAATTTTCAAGTTGCCACCTATAGTTTTTGTAAATTTCAATTTAATGCTCCAACATTCCAAGCTTTTTTATTGCTTATATGAGCAGCCTTTTTATTGTCAAAATTTCAGTAGCATTTCTGTTTGTTAACCGGATTGCATGATTGCTTACATTTAATCAATTGCAAGGTTGCCCCAAAAGAATCAGCAACCACCAGCTACCTTTACCTAGAGCGGTAAACGAGCCGAACGAGCCGAGTATTGCGTTGTTCAAGATTTGTTCATTTAACTTACCGAACGAGCCGAGCTTGTTCGTTTATTTAAACGAACATATTTACTTGTTCAAGCTTGGTTCGTTTAACTCACGAACAACATTAACGAGCCGAACACCTTAAAGAACGGTGCCACTTACCGAGCTCGAACAGAAAAAGGTGTCCAAGCTCTGTTCATTAACTTTTTATCCGAGCCGAGCTCGAGCTCGAACAAACGAGCCGATCAACCAAACAGCTTGGTTCATTTACAGCCCTACCTTTACCTCACTGATATTAAATCACTGTAGTTATACACTTATATTAAATCTAAAGTGTTTACAATCAATAAAGCATATTAGATTGTTGAGGACACATTGTGTGCGTCACTGCGTAAGTCTTCACCCAACCTAGGAGGTTGTGGGGATCCTGATTTGCATCCTCTACAAATGCTCTTTGAGACTGGAGCTGGAGGCCCTCGAGGTGAGAGATTTCACCTTTTGCTCTAATATTCTATCGTTTTATTAGTTAGTGTGAAAGATTTTTCATAAGAAAACAAAAGTACAATTAAACATATAAATGATGTACCCAAATATTTTTATTTTCTTAACATTTCCAAGAACAAACATATTGTAGAACCACGAAAAAGAAAAAATGTGATTTACTGGCGATATTTGAATTCCCTAGTCACGTTATATTGTCATTTCACATAAATTTTTATATGTTTTAATTATGATAAGCTTCTTTGATCACGCCATTATTCGTTCTCATCAAATTGATCATTGATGACAATTATTGGACGCGTTTTCATATGACATTAAATTTTATGTTACATATGCCCCATACAAATTATAACACAAAGTCATACCTTCAAAAATTACAAGTGAAGAAACCAATTGATTGTATCAAACTATAAAAAAAAGTTGATTGATACGAGGTATATTACATGTACAAGCTATTTAAATTATAAGATCTCAACAAATTAAGCTCAATTCCTTTGATTCCTTGAAAAAAAGGGAAAAAGATAACAATAAAAAATGTTGAAGCACGTTAACATTAGTCAAAGACGTCTCAGATGTGAGACAAAGGGTGGATGTGAGTCTTCTTTAGACCGAAGTTGTGGTTTGCGGGAGACATCTTGTGTGAGTTACTGGTAAGTCTTCAACCAATCTAACAGGTCGTTAAATTCTTAATTTGTATTTTTTATAATGCTCCTTAAGACTAAAACGGTAGAGACTTTCAGAGCCAAGGTCACGTGCTTGTGAGTGAATCTTTGACCTAATCTTCTAATTATTGAACAAGTACGAATCATTTAATTTTAACTAATTTTCTTCATTGATGATAGCTGAACATGTACGAACCATTACAGACTAACTATTTTTCTTCATCGATGATAGCCAGCATAGCAGGTGAGGTGTCCAAATCAGATTCCCTAGATGACCTAATATTCTTGTTTTGGTTTTCTAATAATTGTTCTTACTTTATAAAACAATATCAATGAAAACGGGCTACTTAAAATAATAACACTGTTACCCAAAAAAAAAAAGCTTTTTATGTTTAGTAGTGGAGTAATATTTTCACCATCTTTATTTGCAATAATTTAATTTCTTAAGATGAAGATAAGTTATGAATTTAAATGGAGAAGAATTAAACACAGGACTGTATGCATGAATCATGACCTAGATCTCTTACCAACAAGTGATGGACGTTTATGCAAGGTTCGGAAATGGATCGATTCGTTTTGCGATATAATGTATGCAACTTTATTCTACACTTTATGCAAGAGGCTGTTTCCGCAGCTAGAAACCCGTAAACTCAAGGTCACAAAATAACAACCTTACCAGTTGCTCTAAGTTCCACCTTCTTACAAATAAGTGCGTATTGAAATTCCCATGAAATATGGTGATTACTTGTCCAATTTATTCTTCTTCTTCTTTTCTCTCTGGTAAATGACGCATTTGTCTGTGTTATCAGCCGTTAAAGTTTTTAATGTCAGAGTTTAACGCTGTAATTTTTCATCTGATCAATAAGACTATCTTTCCAATCCTTTTCCGTCTTTTTCTGGGCTTGTTTTATTCTTGTTTGTCCACTGAATTTTCAAGTTGCCACATATAATTTTGGTAAATTTCAATTTAATGCCCCAAAAGTCCACAACTTTTTTTTATTGCTAATATCAACAGCATTTCTATTGTATACATGGCCCCATACAAATTATAACACAAAGTCATACTTTCAAAAAGCACATGTGAATAAACCAATTGATTGTATCAAACTATAAAAAAAAGTTGATTGATACGAGGTATATTACATGTATAAACTATTTAAATTATAAGATCTCAACAAATTAAGCTCAATTCCTTTGATTCCTCGGAAAAAAAGGAAAAATATAACAATAACAAATGTTGAAGCACGTTAATATTAGTCAAAGACGTATCAGATGTGAGACATGCTCCTAGACCGAAGTTCTAGTTTGTGGAAAATACCTTATGTGAATTACTGCTTAAGTCTTTACCTAACTTAGTAGGTCGTTAAGTTCCTGATTTGTATCTTTCACAATGATCCTTAAGACTAAAACGATAGAGGCTCTCGGAGTCAAGTTATAAGGTTCACGTGCTTGTGAGTGAATCTTTGACCTAATCTCCTAATTATTGAACAAGTACGAATCATTTAATTTTAACTAATTTTCTTCATTGATGATAGCTCAACATGTACGAACCATTACAGACTAACTATTTTTCTTCATCGATGATAGCTCAGCATAGCAGGTGAGGTGTCCAAATCAGATTCCCTAGATGACCTAATATTCTTGTTTTGGTTTTCTAATAATTGTTCTTACTTTATAAAACAATATCAATGAAAACGGGCTACTTAAAATAATAACACTGTTACCCAAAAAAAAGCTTTTTATGTTTAGTAGTGGAGTAATATTTTCACCATCTTTATTTGCAATAATTTAATTTCTTAAGATGAAGATAAGTTATGAATTTAAATGGAGAAGAATTAAACACAGGACTGTATGCATGAATCATGACCTAGATTCTCTTACCAACAAGTGGTGGACGTTTATGCAAGGTTCGGAAATGGATCGATTCGTTTTGCGATATAATGTATGCAACTTTATTCTACACTTTATGCAAGAGGCTGTTTCCGCAGCTAGAAACCCGTAAACTCAAGGTCACAAAATAACAACCTTACCAGTTGCTCTAAGTTCCACCTTCTTACAAATAAGTGCGTATTGAAATTCCCATGAAATATGGTGATTACTTGTCCAATTTATTCTTCTTCTTCTTTTCTCTCTGGTAAATGACGCATTTGTCTGTGTTATCAGCCGTTAAAGTTTTTAATGTCAGAGTTTAACGCTGTAATTTTTCATCTGATCAATAAGACTATCTTTTAAAAGAAAAAAAAAACTTGTAAAACCAGGTTACTGTAAATAATTTTAGTACATTGACATTAACAGTTGCTATAATATTGGAGTCAGGACGAAATTTTAAAAATGGTAACATAACGTCATCCACTTTGTAAAGTTTTTTCCATGTCCAGTTTAAAATACATTGCCTCTGTGTTGTAAACATAATCGTCTCTTCAAAGCCATTAAAAAAAGTACCTGGGTAAACAAATTCGACTTGATGTTGCTTTCAATCTCATGCAATAATGATGTTTTTGTGACGTACACAGAAAAGGTCCCATATTCAAATGTAAGTTAGGAACAAAACAAACCTCACCCTAGAAAAAGTCTTGGTACACTAGGCTTTTACGTTTTTACAGAATTTGAAAAAAGTTGGATCGCTTTGCAATCTGATGTACGCAGCTTTACTTTACACTTCGTACAATAGGGTATTTCTACTGCTCAAACCCATGATCTTAAGGTCACAAAATAGCAACATTACCAGTTGTCTAATACCCGGCGTCAAAGCCTCACCATCGAAATACAGACATATGATCGGTAAGCACGCGGATCCACACCATCAAAGTAAGACCTATTAATAAAAACAATAGCTTGTAAAGACATAATCGTACTAAAAAAAAAGTTTCGAATAGCTATGAATGTTTTATCAACTGTAACATTTGTCAAGGAAAGTATAATAAGCTAAGTACAGACATTGAAAAGACTATTTACCGAGTTTGACAAAATTCCACGGACATAATATGTCATGACATGACAATGAGAATGGTCTGTATGCAGAATTCAACCTTGAATAATGGAAAGAATATTTATCAAATGCGTCGAAATCATATTTTAATTATATGTTTGTCTCCACCTTATCCTGATTCGGAGGACTCCCACCGTCCCAGCGTCAAAGAGAATTATGAAGAATGCAAATCATGAGTTCATCTACCTCTTCGATTGGAGAGGTCATACACAAGGAGCCCACAAAAGGTGTCTCCTGCAAATTGAGTCTTTGACCCAGACAGCATTGAAATATCTACACTACACTGTTCCTAGAATCGAGTCCTGTACCTCATGTAAAAACTATAACTCGAGTATCAAATGAATTATGCAGTGAGTCTGTCTCCACCTTATTCTCTTATGTACATTTGTCCGGTCTAATGGTGATATATGTTGCCCGTATAAACTTTTCAATGGGAAAGATCTTGAATCAAAGATACGTGTAAAAAGTCGGCAAAATTTGCACGCCAACACCACCAAGAAAGAGCCACATGTACACCTTCCATTACATATAACTTTTAGTACATGGGTTGCTGTCGTTGTGGTCATCCATTGCTTTGCTTTGGTCTAAACTATATAAAATTGACATGCCAAACTCTATATCCTTTTGGTGTTTCTGTTTGTTTTGGAATCATAAGAGTCTTGTAGAGTTAGACTTCAGTTTTACTACATTCTTATAAATCATTTTGGTTTGTATTAAACTAACCCTTTCAAACTCAAATCAACTTATATCGTTGGGTCAACAATTTAACAGTAAGATAGTTTTTATAGTTAAATTTAGGACTAAAAAACAAAAAACTATAAAACCAATGAAACCCGAATTTGCTCTAGTGCATAGCTCAGTTGGTATTTAGGTTGAGCGTTGTTCCAAAAGGTATAAAGTTCGATTCTAGGAACACACGCAGTACGGGTGTTTCATTGCTGTCTGGGCCAAAGGCCTAGTTTGCATTGGACACTCCTTGTATATGATCTCCATAGTCGATGACGTAGTTAAGCTCCTGATTTACATACTTCACAATACTTCTTGAGGTTAGGACGGTGGAAGCCTCCAGGGCCATGACCTTTTTTAAAATGCTCCAATGAAAGCAGAAATTTGATAGTAAACATAGTGAAACGTTAGTTTGTCAGTCGTTTGATTGACCCGTTTCATTTAAATCAGAACTCTAACTTATTAATTAGCAAATTTAACATAAGGTTACGCTCACAACTACAACTACATGCACATAATAAAAGGATATCTTTGGAATTAACTATGCACACAGATGTACATATTAACCATACATGCCTAAACACACATATATGATATATAAGATATAAAGCTTTGCTATGTGTGATATTTGGATTTTTTATGATTTCTTTAATTAGAAAAACCTTTTCTTTTGTTTCGTTTTGTTACTATTGAAGGGAACAAAAATGAAAACATTACATTATAAGATCGCCGATTGAATTGCTCCATGCATTCTCCGGTTGAAATGACGGTGAGTAATTAAGTATTTTCCAACATAGTAATTAATTTAGTTGTGTTAGCTAACTGTTGAAAATACAACTAAAATTTTATTTACAGTATGTTAAAAAGTATATAGGATAATGTTTTGAAGGAATCAGATCTTCTCCTCCCACCCTCTCCTCAACATGTCTCATCTAGTTGACTTTAGGAAATAGCTCAGTTGCTACTCGAATTGGATTTGTTCCAAGAGTTTAAAAGTTTGATTCCAAAGATACACATATTGTGGGTGTTTCACTATTGCTAGACTTAGTTTACGAAAGAACACCCTGTATGGGTCCTCACGTAAAGTCCTCATCTATCCAAGAAGCCGCAGAGTTTCTGATTTGCATCATCCACAATGATTCTTGGAACTGGGGCGGTGTAGACAGACCAAGGTATGACATTTTGCTCCAACATATCTCCTCTAATTAAATTCTTACCTGATCAAGAATGATCCAATCAAGTACACAAGGTATTAGCTTGAGTGATTAGTTCTATGTGGAAGCGTCATCTGATTTATCTTAATCTCAATCTCAATCATATTGCTGTCCTTGCACTTCCAACTTTCTGTCATGAATACTTTGGTGTGTGCTAATAATTGAAAAAGGGAATTGGTCGGCCGGGTGTTTTGCTGTAGGTGGGTCGGGGAGTGGGTGTTCAATCAGAATATACGTTTATCATCAATATCATTAGCGCAAACTTTAAATTATATACATATATCACACGAGACCGGATTTCTTCATCCCTTTTTTCTTCACCTCACTACTCATCGTCCGATACGTGACATCAAGGGGTGGTGAGTCTAGATGTGGGTCTCCTCATCTCTTTTTCCCTCACTCCACTGTCCACCGCCCGACACGTGGCAGCAGAGGTGGTGAGGCTGGATGAGGGTGACCCTCATCTAGTCTCACCATCCTCCTGTTACCCTCATCTAACCTCAACACTCCTGCCGTTACATGTCGGACAGTGGACAGTGAGGTGAAAGAAAAAAGGGTGAGAAGATCTCATCACGTTATCTTACCCAGTAAAACTTTCTGTTCAAACATCAATATACAATTATTATCATATAATAGAAGCCATCATATGTCTATCAATGCATGAAAATTTGTGCCAATCATTATGCCATTCAACATGCATGACGACAAGGAAATCAGTCAAAGAACTTATCATTATTAATATAATAATAATATTATTATTATTATAATACTTGAAGCCTTGACGTATTAGGTAACGCATGTTAACTGAGTGAAAAAGGCAAAACATTGACAGCCTTGTATTTCCCTTGTCCCCGAGTGTGGTGGACGACCGGAGGTGGGCGATAGGAGAGCCACCAATTTGGAGACTGCTTTGATGGGGATGCTTTTTTAGCAAGCAAAGTTGCTCAGTCTCTCTTTTACGTCTTTGAGCTAATAACGATACATAAGTGCGGATTTTAGATCAACTGTTAATGTTGTTACTTTGTGACCTTAAAGTCAAGGATTCGAGCGGTAGAAACAACCTCTTACACAAACTGTAAGGTAAGACTGTACATCAGATCTCGAAACGATCCAGCCCATTCTTAGACTCTATGGAAACGCAGAAACCTAAGGGATAACGATACATAGCGTAACTATCTTGTTACGTTGGAGTAAAAATCAAAATGTCCTCGATTCTAATTGTTGCCAAATTTTATTACAGTTAAATTAGGAAAGCTGACGGCAGGCATTGGAGTAACTGATAAGATTGTTGTTTTGTAACTTTGAGGTCACAGGGTCGAGTCGCAGAAACAACCTCTTGCACAAAGTGTAGGATAAGGCTGTATACATCAATTGCGAAGTGCTCTGACCATTTCCAGATCCTGCGTAAACACGAGAGCTTAGTAGAACGAAAACGTGTTTAAATTAGGAAAGCTAGGTGTGGATAGTGTTTTGTTTGTGACGTGATGAAGGTTTTCTTAAGGACAAATTTACTCTTTTTAGAAAAGATTACCTTCGGTACTGATGAAAGAGCAGCCATCAACCAACATAAACGCAATTCAATCGAATACACAACTTAATCAAACATAAACGCTCTGATCATGATTACAGAAGACTGCAGGGAAAAAAAAGTAGAGAGAAGAGAGAAGCATGAAGAACAAATAATTCTATAATGCATCTGAAAAATTAATTCTCATTACTTAAAAAAAATCTCTCTCTTATACATTGTTTTATATATATACAAGCTGAATCAACAATTTACATGTGTGCTAAATTGAAAAACTAACTAACTAGCTTAACAACTAAACTTTTTCTACATTCCCAGCTAAGTAACTGCGGGACTATCATTTGAACGAAGGTAGAATGGATTATTCGTAGGATTTTCAAGAATTTTTGGGTGATTAATTCTAGGATTAGGTGGAATAGTGCTAGAGAAAAGGAGAGTATTAGAGGTAGACCACATGAACACAAGAATTTGAAGTTTTTCGGATCAATTGATCAAAATACATAGAAGAGACGAAGAGCTGGAGAAAATTTAAACCTTCAGAAAGAGAAAATGACAATATGTCATACCATGATAAAACAAGAGCAATCAACCAACATAAACTCAATTCAATCGAATACAAAAACTAATCAAACATAAACATTGTGATGTGATCATGATCACATAAGACTGCGGAAAAACAGAGGAGAGGGAAGATAGAAGCATGAAGAACAAAGAATTCGATGATGCAGCTGAAAAATTGATTCTTGTTACTCAAAAAATACAAGCTGAATTGTTGAGAATATTGTCCCACCTCGGACACTTTGAGAAAAAATACATGGGTTATATGAGAATGGGGTAACATCACCCATTGTTTTAAAGTTTCGAGTGGATATGAGCCTCACCTCATATAAACACAAGTTTCAACATGGTATCAGAGCGAAGTTTAGAATGTGAACTCACACCTTGCTTGGCCCATGATTGACCATTTATTGTCTTTCCTCACCCAAGCCCAAATGTTCATGCTTGGCTTGAGGAATTCCATATGTTCGTTCATGCCTCACCCAAGTTCAAATGTTCATGCCTGGCTTGAGGAATTTCATATGTTCATGTCTGACTTGTAGTTTGTGATTGAGGGCGGGTTTTAAGACGCGTGTGTATGTCAAGCCACGTTGCCATATGAGGACAAGTGTTAAGAATATTGTCCCCACATTATACACTTTGAGAAAAAATATATGGGTTATATGAGGATGATATACCACCACCCATTGCCTTAAAGTTTCGAGTGGATATGTGATTCACCTCATATAACCCCAATTTTCAACATAAATCAACAATTTACGCGTGTTCTAAATTGAAAGTAACTAAACTTTTTCTACATTCCAAACCAAGTAACCTAGTTGCTGAGGTGGGAAGCTCAATGCCATAAGTTACGATCACCTAGTGCACCTTGCCAATTGTTTGTGTCCACACCTGATAACTTCTGCTCTATAGTTAAGTTTCCTGTGCTTTTATTGACTTTCCACATCGACCACATACATATATATAATATATATTCAAAATTAGTTTTCGTTTTCTCAATTTTTTTTGGGGTAAAATGAATTGACAACGTGCCAGTCCACTACAAACGTCCAAAATCAAAAAGTCCTGCAAGATCACTCGAACCGCTTGTTCATGTTCCTAAGTATAGAAATCTAAAACACTAGGTTTCAAGCGTGGGACCTGCAGTATGTTACGTAACAGTTAGTGACTAAGTATATGGTAAGAGATCATATCTTTTAGTCTAAATAAATTATAATACATGTACAGTCTGTAGTGTGTTTTATACAACAACAACATTACCCTATTGACTAAGAAACTCTCGCCTATGGCGAGGTACGGAGAGTCAGATGTACGCAACCATATCCATGTGTTAGAAACACACATATGTTGTTTCTCCATGACCTATAATGATGCGTCAAGTTATGTCGTCAACTGATATTTCATAATATAAGAAGCGCAGCCAATTTAGTGAGTCATTTTGCTTTATTTCAATATTTCAAAAACAAGAAAAAGTATGTTCTTGACTCCATTGGAAATGGAAAGAATAGTGTGTCTTATACAAAAAGATTTATATTTATGACCCATTATATTATGAAAGAGATCATTATTTAGAACCCTTCTCATAATATAAAAACATACACTCTATAAAAAATATACACTAGACATGCAGTGTGTGGATCTCATTCGTTACACATGTTAGTTCCTTTAGAACACACTAGAAGGAGGGTTGAATAGTGTGTTCACCAAGTATTGATATTTTATTGGATGTTCTTCGTTTTTGAGTGCAAACGAATACTTGGATGTGTTCTTGAAATGAATAAAACTTGCGGAAGAATAAAGAACACAATATGTATAGAGGTTCAAGTCAAAATGACTATACTCCTCTACCTTCTTGATTTTTCACAAGAAGGATTTTGAATGTGGATTGTTATTTCTTTAGGTGAGACAACAATCAAAGTAAAATCCAACTACAAAGAAAAACTAGGCCACACGCCTAGATCACAACCAAGAAAATCAACCCCTTGAAGTCTAGCCTCCAAAGAACTTCTTTGCCCTCAAAGAATTCTTGTAGGGAGTATAATGCACCACCACGCCATCAACTAACCCTCTGAAGTCTGGATTTCTTCAAACAAGAAGCACCCCTTGCTTCTTGACCAACAATCTGCACTTAGCCTCTCATAATCTTCACTCAACAAGAAGAACACTCTTCTTCTTTACAATACAACTCTCACAAATAAAGTAAAATCACAATACAACTATTTTGAGAGCTTGAGCTTTAAGAGAAACTTGAGAGCTTTTGGAAGTAGAAAGTTGGAAGAAGAAAGAGATGAAACCTTTATTTTATCTTCCTTGAATCTTCCAGCCGTTTGAATCTTTGCAGGAGCAATAATGTGCTTTGTCTCTTTGTGATGGCATGTCCTCGTCATTGGAGATATTTTCTTGGATAGATACAAGCTTCTTGAGAAGCTTCTTCTTGAAAGCTTAAAGAGGAAGGGTTACATTCTCCAAAAGAGAGAGAACCTGTGAAATTGCACTAAAGAGGAGGGTACAAATGTCAAGTAAACGTTAGAAAATGTAGCTTAAAACATTTGTATCATAAGTCACATAAAGCGCCTTAACTGTTTATTGAACAGGCGTTCAATGTGACATGGAACGTTTAATGTGTTTTTGAACAGGCGTTCGATGTTACATAGAGCGCCTTAAGTGGTCAACAGAACTGTTTGAAGTCACATGAAGTGCCTCATCTCAGTCATACTTGTTCGAAGTAATTCTGACTTTTTCCAGAAAGCAACTTGATGTACGTGTCCATTTTGAGGGGAAAAGTTCATTTGACTTGGAAATACACATGAAGCGCCTTGTTAAGCGTTCAAAGTGCACTATTTTTCAGTTTGACACATGAAGCGTCTGATGTAGGCGTTCGAGGTGTACTGGAAACCAAACACTTCACATGAAGCGCCTTATGTAGGCGTTCGAAGTGTACTGGTCTCCAGCCACTATACATTAGGCGCCTTACGTAGGCGTTCGAAGTGTACTGACTTTCAGACACTTCACATTAGACGCCTTATGTAGGTGTTCGAAGTGTCAATTGTGCAAATTATCAAAACTAAACATATTCTAACAACACATTCAAATGTATGCTTGTATGTGACGTTTTTTGTACTATGAAAATTTGAAGGCAAAAAAAAAAAAAAAATTAGGGCGAGATCTCTTTCAACTAGCGAATTTTTTTTGTCCATTTGATTGGCCAATATTATCAACAAATTGGACCACCCTTAATTTACC
>AP025043.1:41396001-41489924 GCA_036186865.1 Eustoma russellianum
CCCTCTCCCTCTCCCATCTCTCTCTCTATATATCTACATGTAAGCATATCCCACAGTATTCAGGACAAAACTTGCAACAAAATTTAACCCAAGAGGGCTCTCCCATTTTCTCCATGGCTGATCATAAAACAATCCTCCCTATAGATGGGTTTCAAGCCCCAAAGGCTATACAAGATTTTGATCCACCGGCGAAAACAAGGCACAACAAGTATGCCTTGCTATGCTCCTTCCTTGCTTCCATGACCTCCGTCTTGCTTGGATATGGTAACATCTCTTTCTTTATTTCCAACTTATCAAAATTCATTAAACTCATTTTACATCTAACTTTTGTAGTAGTGCACGCAACAAGATATTTCTATGCATAACACAGTTTTACACACTAAAATAACATCGGTGTGTTTCTAACATATGAGAATGGTTGCGTACATCCGACCTTACATATCCTGCCATAGGCGGGAGGCTCTAAGGAAATAGTGTAATGTTGTTGTTGTTGTAACCTCTTAGAACGATATGGCCGTATGTCCTCGTGTGCAGAATGGTTCTCTAAAGGGATTTTCTTTCATCCATTGAGTGAAGTAGGAGGGAGATATCCATCTCTCTTCTTCCACCCCATTCAATGAACTCAAGAAGCACACTTCCCTAAAGGTTATAATCATTACATACGGTCTTTGACTCATTCGTTTATACAAGAAATAACCTCGTCAATCTTGAAACGATGAAATACGCACATGATGCATGAGAAAATGTTTGAACATGAGCATTTATGTTTATGGGACCACAAAAAACTCTGCAGACTGTTTAACACGCATGAAAATACATTTGGTATGAGATAACATATTACATTAAAGAGACACTCTCTCCAGACCCTAACGATAGCTTTTGGTGTGATTGGGATATAGTTACGTTACTAAGTCAGGTAATTTCACAAAATGACCAAGATCTTGTGTGGTCCAAATATCTTGGAGTAAATCCTGTTCAGCTTGTTCTTTCACTGTAACTGCAAAGATGATTCTGGGCATTTATATTTTCCTTTCTTCTTTATTCTGTTGGTGGTGAAATGTTGGTTCATGCAGATATCGGAGTTATGAGTGGTGCGGCGATATATATAAAAGATGACCTGAAAATCAATGACGTTCAAGTGGAAATCCTTGTCGGGGTCCTCAATCTTTACTCTCTCCTGGGTTCAGCAGCCGCCGGCAAAACTTCTGATTGGATTGGCCGGAGATACACTATAGTATTTGCATCTGGAATTTTCTTTGCCGGTGCACTCTTGATGGGCTTCTCCACCAACTATGCTTTCCTTATGGTCGGAAGGTTTGTGGCCGGCATCGGTGTTGGTTATGCTCTTATGATCGCTCCGGTCTACACGGCCGAGGTGGCGCCGGCGTCTGCCCGTGGCTTTCTCACTTCCTTCCCGGAAGTGTTCATCAATTTCGGTAAGCCTCGTGTTACTTCTCCTGTACCTCATCTTCATCATCATCTGATTATTATAATAATCATAATCATAATCTGTTAGTCTCAAAAAGTCTTAGAGAGTAATAATAAATAATAAATAATAAAAATATAATTGAAGAATAACTCCAAGTTACCGTCCAGAAATCAATAAAAAAACTGATCTCGATAAATACTCTGAATTGTACATAATTTTTTTTTTAGATATTCATGCGCTGTACGTAATTGTCTTTTTTTGCTGGCTTGATAAGTTCAATATTTTTTGTCTGCTGGAGTTTCATCATCGTTGAAACGTCCAAAATTAGAAACAACGTACATTATTTATATCGTAGTCCATGACGAATGTAGAAATCTTTTAATGTGGGCGATAATTAAGATGTTGAAATGCCAATTTTTTTCTTCAAATGTTTGTCACAGTTTGATTGGTTAAAACTTAAAAATAATCAAGTTTTTATGTTAGCATTTTTCCTTTTCATGCCAATATTTGGTACTATCTCACTTGATCAATCATAAGTTTGTTAAACTTTTAAATTCAATCTTTGAATATGTTGCCGCCAACTGAAATGGTGGATGAAGAAGTCATAATATAAATTAATAGTAAAAGAAGTTTCGATTGTACTAGGCTTCTGTGCTTGTGTAAAGGGTTAGAGAGAGATCGAATCGCTTCATAATTTCATGTACGCAGTCCTATCTATTATAATCTTATGTATGCAGTCTTATCTTGTAAATTTTTGTGTAGAAAGTTGTTTTTGCGGGTCGAATATGTGATGTAACCTTCTCCGTTGATGGTGCACATCTGTATTATATAAATATATATTATACTTGTTAATCATTATATTGTCTGGTGTGCAGCTTTTCCGGGTAGGAAAGCTTTGTTCGATGTCAATTAAAAATATTAAAGGAAAATGACACCCTTGGTTCGTATCATGTAATTTGATCAACAACGTTAAATACGACAAAAGAGGAACGTGGTTCTGTTAGATACTTAATTTAAAAATGTGCATTCAAAATTTACCTTTTTTTTTTTTTTTTGAGGAAACGGATATTTCATTAATAAAATAAAATAATTAAAAATTTACCTTTAGTGTTACGTGGAGACATACTTCCCTTTAAGGGTATAGTTCTAGTATATGCTACAGCTGGGTTCAGATCTCCTCACCGTATCCCTTTCACCGCTTGCATCACCGCGCAACATGTGGCAGCAGGGAGGATGTTGAGGCTAGATGAATGTTATCCTTATCCAGCCTCACAATACCCCTCTGCTGTTACGTATCGCGCTGTGGGAAACGCGGTGACTTATCGCGTGGTGAGGAGATCTCATCCGGCTCCAGCTTCACCTTTCATTATATAAGAAATCTACGACGGCCCACAATTTGGGCATTTGCTTCTAAGGTCATTCTATTAAAGCTATTTTGTATTTTCAATCTAATGGAGTTAAGTACACATTCTTTTTTTAATTTGAAATATAATGAAATAAAACAAAATGATTCACTAAATTGAATATAATGTAATAAAGAAAAATGACTCACTGAATTGACTGTGTTTCTTATATTGTAAAATAGCAGCTGCTTGACATATCTTGACGCAATTTTCATTATGGATGACCGGGAAACAACGTATGTGTGTTTCTAAAACATGGGTATGGTTGCGTACATCCGAGGCCTCATACCTTGTCATATGCGAGAACTTCTAAAACGATAAGGTAATGTTGTTGTTCTATTAAAACTATTTTAATTTTTTTATGGTAACGAAGTAAAAGATCTTTTTCAGGTAATCGAGTAACATTTTAGTCCCCAAGACTAGATTCCCTAATCCTATATTCATTTGTGTTCCTTCTCATAATGTAGTAATATGATGATTCTGGGTCATTTTCACTACATATATATATATATATATATATATATATATATATATATATATATTGATTTGTGATTCTTTTTACAATGTAATAATACAGTGGACCTCATATGTGGAATCACATATAAAGTGTACCTTGTACAAGAGAGATTAATTAAGAATTGACCATAATAAATGAGTCCAGAAAAATTCATTGGCCGATCGACTCAATGCAATATGGACAAAAATCAGGACACATTGGTGTACCGAATACCAATGTATTATTCACGTAAGGTACATATGCAAATTCTGCATAAACTATCTTGATATAATAGTACCAAATTGAAAGGAATTTAATACTCTCCTACCTGAAGGTATCATTAACTATTTCATGCAAATTTTTGACTTTGAAATTGAAGAACTATTTATATATCATCTTTGAGTTAGGTCTTGACCACATAAGATGATAACAAGTAAAACAAAATCATATATTTGACTCGTCTTAAACATGTTATTAGTTCGCAATAAAGTGACAATTCAATCTTAACTATAATTATCTAACTAATAATTTATAATTACTATGGTATGTAGTTAGTAGTTAACCATTGTTACCATTATGAAGTTATGCCCAGTTTCAATTGTGCTCATAATAACTTCCAAACTATTAGCCTATTAGTCATTTTACTAGTCATGTTCAATCAGTAGAATATGCCTAAATAAATAAAAGAGAATGCACCATGATGAACATGCGATTGTGTTTATAAGAGGAAGTCTTATCTATTATTCGGTAGCTAATAAATAATCACTTTTAGATGTTCTAAAATTTGTCAAAGCCAAAATGTTTCCCGTGAATCTTAGTATGTAGCCCAGAGCATAGTCTAGTTAGTATTCGAGTAAATATTTGATCTAAGAGGTCAAGGATTCGATTTCAGAGACACGTACAATATGTGTGTTCCACTGCTACTAGGCCGAAGGTCTGGTTTGTAATAGGACACCTTGTGTGGGTCACTGCGTAAGTATCAACCAATCTAATAGGCCGCTGGACACCTGATTTGCATCATCCACAATACTCCTTATGACTGACCTGATTTGTATTCTCCACAATACTCTTTAAGCCTAGGACATCAAAAGCCCCCACGCCGAGTGATTTCGCCTTTTTTGCTTTAAGGTAATTTTAGTATGGAGATTCTTTCATCATGAAATTTATTCACCTATGCGTAATCTTATTTATTTATTTATACTATAAGTCATCCTGCGAAATGTAGTATACAACAACATTACTCCATTTCTTTACAGACTCTCGTCTATGGTGGGGGTATGGGGGTCAGTGTACGCAACCATAGCTATGTGTTAGGGTTGTTTCCCGATAACCTATAATGATGCGTCAAGTAATTCAATAACTGTTACTCCACAATATAAGAAGCGCGGTCTTAGTGAGTCATTTTGCTTTATTCCATTATATTCTAAAATCAAGTAAGGGTGTGTCTTAACTCAGTAGAAATGGAAACTTTATTTTTTCTTACTGTAAGTCATCATGCGAAATGTAGGATATTACCTGTTATATCTTAGTCGTTTCCGAATCTAGCTGTGCATTATAGTCTTTCCTTTTTTGTCATGTTATTTTGCTATTCTTGACAGGTATATTGCTAGGCTACGTATCAAACTATGGATTTTCCAAGCTCCCAACTCATCTAGGATGGCGATTCATGCTCGGAATCGGCGCCGTGCCATCCGTAATTCTCGCCCTTGGTGTCCTCACCATGCCCGAGTCACCGCGTTGGCTCGTCATGCAAGGTCGACTCGGTGACGCAAAGCGAGTTCTGGATAAGACTTCTGATTCAATGGAAGAATCAAAACTCCGGTTAGCTGACATTAAGGAAGCCGCCGGCATACCGGAGCATTGCAACGACGACATCGTGAAGGTCCAGAAAAAAAACCATGGCGAAGGCGTATGGAGAGATTTACTTTTCCGACCGACCCCAAAGGTCCGGCATATTTTAATCTGCGGTGTCGGAATACACTTTTTCCAACAAGCCAGTGGCATAGACGCCGTCGTTTTATACAGTCCGAGAATCTTCGAGAAAGCCGGCATAACAAAAGACACACATAAACTGCTCGCCACCATGGCCGTCGGATTCGTTAAAACAGTCTTTATTTTAGTGGCGACATTTACGTTAGACAGAGTAGGACGGCGGCCGTTGCTTCTCTCCAGCGTTGCCGGAATGATAGTATCTTTAGCACTTCTCGGTGTGGGGTTGACCGTGATTGACCATTCGGACCACAAAATAGGGTGGGCCCTCGTGCTATGTATAACCATGGTGTTAGCTTACGTGGCGTTGTTCTCGATTGGGATGGGCCCCATTACGTGGGTCTACAGCTCAGAGATTTTTCCACTTCGGTTACGAGCTCAAGGGTGTAGCATGGGAGTGGCGGTTAATAGAGTGACAAGTGGCATCATCTCCATGACTTTTATATCGCTGTACAAAGCCATTTCGATTGGTGGGGCCTTCTTTCTGTTTTCTGGGATTGCTTGCGTGGCATTTATTGTTTTTTTCATGTTGTTTCCTGAGACACAAGGAAGAACTCTAGAAGAAATGGATTGTTTGTTTGGGAGTTTTACTAATTGGAGGACAACGTTGAGGGAGTTGAAGAAAAGTGAAGCAGAGAGTCAAGGCAAAATTCAGATGGGAAATAATAGTGATTCCAATAACCAAGGTTAGGTTTTAACAGATATTATATTAGTTTATATTCCTATGATAATATATTAGTTCTATATTCCAATAACCAGGGTTAGGTTTTATTAGATATAATTAGTTCTATGTTCCTATAATAATATATGTTGGTAATTGAAGAGAGATTTTTTTAAGTCTAGTATGATGTACTTCGGCAGTGGTACAAACCAACCGAGGATGAGAGTTACTATGTTTTTTTTTCTCTTGTCTCATTTATATCCTCGGCTGAAGTGTAGCTGTGCTGAATTTAAGAAAACTCCGATCAAGGATGAGTTCTTTTTGTGCTGATCCCTGTTTCCAAATTGATCTGAGACCATTAATTCTATGTTCCATCGATAATTTGGTATGTAATGTAAACGGGTTTGAGCATCACGAATGGTATGCCTGGAGAAAAATATTGAACTTTCAGTGCAAGATTTCTAGACTACTTATCAAATTGGATTCACATTGTCTGCTCGTTTTCGTCTTCCATTTCCAATAGAGACAATGACACATTCTCTCTTAACTTAAAAATATGATGGAATAAACAATCTTCGGTTTTGTTTTCCATTTCCATGATATATTGAATTGGAGAGTGTGGAAATTATTGTAGATCTAAATCAATAAACATGCTTGGAAACACATGAGTACTGTAATAGGCCCGTGGAAAATTGCCCTTCCTTTGTGTAAGTGAAAGGAACCAAGGCAATGAAAGAATCAATGTACACAACTCCAAAAAGAGAAAGGTAGGAAAGCAATTTATAGACACACACACATATATATATCTTGTGGTGCAAAAAGTCTGTCCCCAAACTCATCATAACCATGTTATCTTTCTCCTTTCATGCGCAAAAAGTTGGTCCGCAAACTCACCAAGTTTGACGTTATCTGCAAATTAATATTGTCGATAGGTTTTCGTGCTGATACGTACATTTTTAGTAACTTGTTCAAGGTATCAGAATATTTGAATGGCATAAGCCGGTAGTTTTAGTGGAGGTCAACAGCGAGGGAGTTTTAGAAACGTGATTCAGACAGTCGAGGCAAAATTCAGAGGGGAAAGTACTGGTGATTCGAATAACCAGTGTTATGTTTTAGTAGATAAATAATATTTAGTTCTATATTCCAATAGTAGTATGGGTTGGTAATTAAGGTTGACGGGTTTGACACATCATGCATGGAGATATCTGGAGAGAAAATTGAACAATCAATGCAAGATTTCTTATAGATGATAGTGTATCTTTGGATTATTTCTATAAACATTAATATTATGTGAAGTACTTTGGCATCAGTTTCCTATATGCAGTAACCCGTAACCCGTTTGTTGTGCAAAACTTGACAAAGTTGAAGTGTGCAGACGTATGATCCAAAGAAAAAACTGCAATATTTCTTTGTTTGGTTGGTGGCATATCAACTTTGACATATAAAAAGTAGTCATCATATGAATAGCAAAACACATGGTTTACTCATCTTTGCTTGCCTATAAATCAACATGTTTTAGTAGATGGAAGATACACCAAAAACCAAAGCAATAAGCAATTCAATAGCTTATTCAGGGAGAAGTGAGTGAAAGAAAATAGAGAGAGGAAAAGAGATTTGTGAGATTATACCGATCCGGTATAAGAAAATATTGAGTATTTCAATTCTCTTGTATTTCTCTAAGTTTAAGTTTGAACTTGACTTATCTCTTGTATTCCCATTATTTTGAATAATAGAAGTTGTTATTACTACCCGTGGTTTTTTCCTTTACAGAGAGGGTTTACATGCAAATCTCGGTGTCCTTATTTTATCTGGAATTTACGTTGAATTGTGATAAATACACCGTACACGTAATTTCTGTCTAAGGAAGTTGGATTTTAAGAGGGACCGTGTGTGACCACTCCGACTAAACCTGAGATTTTACGTAGAATGGTAATACTGTCTAGGAGGTCATTGCAATCTTTCATGAGTATTACCGAATCGGTTCATTTCACTTTTACTTCTATTTATCTCGTTGTCATACTCGACTATTCTAGTGAGTATTCCCGGTTTTATTCCGCTTAAAACCGGGTTTTTATTCCTAACAAAAGTGGTTATCAAATAGGATACCACTTGATCAGCTCGTCTTTTGCATGCCAATATTTGTTAGTTCCTCATTTGGATGTTAGGTCCCTTAGAACACACTAGAAGGGGGGGTTGAATAGTGTGTTCACCAAGTATGGATATTTTGTGGCTATTTTTCGTTTTAGAGTGCAACCGATACTTGGATGTGTTCTTTTGAAAGATAAAAACTTGAAAGACAAGAAAGAACACGATTATGTATAGAGGTTCAAGTCAAGAGACTCTACTCCTCTACCTTCTTGGTGTTTCACAAGAAGGATTTTGAAATGGGGATTGTTATTTCTTTTTGGGGGAAACAACAATCAAAAAACGAAATCAAGAAAATACAAACTAGGCACCTTGCCTAGACAACAACCAAGAGATCTAACACTTTGAAGTCTTGCCTCCAAAGATCTTCTTTGCCCTCAAAGAAATCTTGTAGGGAGAATAGTGCACCACACACTATCAACAAACCCTTCAAAGTTTAGAAAACTTAAACAAAGAGCACCCTTGCTCCTTGACCAACAATCTACCAAAATCTCTCACAGAAAATCTCACCAAGAAGAAGACTCTTCTTCTTACAATAATCACTCTCAACAATAAAGTAAAAGTATACAAAGATTTACAACTATTTTGAGAGCTTGAGCTTGAGAGCACTTGAGAGCTTGTGAAGTAGAAAGTTGGAGAAGAATGTGGAAGAAACCCTATTTTATCAACTTCAAAGTTTCTTCCCGTTTGAAACCCTCTGCACTGACATTAATGGGTTTTGGCATCATGTGTTGGTGAGTCCTCATCATTGGAGATCTCCCTTTGGCATGTAGCAACATTCTTGGAGAGATTTCAAAATGAATGCCAAGAAAGGAAACCTGAGAAACTTCAACAGAGAGGAGTCTGCAAAAAAGACACTAAAAAGAGAGGGTACAAAGAGTCAACTGATGTTAAAAAGTGAAGTTCAAGACCTTTGTAACGTTGGTCACATGAAGCGCCTAATGTGCAAAAGCACAGGCGTTCGATGTGACATTGAGCGCTTGATGTGAAAATGAACAGTCGTTCGAAGTCACATCAAGCGCCTAATGTGGGCTTCTTAAGGCGTTCGAAGTCACATGGAGCGCTTAATGTGGCACTTCACGCTTGTTCGAACTAACTCTGACTTTTAATCAGAGAAAGTACATAGGAGTACGTGCCCAGCCAGGGGAAAAGTACTTTTGGCATGGTGGACTGCATAAAGCGCCTAAAGAGGCGTTCAAAGTGTTCGCACTTTTCAACAGGTCACATAAAGCGCCTAATCAGGCGTTCAATGTGTCCTATTTTACAAACACTCACATGAAGCGCCTAATCTAGGCGTTCGAAGTGTTCGCATGCCCAGACACTTCACATAAAGCGCCTAATCTAGGCGTTCGAAGTGTACGTGACTCCACCAAGGTACATTAAGCGCCTAATGTAGGCGTTCGAAGTATTCTGACTTCAAACAACACACATGAAGCGCCTAATGGGTTGTTCAATGTGCCAAAATGTGCAAATCATCAAAACTTAACATGATCTAACATTCTCCCTCTTTTTGATGATTTCACAATATGCATAACTTAACAAAGCTCCCCCTTAATATATGCTCCCCCTCACTAAGTGCAATGAAAAAGAAATAACTTGAATGAAATGATGAAACAATTTTAATGAACATCAACAATAAATTCAAGTTATAAAAATTTCATTTAATAATTGCAGAAAAACAATTAACACCAACAAATAAAAAAAAATTACATAGCACCACCACTTGGTGGTGTAAAACCACTAAAACCAAAACCTCCACTAGCGGCAAAATCCGTGAACCCACCCATGGATCCACCAGCACCACCAGCAGCATCACCAGCACCTCCACCAGCACCACCACCACCACCACTTTCTCCCCCTAAATCATCAAAATTAGGAGGAAGTGCCCATGGACTGATCTGCATGAATGCATTGCGAAAGGCAGTCATGCGCAGTTCATTTCGCGCATGCCGAGCTTCATGCTCAGCATCACGAAGATGCAACTGCCGAACGTTTTGTTCAAGGGCAGCAATGCGTGATAGTAATTCCGAGGAATCACTACCACCCGTGGCATCAGGAGGTCCTTCTTCGACCTCATCATCGTCAGGAATAGTGGTGGCTTTCCTTTTCTGCGAGTCAACAGCCTGGGCGATGTTATAGTGATCATAAAGATCGGATTTGGCAACGGTGGACAAATCATCATCATTAATAACAATGCCTTTGGATTTGAGCAAAATCGTGACAATGTTGGCAAAAGGCAGAGCTTTGGACCCCTTTCGGAGGGCCGCAAACATGACTTCGATGATGATCCAGGCCAGATTCAGCGGAGTAAGGTGCTTGAGGCGGTAAGAGACATAGAAATCCATGTTACTAGGATTTCTAGTGGCCTTACCATTGATGCAGTAGGTGACAACCGCGAGCAGAATGCGATCCACCAATGGCATGTTCTGAGTCTTTTTAGAGGGGTAGTACCCCAAATTAAATTTAACGTCCTGCTCGGGGACGCCGTATTTGGAACTCCAGTCAAATACGGAGAAATCTGTCAAGCCCTCATTTCTGATACGCAGGACTTCACAGATTTCAGGGACAGTGAAGCTAAGAGGAGTACCATCAACGAAGGAGTTGAGAGAGAATGGTTGAGACTCAGATTGTGGGGTGACCCACAGATTGGAGTAGAACAGCCGGGTGTGCTCGCGGGAGAATTTTTGCATGTCAAGTCTGGACCAAAGAGATGTCCAGCCTTGGTGTTCCAGGAAAGGAACAATTTCCAGTGCACTGCTCGTCTCAGGCACGTTGCTGAGGTTGAGCAGCTTCAGAGGGATGATCAGACGGTTGTTTGCTACCCACTCCTGGTATAGCATGCAGGAATGGTAGGAAACGTGAACCCCTTTATCAATAGAGCGTGGAGGTTTCTTGATGTCAGGCTCAAACTTCTTCAACCAAGGAAAGTTGTCCTTGGTGAGCCCTTCACGGATGGTTATGATTGCAGGAGGCTCGACAATGCTTTGTCCAGCCGTTGTTTTTCGCTTCTGGGATCTTGGGCGTTTTGAAGGACCAGCAGAAGCCATTGTTTGAGGAGTTGGAGGAGAAGGGATCTTGAAGATTAGAGGAAAGGATGAAGATACGAGTGAAGAAGGAAGAAATAGGAGAGGTTGGATTTTAAAGGGTGAAGGGAGGAAGATGAAGAGTTAGTGGAGTAATGGTGGAGAGGGAGGTAAGGGAGAAGTGGGAGAGTGGGAGAGAGAGGAGTGAGGAAGAAGATGAAAAGTTGGATTGTATGGGGAAGAGGAAGAGGCAGACGTGTGAGAGAGGGAAGAGAAAGAGGCGGCTGTGAATTGATGGTCCTTGAATGGCGCGAAAAACTGAAGAGGCGGCGAAAAGATAGTGAAAGAATAGGGTTAAAGCGCCTAATGTGACATCGAACGACTTCACAAATATGTATGAAGCGCTTAATGTCACATTGAACAACTGAGACAAGGAGGATTGAGCGCTTAATGATACTTCGAACGAGTGAACACACTCAGATAAAGCGCTTAATCCTACATCGAACGACCTAATAAAGCGCCTGATGTCACTTCGAACGAGTGACATCCTTAGCATCAGGCGCTTGATGTAACATCGAACGCCTGAACAATTTGAGATAAAGCGCTTTATGTCTACTGATATTGAAAATTTTTGAAATTTTCATGCTCAAAACTCAAGATGGTTTTGTCAACCCATATTGAGCAACCCCAACCTACTTCTTATAGATAAGAATACATCACTAGGCAAGGGTTTCGTGAAAATGTCCGCAAGTTGGTCATGTGTAGGAACAAATTCTACACTTACCAAGTTCTTTTGTACACAGTCACGGATGAAATGATACCTCACTTCAATGTGCTTGGTCCGACTATGTTGGACGGGATTTTGTGCAATATTTATGGCGGACGTGTTATCACACAAAATTGGCACCTTTGAGAAGTGAATGTTATAATCATTTAACGTGTTAGTCATCCATAACAATTGTGCACAACACGAGGCGGCCGACACATATTCGGATTCCGCCGTAGAGAGAGACACACTGTTTTGTTTCTTGGAGTACCAAGAAACAAGACAATCTCCAAGAAACTGACAAGTTCCGGAGGTGCTCTTTCTATCAACTAGACTCCCCGCATAATCGGAGTCACAATAACCTCTTAAATCAAAACATGCATTCTTAGGATAAAATAAACCAAATTTCAAAGTACTTCTAAGGTATCTAAGGATGCGTTTTACCGCAATAAAATGCATCTCCCTAGGATCACTTTGAAATCTAGCACATAAGCATACTGCATGTAAAATATCGGGTCTACTAGCCGTTAAGTAAAGTAGACTACCTATAATGCCACGATACAAGGTTACCTCGACATGTTTTCCCTTTTCATCCTTGTCAAGCTTTGCACTTGTGCTCATTGGAGTGTTCACCTCTCTTCCTTCACCAAAATTGTACTTTTTGAGCAAGTCTCTTGTGTATTTGGCTTGGGAAATGTACACACCATCTTTGGTTTGCTTGATTTGTAATCCAAGGAAATAGTTTAGCTCGCCCATCATGCTCATCTCGAACTCACCTTGCATAAGACTAGCAAATTGCTCACAAAGACAATTGTTAGTAGCACCAAAAATAATATCATCAACATATACTTGAACAATTAAATGATTCCTACCTTGTTCTTTTATGAACAAAGTAGTGTCAACTTTACCTCTTGAAAAACCATTATTAAGAAGAAAAGTACTTAACCTCTCGTACCAAGCTCTTGGAGCTTGTTTGAGACCGTAAAGAGCCTTTTTAAGTTTGAAGACATGATGTGGTGAATCATGACATTCAAACCCGGGAGGTTGTGCAACATACACTTCCTCTTGAATAACACCATTCAAGAAAGCGGATTTAACATCCATTTGGTAAAGTGTAAAATCTCTATAACAAGCATATGCTAATAACATTCTAATAGCTTCAAGTCGTGCTACGGGTGCAAATGTCTCATCAAAATCAATACCTTCTTCTTGACGATATCCTTGAGCAACTAACCTAGCCTTGTTTCTAGTGACATTACCTTGATCATCCATCTTGTTACGAAAGACCCATTTCGTACCAATAATAGGATGATCGTGTGGTTTGGGAACTAACTCCCAAACATCACTTCTTTCAAATTGGTTTAATTCTTCTTGCATAGCCAAGATCCAATTTTCATCAAGAACTGCGTCTTTAATATTTTTAGGCTCTATAAGAGAGACAAATGCATTCTCTCTATATTGCCTTCGTGTGGTGATACCTCTATTTAAATCACCTATGACTAACTCTTGAGGGTGAGAACTTTTGTGCTTAAATGATCTAGGAAGATTGGAGACATCACCTCCAACTTCCTCTTGATCATGTTCCGGAAGAGATGAACCTTCATCATTATCATGAACATCATGTTCCGGAATGTGTGATGCATTCTCTACATTTTGTGAATCAACATGAGTAGGAGAGACATTTTTACTTGACTCACTAAGTTCATTTACGCAAGGTGGAGGAGTGCCTTCAAGAGGTTCAACTCTCAAATCAACGAAGATGTTTCCATTTGGAGGATCATCAACGATTTCTCGTTGAGGAACAACCATAGGAATATCCTCAAAAATTTCTTCTTGAGGAGTCACATCTTCATCCTCTACACAATCCTCATTAAGTTTAGGTTCATCACTAAGTGACTCATTAAACTTAACATGGATTGATTCTTCCACCTTTTGACTCCTTTTGTTGAAAACACGAAATGCTTTACTATTTGAGGCATAACCTAAAAAGATACCTTCATCCGCTTTGAGGTCAAGTTTGTCCAAAGTATCTTTGGTATTAAGTATAAAACACTTGCAACCAAAGACTTTGAAATACCCAATGTTGGGAACTTTTCCATTCCAAAGCTCATAAGGTGTCACATTTAGGTATGGTCTCAAATAGACACGATTGATCACATGGCAAGCGGCATTAACCGCTTCGGCCCAAAAATACTTGGGCAAACCGAACTCGTTTAACATTGCTCTACACATTTCTTGTAGAGTTCTATTTTTCCGTTCGGCCACACCATTTTGTTGAGGAGTTCTAGGTGCCGAAAGATCATGAGAGTATCCTTTGGATACACAAAACCTTTCGAAATCACCATCGAACTCACCACCACGATCACTACGGATGGTTTTGATGGTGTCACCCACATGATTTTCCAATCGTTTACTTAGACTTACAAACTCACTACATGCATCACTTTTCTTAGCAAGAAACATCACCCACGTATAACGAGTATAGTCATCTACAACCACGAAGGTGTAATGTTTGCCACCCAAGCTTCTTGTTCCAACATCCCCATACAAATCCATATGAAGCAATTGTAGGGGCTTGGAGGTGGAAATATTTGTCTTGGGTTTGAAACTTGTTTTCACAAGTTTCGCCTTTTGACAAGTGTCACATAAGTCATTGTTTTCAAAACTCATTTTTGGAAGGCCTCGGACTTTATCATTTTCGCAAATAAATTTAAATGTTTTGAAACATACATGTCCGAGACGTCTATGCCATAGTTGCGTCAAATCATTCTTAGCAACTAGACACGATACATTTTGAGAAACCAAATCATTGATGCTAACTTTGTAAATATTTTTGAAACGCAAAGCCTCAAATAAAATCTTTTCTTCCTTTTTCACAACACACTTTGTTTTCAAAAACGTTACCTCATAATTAGCATCACAAAGTTGACTGACACTTATCAAGTTAAACTTAAGACCTACAACATATAAGACATCACTTAGAGAGAAGGAATCGTTACCCACAATACCATGTCCTTTGATTTGGCCTTTGCTACCGCCAAAGTGGACAACTCCTCCGTCTTGCATAGTGAGTCTATGGAAGAGACGTTTGTCTCCCGTCATATGGTTGGAACACCCACTGTCCACGACCCATTTGACCTTCTTGTCTTCGCTTTCTCCATTGAGTGCTAGGGCCTACAAAAGAACCATATGAAGTTGGTACCCTTTTTATTTTGGGTCCTTGAAGGTTAGTTACCTTCATCTCGCCTTTCGGCACCCACACAAGATTCTTATTATTCTTAGCTCTACATACTCTCTCTACATGACCTTTCCTATTACAATAAAAACATGTAGGAGTATGCTTGTGTGTTGGTGCATGCTTGTGCGAATGTTTGTGCATTGGCACATGTCGTGTTTCCTTCTTAGGAACCACCTTCTTTGGAATAGTAGAAGGTTTTTGTTTCACAACATGGACCAAAGGTTGTGATACCTTTGGTGCATTAGCCTTTTGTTTAGGCATGTGCCTTTGCCTCTTCAAGGAGGTTTTAGACTCCTTGATCACTTGTGCTTGTTCCTTTTTATTTCCCTTCTTAGATGCATACATGACACTAGGTTTAACTTTCATGCTTGGCCTAGATGCATCCTTATTCTCTTTCTCTTTAGCATCTACCCTTGAATCATTTTTCTTATCCTCAAGGGCTTGAGCACATGATTTCATCAAATCATGTTTCTCTTCAAGTGCAATCACATGCATTGTTAAAAATATGTCATGCTCAAGTTGCAATGCAATGTGATTTTCTAACGTGTCATTGTACTCATTTATGCATGCTCTAAATTCTTTCTTGACACGTTGATATTTTAAATCAAGGAGATCATTTTCTTGTATTAAATCATCTCGTTCATCAATAAATTTATAATGAGATGAAATGTTGCATACCTCCTTGTCATCGTCGATGGCCATTAGTGCAAAGAACTCCTTGTCGAGATCATCTTCCACCACCCCCGTGAGTGCAAGATCATCCCTATCGCCATTGTCGCTTTCGGATCCGGAAAGAAAACTCTCCCAATGGGCTACCTCCGCTTGCAAGGCCTTCTTCCTTTGGTAGATGGCCTTCTTGTCTTTGAGTTGCGGCTCTTTCACCCGACAATCCTTCATGAAATGACCAAGCTTCCCACATTTGTAGCATTTATTCTCTTGGTCCTTCACCTTGTCCTTGGGGTATCTTTCCTTGACGAATCTCCTTGCTTCGTCACCATTTTTTCTTGCAATACGTCGGAATCTTTTGACAAGAAGTCCGACTTCATCATCCGAGTCCTCCGACTCTACGACCAACGCCTTTGAGGATTGGCGAATAGGATCATTCTTTTCTTGTGCATCTAAATGAATCTCATAAGTGATGAGATTCCCGTATAACTCGTCCAAGGTGATTGTTTCAAGATCCTTGGACTCCTCGATGGCCGTCACTTTTGCATTCCATTCTCTTCCTAAACTGTTTAGGAAGCAATGGTTTAAATCTTCTTGTTCTATCTTCTTGCCAACCGCTTTGAGAAGGTTGACAAGTTTGGTGAATCTTTGGATGGACTCTTCAATCTTTTCACCTTTGGGGACAGTGAAGTTGTAAAATTGTTTTATCAACTGTCTCCTTTTGGCCTTTCTTACTTGAGAAGTTCCTTCGTGGATCATCTCAAGCTTTGTCCAAGCTTCATGTGCGGATTGGACACCTTGAATCTGAGCTCTCTCATTTGTGGAAAGAGAGCTATTTAAAATAGCAAGAGCCTTGCTATTTATGGCCAACTGGAACTCCTCCTCCGGGGAAGGATCATCAATATCAATGGGAATCATAGATCCTTTTGAGACCTCAACCCATATTCTGTGAGAACAAGAACGCAAGTACGTTTCCATGTTTGACTTCCACAGTGGGTAGTTCAAAGGGTCAAACATGGGAACTTTAACATGAACATTTGAGATAGAAGGGAATAGGGTTTCCTGCCTCCTTCTTCTGGAAAAATCAGCAGTAGGAGAACTCACATCCTCATCAACAGAGGCCTGCCTCCTTCTTCTGGAGGTTTCAGCAGTAGGAGAACCCAAATCATCAAAAACAAAGGGATCCATACTAGAAATGATCAAATCTTGTATTTGGACTCAAATAAGCAAGATGAGGCTCTGATACCAATTGTTAGGTCCCTTAGAACACACTAGAAGGGGGGGTTGAATAGTGTGTTCACCAAGTATGGATATTTTGTGGCTATTTTTCGTTTTAGAGTGCAACCGATACTTGGATGTGTTCTTTTGAAAGATAAAAACTTGAAAGACAAGAAAGAACACGATTATGTATAGAGGTTCAAGTCAAGAGACTCTACTCCTCTACCTTCTTGGTGTTTCACAAGAAGGATTTTGAAATGGGGATTGTTATTTCTTTTTGGGGGAAACAACAATCAAAAAACGAAATCAAGAAAATACAAACTAGGCACCTTGCCTAGACAACAACCAAGAGATCTAACACTTTGAAGTCTTGCCTCCAAAGATCTTCTTTGCCCTCAAAGAAATCTTGTAGGGAGAATAGTGCACCACACACTATCAACAAACCCTTCAAAGTTTAGAAAACTTAAACAAAGAGCACCCTTGCTCCTTGACCAACAATCTACCAAAATCTCTCACAGAAAATCTCACCAAGAAGAAGACTCTTCTTCTTACAATAATCACTCTCAACAATAAAGTAAAAGTATACAAAGATTTACAACTATTTTGAGAGCTTGAGCTTGAGAGCACTTGAGAGCTTGTGAAGTAGAAAGTTGGAGAAGAATGTGGAAGAAACCCTATTTTATCAACTTCAAAGTTTCTTCCCGTTTGAAACCCTCTGCACTGACATTAATGGGTTTTGGCATCATGTGTTGGTGAGTCCTCATCATTGGAGATCTCCCTTTGGCATGTAGCAACATTCTTGGAGAGATTTCAAAATGAATGCCAAGAAAGGAAACCTGAGAAACTTCAACAGAGAGGAGTCTGCAAAAAAGACACTAAAAAGAGAGGGTACAAAGAGTCAACTGATGTTAAAAAGTGAAGTTCAAGACCTTTGTAACGTTGGTCACATGAAGCGCCTAATGTGCAAAAGCATAGGCGTTCGATGTGACATTGAGCGCTTGATGTGAAAATGAACAGTCGTTCGAAGTCACATCAAGCGCCTAATGTGGGCTTCTTAAGGCGTTCGAAGTCACATGAAGCGCTTAATGTGGCACTTCACGCTTGTTCGAACTAACTCTGACTTTTAATCAGAGAAAGTACATAGGAGTACGTGCCCAGCCAGGGGAAAAGTACTTTTGGCATGGTGGACTGCATAAAGCGCCTAAAGAGGCGTTCAAAGTGTTCGCACTTTTCAACAGGTCACATAAAGCGCCTAATCAGGCGTTCAATGTGTCCTATTTTACAAACACTCACATGAAGCGCCTAATCTAGGCGTTCGAAGTGTTCGCATGCCCAGACACTTCACATAAAGCGCCTAATCTAGGCGTTCGAAGCGTACGTGACTCCACCAAGGTACATTAAGCGCCTAATGTAGGCGTTCGAAGTATTCTGACTTCAAACAACACACATGAAGCGCCTAATGGGTTGTTCAATGTGCCAAAATGTGCAAATCATCAAAACTTAACATGATCTAACATTGGATGCCAGTGTTAGTTGCTCTGTTTGAAGAAGCAAGTAAATTTATCTACGAAAGGCAATGAATCAATTTGATATATGTGTCGACATGAAAATTATGCTTGTGGGTAACCTTGGATCACGATTTTAGGTTCCATTTGGAAATTTGACACTCTGATGTGGATAAGTTTTAAACGTCAAGTTGAACTCTGGAGAAAATATTGGGAACTATAAATGAAATATTTCTAATTACGAATGCTAGCATATTCGAATTTATAACATTAGCATATACGCAAATATCTGCATACATTCCCCATTTGGGGTATGAAACTTCAAACGGATATGGGAAGGGTGACAGACAAACAAACAATACCTCTATTCCAAAAGATAGAGAATTTGCTACTGACGAAATCTCCAAGATAGAGAATTTGCTACTGACGAAATCTCTAATTTTATATGTATCTGTATAGATAAAACAATAAACGTAAAAACGAAAAGAAGAATATGAGAATACGCCGGTGGAGAAGGGCCCTTTTTTTAGTGCAAGTGAAAGCAGCAGAGCCGATGATAGAATCAATGTTGTACCCAACTCCAAAGAGAGAAAAGAAGATCTCGTAGCTTACTTTTAAAAAAGCTTGTTGCAAAAGATTGAACCCCAACCCACTGTTACAGCTCCAAAGAGCTGCGTGGAGGATGTAAATCTTACACAGTTACCCACACAAGGTGCTCCCACAAACCAGGCCTTTGGTCTGGCAGTAGAGAAACACCTACACTATGCGCGTCTTTAGATTCGAATTCATGACCTCTTATTGGCAATCCCCAATCCGAATACCAACTGCACTATGCCCTGGGGCTACTTTTAGAAAAGCTGTAGTAGCATATAGTCCTTTTTCATTCTTTTACAAATGGGACAAGAAAATGAAATTAACCAACGGTCCTGAAAATTTCCATTACTTTAAGGTTACGACAAAAGGATGGGTAGAATGATGTAGGCGTGAAAAGAATTCAAGAACGCAATGACTAGGTTACTACATTGAACTCTCAGAAAGTCGCGGACGGCAGGCTCTGTGGGAAAGGATCCGTTAAAATCACTGTACTATCATGTGTTGCAGTGCGCACAAATCCCAATCAATAGCAAAAAGTCAGGCGGGTGAGATCAGAGGAGGTTGGAAAGGAGGCAAAATATGAGGCCTCCAATCACGTCTCGCCACGTGTAAAAAAATTGTCTTTTTTTTATAAAAAAATTTGAATGTGGTGGGACCACTGACAATGTTTTTTACACGTGGCGGGACGTGATTGGAGGCCTCATATTTTGTCTCCTTTCCAACCTCCTCAGATCTCACCCCAAAGTCAGGTCCATCAAGTCATCACTTTTCATGAGCTAGCACAAAGGGTGCAACTCAATATTATTATTGATGAGCGCTGACTCTTTGATACGACAAGTAATTTCACCTCAATAATTAACAGTCAACGTTACTAGGAATTGCTACTGACCGCAATCCAATTTAGCTTGACCATCCTAGTTCTACTCATGTCGTCCTACTCTCGCTGAGTTGATAGGTCTGTTTGGCCTAGGAGGCAAACTTCTCCAGCCGGTCTCGATCAATTCAGCTCGGCCACTGCCAAAAAGATAGTCCAGATCTGCTTATACTAGTTCAGCTCGGCAAGAGGGCTAAGGGCAGCATCGTGCAGGTCAGCTCGTCCCTAGCCGCACTACTCAGACATCACCTCAACTCAGCCACAGCATGCTTAGACAAATCCCAGCCAGCCAGCTTCTTCGACCATGCACCGCGACATGTGTCACCACGTCGCCGCCATGCAAACGAAAGCTGCCAACAGAACAACCACGTATCATCATCACACTGTTTCTTGCCATGCAACGTCTACTCCAATTCATATAAAGGAGCTCTCCCCCATCTGGGGTAAAAACCAAGCCAGAAATAAGCTGAATCAGTCTAAACTTAAGCCGCGTCTAGCTCTTCCCATCAAAAACAGTCATTTTCTCCTCAAAGAGAAAACCTTCCATGTTGTTTCAACCTTTACTTCAAATTCATATTCATATAACCATGCCTAACACTGACTTGATCGTCGGAGAGTTTTTCTTGGATTTACATAATGTTCAATTTGCAATTAGGTCGCTTGTTTTCTAATCTAATTTTGAATATTTTATCATTTTATCTATAAAACTGAAAAGATCTCTGGGAGACAATATAAATGATACCAAAGTGAGACTTACCAATTTTCTGGGATTTTCCTTTTTTTTTTTGTACGAGATCCTCCTTTGCTAATGAACTCAGTATCCGTATTTTTTTCTCCTTTCTCTTCTATTCTAGATGCAGAATATCATCTTTGTTTGCGTGCTACTAAGGTGTTCACTTCAATTTTAAATGTTTGACATAATAGATTTGATGTAATTGGTTCCTTTTTCAAATGTTCTTTAGAAGTTTACTTGAATTTTAAGTTCAACATTAATAGACTTGACGCAATCTATGAATTTTGAGAACCTAAAATGGATTGACTATGTTAATTTATCATTTTTATTATTTAAAATATTCTTTATCGCTGCTAAAATGCCAGTCAATGCATAACAATAATAGACATTATGAAGACCTTTCGAAATATAAATAGACACTATGAAGACGCTTTTATACAGATTTAGGATACATAGAGAATTTCTTTTGTTTTGTGTAAAACAAAAGAAGACAATTTCTTTTATTTATAAAAATGAAATTCGAGCTTGAGTCATAAAAAAAATGATATTCAATTATGAAATTTACTGTCAGATTTATGTTTTTTTCGCATCATAGGGAGACAATTGATGCACGTAATAATTTCCTGAGGAAAGAGAAGTCGAACAACCAAAGGGGACAAACATAACGTGGGTTAGGCACTTTTGCACTATCTTTTTAAATTACTTTTTAATCAGACATGTGAAACCACACAATATGTGCACCCATGGCATTCAATTGAAACGTGAGCCTGCTGTAAATACTGTATCAAATCATACATGCATTTGTAGGGAACAACTGATAAGGTTGTTGTTTTATGACCTCAAAATCACAGGTTCGAGCCGCAAAAACAGCCTTCTGCACAAAATGTAGAATAAAATTGTATACATCAGATCACGAAGCGATTCAGTTCTTCTCTTGATCATGCACAAACGCGGGAACGCTCTAATTGTCCACCTGTTGTAATCAAATCATAACATGCATGAATCTTTAAAATGAATTACTTTTGTTGTTGTCTCAATAAACTATTTCATGGTGCCTGATCATGGGTCAAGTAATTCAATGATTTCATGTCTGAAATTTAAAGTGGACACTTTCGTGATTCACATTGCCTCTGGCCCCGGTAAACATCAAATTCAATATCAATATCAATCGAATCCAGTATTTCTCAACGACATCAAAAACCATCGCTAAAGTCCGAGGAGGATAGATGACAGGAAAACAATGCCTCAAATATACCATTAATATCGATGCGGTTCAAAAATATACAGAAAGAGTTATCCTGGGATTTGAAGATAGATTGGTTCCAGTTAGTGGTGATTATATTATAATCAAGACTATAATTTTATTGAAGTAAAGTTATTCTGAAACCAAGGTATAAATAGTGTGGGAGCACTATTGGACCATAGAATGACTTGATAGGCTGACAGGCCAGCCCGTCGGTTGTTTCTTCGGTGCCAATGAGCTCCTTGTGTTGTCTCTGTGCTATGACAAACTTATACTAGTGGGCCCTGAAAACCTAATTTACATCCCTACACACCCTGTGAAACCGAAGATGACAAAGACCTTTAATGTTTTGTATTCAACTTTTTTTTTGTAATATTGATTCTTATGTAGTGGTCGTACTACATTAAAGAAAACACAAATACATTGATTGTAAACTGAAGCGAAGGGAGCAGAGTACTTTGAGCCGAAAGCACCTGGTAATAAATGTATTTTGCAGGGATCAAAACGGATGAGATCTTAAGAGGCTAAAATTGAGGTTAAAAGTGAGACCTTCAATTACGCGTCTCCATGCGTACAAATGCAAGGGGGTGCTGTAATTTTTTTTATAAAAAACTGATTTTGTACACGTAGCGATGCGTGATTGAAGGCCTCACTTTTAGCCTCATTTTTAGCCGATTAAGATCTCATCCGGGATCCGAATCCCAATTCACTGCTTTTGCTCCAAAACCTCTGCATGACAACATTCGGCGGCAGTCAAGTGGTCTTTCATATTAACTTAAGATATATGTCTCCATCAACTTCCTTTTTGGTCGCATCACTACTGCAAAAGAAATCTTTCTAAACGTTGCCGTTATGCCGACAGAAGCTGTTCTTACCAAAATATTACAACAATTTCATTACCCGTGGCTTTAGAGATCACTCTATTTATGTTGATTCTCTATTTGTTCCTTTCTCATCTAGCTCACTCTATAAAGATTTATATTTCTAAAAATTTCAACCTTGTTAACTATAACAACAATCGCCACCATAAACAGACTCGCGATTATGACAAGAAAACTGTTCTTTCGCGACCCCTACTCTAATCAAAAGACAAAAGGTAAAGGTCCCTACTGAAGATAGGTCGCCAAACTACGACGAGAGTTTCACCGTTTGAAGCGCCAGTCACCGACTTCTATTATGACAAGATAAAAGAGGTCGGGTGTACACAACTTTACCTATATATTAGAAACACACTAATGTTATTTTTGTTGATCTATAATGAAATTGCGTCAAGTTGTTTTATTTTATTTTGTTGCCTTTGATCACAAAACCCAAATCAATAAAGCGAACGGACTACAAATTATTTTACTGTGTACGGATTGAATTGCGCTCCCTTTCTAACTGAAATCACAAATACTGTGAGTACTTATGTTTGAATTCTCACAATTAGATACCCTCAAAAGAATACTAAGATTATATTTCATCAAAAACTTAAAGAAAAAACAACGTAAAGCTACATATGTAAAATCAAGATAGCTAGACCTACTAAAAAACTGTGTGACATAAAATAAAACATGTATTAAAAGCGTATTATGACACATGAAATTTGAGTTTTTCTTACTTATGTTTGCAAGTGGTCATAATCTTTGTAGGCGTTACATGTATTGATGAGTCGAAAAATACCCCCCGTTAGTCAATAACGGTCAACGCTGAAGTAAGGGTGTAAGAATGGCTAAGTATGGCGGGTCGGCCCGGAGGTTGACCAGATCACAGGTGGACAAACAATCCATCTCAGCCATAGGGCCCCACTACCATCTCGTCCGTCGGGCCTCTCAGACATCTTGGCCATAGGGTCCCAGTGCCCTCTGGGGGCTAAAGATCTCATCTCGACCTAAAGGCTTTGTTTAGTCCTAAGGGTCACATCTCGGCCTACAGCCCCGTCTCGGGCTACAGTTCCATCTCGGCCAATGAGTTGTGCTCGGCCTCGGATCTGATCTGTCCACTGATCTCGGGCCACCATTTATGGTGTCAGCAACGAGCATCACGAAAGGTTCTCCAATGCTCTATGGAGCTGGTCATTTTCATCTCGGCATGATGACCTCACATTACCAGTCATCTCGGATAATCAAGTGGTCATCTCGGGCATCTAGAGGATGTTGGTTGTACATCTAGCTCGGGCAAAAGAAATCAGCACTCGGTTCCTAAGCTTTCAACAATTTATTACAGCCGCGGGTCTCTGACTAATGACCCCGGCCAGATTACAACAGTCACGATGCTGTGTGCTACGTGGCATACATGCAATCTTGGCTCTCTCCAGATGTCGATCATACGGAGGGAAGTTGCCAGCACAGCAATCCATAACAGCTACGCGACTGCCATGCAAGCTGGCCAGACGTCTTCATTTCATCCATCTGGGACACGCAGCATCTAGCTTCGCTAAGTATAAAAGGGCTTCCTCAACAGAAAGAAGCCCAAGTCTTTCCAAATCTTTCCAAGCCCTACCAAGTCGGAAGGAAGACACTCATCAAATTCACCCCAGCTCGGCTAATACACTTTGGCCGACCTCAAACAGGTTTCGTACAAACCATTCCAGTATAAGCTATACGCTAAAATGCTCACAACTGACTTGAGCGTCGGAGGGTTTTCCTGGGGCAGCGCTCTGGGACCCCTAACGCTTTCTTTCCTTTCTCAGGCTTCCTAGAAGGATTATTGACGAAGGAGTAACGGCCTAAACTCCGGATATTTCGACTTTTACATTGGTGATAAATCCGACATCATCATGTATCTTCATTTAGTGCACATCAAAATTTTTGTACCAAGCTTCTAGAGAAACATGTTTTTATTTTTGGATGGAAATAAACTGGAAATAGACGATGGTTCTTTCTCACATAACAATGAGGCTTATTGCGAGGAAAAATAACAGGGTTGTAGTTCAGCAATGTTATTTCCATTTCTAATGGAGTCAAGGACACATTCTTTTTTTTTACTTTAGAATATGATGAAATAAAATAAAACGACTCAATAAATTGAATGCGTTTTTTATATGGTGAAATAACAGTTAATCGACACAGCTTGATGTAATTTTCATTATGGGTCATCGGGAAACAACTTCTGTGTGTTTCTAACATATGAGTATAGTTGCATACATCAAAACCTATTGAGATATTATTGATATTATTGAGATATTTGTAGATATTCGTAGATATGTTGGCTAACAACTTTGTAGATAGACTTTATCCATTAGTTAGAGATGTATCCTTAGTTGTAGGAGTTCTAGTTTTCCTTGGCTTGTATTTATATGTGCACTTTACTGTAAGACGTTATGTGAATCAATATACACAAGATATTCTTCTTCATGGTATCAGAGCAAACATTTTCGATCCAGTTTTTATTCTAATTGTTGTTATCGGTGGTTTTTGTTCGTCCCAGTTCTTTGGCATCCATTGTTTCATTTTCCAACAAAAATCATTAAAGTCGACTGCAGTCCGTCGACTGCAGCCACTGTTTATTATCATTCGTTTGTCTACAATCTTTCATGGCCGATCAGTCTACAATCTTTCACGGCAAGGTCAACATGGTGGAAGCACCGAAGGGTGCGATGGCGCAGGATGGTGCGTCGCCCATGGGTTCTTCGTTCGATGCGGCGGTGCCTTCTTCCTTTGTTGATTTGTTCATAATCGTTTTTTTTGGGTCTTGGTCAGTCGACTTCTATCATTGACATTAGTTTTTTTTGGTCAGCAGCCATTCACTTTGATTATCAATTTTCATTTCGTGGATTGGCTGCATTCGTTCGTCTCTTCTTCATTTCGCGTTCACTGCAACATCCTGTTTTGTTTTATCCAGTAAAAGTCATGGCAGAAACACCTATTGTCACTACTGATCCAAAGTCAGCTTATTGTATGCATCCGTCTGATCATCCTGGTCTCTTTTTGTCACACAGTCATTAGGCGAAAATAGCGAGAACTATTTTGTCTGGCGCAAAGCTTTCGTCAATGCTTTGCGTTCTAAAAATAAAGCCGGTTTTGTTGATGACACTATCCAACGTCCGGATAAAGCGTATTCCTCTCGGTTTCTCGCATCAGGGGGAGAGTCTTGTGTTTAAGTTGCATAAATCCTTATATGGTTTGCGTCAAACGTCTTGTAATTGGTATGCTAAATTCACTACCTCTCTCGTTGCTCTTGGATATGTTCAGTCTAACACTGATTCGTTGTTGTTTCTTTTGTCTGACTCCTCTTCGGTTGTCGTTGTTTTGATTTATGTTGCTGATGTCATTGTTGCTGGAAATGATATTAATCGCATCTCAGCTTTAAAAGCTTATCTTGATCACAAGTTTAAGATCAAGAATCTTGGTCCTCCTAAGTATTTTCTTGGCATTGAGATGACTCGTTCGCCAGCTGGTATGGTTTTAAATCAGCGTAAGTATGTTCTTGATATTATTATGGAGTGTGGTCTGCTTGGTAGTCGTCCTACTAGTACACCTATGGATCAAAAGGGCGCGTTTTCGGAGTCAAATCCTCTCTTGGATGATCCTGCTTTTTATCATCGTATTGTTGGTCGTTTACTTTGTCTTACTGTTACACGACCAGATATTTGTTTTGCCGTGAATACTCTCAGTCAGTTTATGCATGCTCCGCGTCAGTGTCATTTGGATGTTGTGTTCTATTTGTTATGCTATCTTACGCGTTCCCCGGGTCAAGGTTTTTTTTCCTGCTGTGCCGTCTTTGTGTCTTCGAGCCTATTGTGATGCTGACTGGGCCGTGTGTTCTCTTACGCGACGTTCGATTACTGGATACATGGTTTATCTTGGATCGGCGTTGATTTCTTGGCGTTCCAAGAAACAGCTTGTTGTTTCTCGTTCTTCGGCTGAAGCAGAGTATCGTGCTATGGCTTATGCTTCTAGTGAGATAGTTTGGTTGCGTTAGTTGTTAGCTGATCTCGATCTCCAGATTTTTGATCCCGTTGATCTTCATTGTGATAATCAAGCAGCATTGCATATTGTTGCTAATCCTGTTTTTCACGAGCGCACAAAGCATATCGAGATCGATTTTCATTTTGTTCGCCAACATTATACTGCGGGTTATGTTCTACCTCGGAAAATTTCTGGTTCCTTGCAATTGGCCGATGGGCTAACAAAGGCATTAAGTCCCGCGGTTTTCCAACATTTCTTGAGCAAGTTGGGCATTGTCAACATTCATGCTCCAACTTGAGGGGGAGTATTGAGATATTATTGATATTATTGAGATATTTGTAGATATTCGTAGATATGTTGGCTAACAACTTTGTAGATAGACTTTATCCATTAGTTAGAGATGTATCCTTAGTTGTAGGAGTTCTAGTTTTCCTTGGCTTGTATTTATATGTACACTTTACTTTAAGACGTTATGTGAATCAATATACACAAGATATTCTTCTTCAAAACCTCCATACTTTGCCATAGGTAGGAGCCTCTAAGACAATATGATAATGTTGTTGTATCTCAGCAATGTGTTTTAAGGGAATCACCAAAAATTATAATTCAAATTTTAGATCATCAGAAATGGTCTCTGAAAAATTTGCGGGTGCATGAGACCGAATTCTTAATCGTCGACTAAAAATTTTGTAGGACATAAATTTCTGAAATAGACAACAGAAAAACCAATCATGCTTTTAAATATATCAAAATCACAACCATTGAGCCGCGAAAACAGCCTGTTGCACAGAATAGTATAGGATAAGCTGCGTACATCAGATTACAAACTGATCCGTCTCTTTTCTGGACCCTACACAAATGCAGGAGCCTAGTAAACCTTGAACGGTCTTTTTATAATAAAATATGTATATAAAGTCATTACAAAATCATATCCGGAAATTATTTGGCACATTATGTCTTTCCACATACGTAGGGAAGCAAAATCTGTGTAATAAGTTTTAGTATATGTAAGTATTAAATAATTAGTCCTGAGAGATTGAAAAATCATCTCGTTATTTTTGCCGTAAAAAGCAGGAAAATAAAAAGTCAGCATCGTTTCATGAGATCACCATGGATTCCAAAAAGGAAACGTGAAAAAACTCAAAAGAAGGTTGTTAGCCTTAAAGCCGCACATGCTAAAGGCATTTCCCAATAATAAGCCCTACAGTTTCACATAAAAATAAAATAAAAATACTTGGAGCAAAGCGAAATCCTTTGTCCTGGGTCCTTATCGGCTCAGCCTCAAGAAACATGGTAGAAGATGCAAATTAGAAACCTAACGGCCTTCTAGGTTGAATGAGGACTTACGCAATGACTCACACAAAGTATCCTCTTAGGTTTAGTGAGGACTTACGCAGTGATCCACACAAGGTGCCCTCTGCAAACCGGTCTTCGGCCTAGTAGCAGTAGAACACCCCCACTGTGTGTCTCTTGAATCGAACCATTGACATCTTAGAACAAATCCCAATCTGAATAGCAACTGGACTATGTCTTGAGTCAAAAAAATACTAATAAGGCACTAACTAAAGCACCACTATTTCCAAAACAAAAGCACTATCAAATGACACATGAAGAAATGATGAATGCATCATTCTATTTTAAACAAAACCGAATTGATTAAATAAGTAGCTCGTATTTACTGACGCAACATAATTAAACTATCAAATTTGATTTATTGAATCTTGATTAAATGATGGTTTAACTTCCTTATGCAATGCCACAAAACTATAAATTTATAATTGTGTAATTTATCCCATCGTGGTAGTTATTCATTTTCCAATTATCTATGGATAAATAACAGATATATTAACTTGTAACTACTTTTATGACATGGTAAAACTAGTAAATCTAATATCATAAAATCGTGATTAAACAACAGTTTAAATTTCTCCTATATACAGTATTAGTTGATGCATAAATTTTATAATGTTTTAAGAATTGATAATATGATTAAACAATGGATTTAATTTTCTCTAACCGTTCCTGTTTTCATCTTATTCTGATTGGCAGGATTAGTGGATAATATGGGTCCCACTTGATTTTTCCCCAAAATTGTATAAATTGCGCATTCCTGTCCTCAAATACCATGGTTGTTTGTTCTCAAAAAAACAAAAACAAAAAAAAAGACAGTTGTTTTCGCCTATGTCCTTACTTATATTCACCCATAGAAGTCCTGGTAATACCAAAAAGCTCCCCGCAAATTCATTTCCTCCGCCGTAGCATTTTCCCGATCACCGGAGTAACCATGACGCCCGAAAATCTTTCCGGCCAAACCCAAATAAACAAACACGAGTTTGATCCCCCGGTGAAACCCAAGCTAAACAAGTATGCTTTGATGTGTTCATTTCTGGCTTCCATGATGTCTGTTTTGCTCGGTTATGGTAAGATCTCATAGTTCCATTTTTTGTACAATATTCTTGAGACTTTGGTAAAATGCTTTTCTGTGTTTTTCTTTCTCATTTCTTGAAAGGTTTTCCTTTAGCATTTGGATGCAGTTATTAATTTGCTCGTTCACATCTGATTGTTATGGGAAATGAATTAATCAAAAGAGAGACTTGCAGGGAAATTTTGGAAAGTTTAGAGTGTTTAGTGTAACGGGCACGTCTTTTATGTATTTCTTTACTAATTTTTATGTACTGATAACATCCTTACAAGATATGTGCAAGGAAATAAATGTTATCGTAGTCCTTCACTCATCGTTTCTGATGATATAATTTGACCCCGGGAATTGTGACTAAAGCTCTTTCCAAGGCATAGAGACATATGTACGAGTAGGTAATAACATCGCCCTTAATTCAGTTGGTACTTAGATTGAGTATTAATAGGTGTAAGAGTTCGAATTCGGAGACACTCGCAGTGTGTGTTCTATTTCTGCGAGTCTGTAGAGGGCAATTGTTATATTTCTACAAGTTTGTATAGACATCTTGTATTGATCCTCGTATGCAGCCTGCCAACCTAGAAGACTGCTGAACAACTAATTTACATCATTCATAAGTTTCATGATGGTTGAACGCTGAGGCCTCTAATACGAGGGATAGGGTCCCTCACCGTAAGGAGGTGCGGTGACGCGTGACCACGCGACACGTGGCAGCAAGGGTGGGTGGTGAGGCTAGATGCAGATGACCCTCATCTAGCCTTACCACCCTCTCTTGCTGCCATGTGTCGCACGGTCACAAAAGGGTGAGGAAAGTGGAGGTGAGAAGATCCAACCCTCTAATACGAGGGATTTGTCTTTTGCTTCCGAGGAGGTAACAACATCGATAATAGTACCAACGGTTTCGTGAATAAATACCGTACGGTCCAAGCATGCAGCACAGTAAAATATAGTAATAAAATACATTCTCACACGTGGATAAGAGAAAACTTAAAAAATATTTGCTAGATGTATCCATTCTTGTTACTTGCCTAGGATGCATGATGAAATTGTTCTGATCTGGTACGTTTTTATTAGATCATTTCTTTTAATAAATTTGATTTTGCTGAAAATTTTTCATTTTTTTAAAACAATATATGAATACGATCCAATTTTTATGGTAAAAAAAGTTGTTACACTAATTTTATGACCTTGTTTATGCAGATTTGGGTGTTATAAGCGGAGCTTCAATATTCATAAAACAGGATCTGAATATAAGTGACGTGCAAATTGAAATCCTTGTGGGTATCTTGAATCTGTACTCGCTTTTGGGATCAGCGGCTGCCGGAAAGACATGTGATTGGATCGGCCGGCGATATACCATCATGTTTGCGGCGTCGATCTTCTTTGTCGGAGCCGTCTTGATGGGCCTCGCTCCCAACTATGCAGTTCTGATGCTCGGAAGGTTTTTCGCCGGCGTGGGTGTTGGTTATGCTCTCATGATTGCTCCGGTCTATACCACCGAGGTTGCGCCGGCGTCTGTCCGTGGCTTTCTCACTTCTTTCCCTGAAGTCTTCAATAATTTTGGTAAGTCTTCATAAACTTTTGACCCTATTTTGTTATAAATATATCAATTATTTGTATGATAATTTCTGAGCCCATTTTATGTATAAAAGATTAGACTATTAATATAATAATTAGTTAAGAAGTTTTGATTTTTCTTATAATTAAGGGATCAGGGTGGTGGAGACTTTATATCTTGATTTGTATTGGAATCTACACTAGTCTTAACTATTTCTTAAAATATTTTCATAGATTACTTTTCAACATACTGTAATCTACATACTTATATATGTTAAAACAATCAAATGTCATAATATTTTTAATACAGAAAAATTATCATGTAATTATATATAAATATTTGTGTATTTGTATGTATGTATATATGCGAACATATGTCGATCAACTGCTACTTCATAATATAAGAAGCGTAGCAAATTTAGTGAATCATTTTACTTTATTCCACCATATTCCAAAGTCAGTGAAGAGTGTGTCCTTGACTCCATTGGAAATTGAATTTTCATTATGGATAAGAAGCGTAGCAAATTTAGTGAATCATTTTACTTTATTCCACCATATTCCAAAGTCAGTGAAGAGTGTGTCCTTGACTCCATTGGAAATTGAATTTTCATTATGGATCCTCGAAAAACAACCTCTGTATATTTCTAACACATGGATATGGTTGCGTACATCCGACTCTCTTATAACTCATCCTAGGAGGAGCATCTAAATTAATAGTGTAATGTTGTTGTTGTCGTAGACCTCATAGTGAGGTTGTTAGGTGCATTTGAACGTCCATCCTAGGATGAGGATGGGTACACATGTAATACACATAAAAGCCAGATCCGGTTCATTCCCACTTTGTGAGTATTCGGGTAGGGAAGACCTACGTTGCCTTACCCACTTGTGTGGAGACAGTTTCGAAACCTCGACCTAGCACATCACGGCAAGCAAGCTTACCGCTGAGCTAGGTCCAGCCCTCACACATGTAATACACATGCAAGTGTCTAAATGAAAGAACTGGAACTAATTACATCATTAATTCGGTTTGGTGTTCATTATTCAAACTAAAGATGTTAATGTTTTGCTGTATAGAATGAGTTTATACTAAGTCAGGAATATTTCGTGGGTGTGTACTGGTAATTATATCATCCTCATAAGCTTATTGACCATAGTTAATTGATATACTCCACCCTTTTAATTTAAGGTATAAATTTTTTTGTTTAAAGTCGACCATCTTTTTTAGACAAATTTTTAATGACGATTTACAGACATTCAATTTGGCACGAGATGAGCGTTTCCTAACATTAATGTGTACGTTTTGAAATTTAACGTAAGATTTGCAAATCATAGAGGATTCCAGTTTTCCTTTTCAAGAAGGTGTACTTTGTAATTGGACATACGTGAGATTCATTATTCATATGGCAATATAGTGCATCTAACAATTTAGGACATTTTGCTTCTCATGATATTATACTAAATGGATTGCTCATTTAAGGAAAAACCATATCTTCTTTTAATATGTATAGATAACAATGAATCTCCGAGGTACCATTTGACCACCGGAGAATAATTACTTGTGATGTTGACTTATTAGCTGCATTCTGAAAGGTGATACTAGTTATTATAATGTGTACCATTGTATTTGTTAAAACCATAACTCAGAATAACAAAGGACGTTTTCGGTGTACAAAAGTGCAGGCTAAAGCTGCATACAATATACCGTCAAGCGATTCGATCTTTTTTTGAATTCCGTACAAACGTAGGAACCTAATGCAGCGAGAACACTCCAGAGAGTAATTAACCAAATATAGTCGTGGTTTTTTTTTGGGGGTGAAATATAGTCAAGGTTGTTAAGGTGAATAATAACATAGGGTATGTAACATCCACAATAACAAACAAAACACAATAAAACTCGATGAGATTTCTCATTTGAAAGAGAAACTGACTGGCAGTCACCATCCACAAAGTTTATAAACATAAAGATACATAAAAAACGTAATAAAAAATAGGATCATAGCTCTAATTCAATTGAGGTATTGTTTTCTTGTCTTTTATTCTTTCTATATTCTAACGATGGTTTTTGTTGTCGTTGTGATGAGATAGTTTTTTTGTAGTTCAATTAAAACAGAAACAGACGGTCGGTAAATTAAGATTTTTGATTTTTTTTATTGCAGGTATACTGCTTGGATATGTATCTAACTATGGATTCGCCAAGCTCCCAACACATATTGGATGGCGATTGATGCTCGGAATCAGTGGTATCCCTTCAGTTCTTCTCGGCATAAGTGTGCTGACCATGCCCGAGTCTCCACGTTGGCTCGTCATGCAGGGCCGACTCGGCGATGCCAAAGAAGTCTTAGAAAGAACCTCCGATTCGCCGGAAGAAGCCCGCCTCCGATTGGCCGACATTAAGGAAGCCGCCGGAATTCCAGAGCACTGCAACGACAAAATTGTTGAAGTCCCAAAAAAGCACCACGGCGAAGGCGTTTGGAGAGAGCTTTTAATCCGGCCAAGCCCAGCCGTCCGGCATATTTTGCTCTGCGCCGTCGGAATTCACTTTTTCCAGCAAGCGTCCGGGATCGACACCGTCGTCGTTTACAGCCCGAGGATCTTCGAGAAAGCGGGGATAACGAACGACACCGACAAGCTTCTGGCCACAATGGCCGTTGGATTTGTGAAATCGATTTTCATTTTGGTGGCGACGTTCTTGCTGGATAAAATCGGACGGCGGCCGTTGCTTCTCTCCAGCGCCGCCGGTATGGTGTTTTCGCTGACGGTACTTGCGACGATGTTGACCATAATTGACAATGCAGGCCACAAGTTGGGCTGGGCCATAGCGCTTTGTATCTGTATGGTACTTGCAAACGTGGCAGCATTTTCTATTGGGCTTGGGCCCATAACATGGGTTTACAGCTCGGAGATATTTCCGCTCAAGCTACGGGCCCAAGGTTGCAGTATGGGGGTGGCGGTTAATCGAGTGACAAGTGGCATAATCTCAATGAGCTTTATTTCGCTATATAAGTCGATTACGATTGGTGGGGCCTTCTTTTTGTTCGCGGGCATCGCCACGCTGGCATTTGTGTTCTTCTATACTTTGATGCCGGAAACTCAAGGGAGGAGTTTGGAGGAAGTGGAGGCCCTTTTTGGTACTTTCTTCCATTGGAGAAAGAGGAGGAAAGAAATTGATGAATCAAAAGTCCAAGGTCAAGCCCAAATTCAGACGTCCGATTCAGCGAATGATTCGTCGGCCCAGATCCAGGGTTAAGTTTTTGTTACTAGGTGTGGTTAGCTGGGTAGATTAAAGGGCACTTTATAGTTTAGCTATAAGTAATTATTAGTATGAAATAATGTGGATGGTGGAAAGGAGGACTTCTAAAGCTCCAAGCTTTTGTTTTTTAAGCTTGGCGGGTCCAAGTCCTCTTTTTTGGAGCTTTCATTCGGGATGAGATCTCTTCACCGCCGGAACCATCACCTCTTTCTCCAGTATCCGACACGTGACAACAGGGATGGTGAGCCTAGATGTCGGTTACCCTCATCTAGCCTTACTATCCCCTGCTGTCACGTATCGGACGGTGAGGAAGGGAGTGATGATTCCGGCAGTAAGGAGATCTGGTCTACTTTCATTGGGACTTTGGAATGAGAATTTTGGACATTGTTGGATGATCAAGCATTATAATTTATGAATAATGGAATGTCCGAATTTGATGAATATAGCAACGTCAATGGTTACTCAAATATAACAACATGGAATTCATAAGTGAAGGTAACAACGTGAATGAAGTAGACTGAAAAATAGACCGGAAAAAATGTTTATTTATACTTTCTTTTTTACTTATTAGTAAATATGTTGCTACTTTATAAGTTTATGATGAGAAACATCATTCAGGTGGATATTATATTATCGTAACCGAAAACTACATCAAATATGTACGCCTGCGTTCTTTTTGAAACACTTTAATGCATATTAGAAAGCACATGCTGAAACTTTTGATACAACAAATTAGTTAATTGTAGCACATGATTTTATTTTATTTTTTGGCTTTCTTTCTAGATTATTTTATTACAAAAAAGTGGTAATACGTATAAAAGCGATTAAATTGAACAAATGATGACTTAAAGAGAGATTTCAGTAGTTAAATCTTTGGTAGGTCTCTGACCATGAAAATTGATTTCTTTGAAAAGGCCATAAAAATGATTCGAAAAAAAAAGGCCAGAAAAACCGACGAATGGTTGGTAGTCATTTCATTGAGTTTAATTTCTACATCTTTATAAACATAACAACAACAACAACAACAACATCATCTCATTAACTTAGAGGCTCTCGCCTATGGCAGGGTATAGAGGATCGGATGTATACAACTATATCTTTGTGTTAGAAACACACAGAGGTTGTTTTCCGATGACCAATATACACACAACAAAAACTCTATATGTATTCCCTGGGTACATGCAGTAAGTTATCACTTAATTGAATATATCCCTCTATCCCAAATTTTTCGACACTTGAGATTTTTGATTTACGAAGAAAACATCTGTTGTTTTGCCATTAAAATTACAATACATTCTTAGTTGTACCTTTTATTTTGTTGTTATTTAGAAATTAACGTGTTCCCTTCTTTTAAAATCATAAAGATAATGTTGTGAACTCGGATAAACAAGATTATCATGGAAAGCCAGACTTCTTTAGCGAAAAAAGACAATGTATTTCAAGGGCTTTAAATTTAAATTTTTATGGGAAAACAATTTTGCAATCTTTTTCTAAAAAATATTTTGGTCCCTCAACTTCATAAAACACAATATTATACTCGTTTCCGATCATGTGGTCGGATTACAGGGACAAATATGCCCTTTTCGAATATTTCTATTGCGATACAACTAATATTTTAGATAAGATATCTTGTAGATATTTGTGGATAACTTACTTTTGTAAATAGAGTTTATCTCTAAGTAGAATATCTTCCTTGATTGTAGTAGTAGATATTTGTGGATAACTTATTTTTGTAGATAGAGTTTATCTCCAGGTAGAATATCTTCCTTGATTGTAGTAGGGTTAGTTGTTATCCCCTTTGTATATGTCATCATCATCATCCGTACCCAGTATATCCCAACGACAGCAAAAGCTATCGTCAGGGTCTGGGGAGGGTAAGTGGTAGGCAGACAATACTCTATCCCAAGGGATAGAGAGTCTGCTTCCAGTGAGACCCCCTTTGTATATGTATACGTTGTTATTTACGATCTGTAAGTTAAGATACTGAAATCAATATATGATACATTTCTTCATGGTATCAGAGCAGGAATTTGATTTAATCAAATTTGTCGTCGCTTCCCTCGCTGACGTTTGAAGCAATCGTTAATTTTTCATCATTTTTTTTCGTCAGCCCGCTTTCAAGTCGCCGTCTATCATTTTTCTTCCTGCTTTATTTTCGTTCGTGATTTCTTACATATCCATGGCGGATCAATCAATTGTCACTACTGATCCAAAGTCCCCATATTACTTACATCCTTCTGACCATCCTGGTCTACTATTCGCCACTCAGCCATTAGGAGAAAATGGCGAAAATTATTTTGTTTGGCGCAAAGCTTTTATCAATGCTTTACATTCCAAAAACAAAGCAGGTTTTGTTGATGGTACCATCAGGTGTCCGGATGTTACTTCTGCAAATTTTTCTGTATGACAGCAGTGTAATGCTCTTGTGTTGGCCTGGTTATCCAACTCATTGGCAAAAGAGCTGCAAGGAACGGCGACACATGCGGACACCGCGCGTGACGTGTGGGTTGATCTGGAGGAGCGGTTTACACAAGAAGTTGATGCACGTGTATATGAGCTCCGTCGTGCTATTGCTTCACTCCGCCAGGACCGAAGCACTGTTTCGGTTTATTATGGACGCCTCAAAGTGCTCTGGGCGAGTTGCAGTCTTTCGATGAAATTCCCATATGCACTTGTGGGCAATGCACTTGTGGTTTGTCCAAAGAGATGGAGAAGATTCGTGAGAAGGAGATGGTGTTCGACTTTCTGATGGGTCTTGATGAATTGTTTAACACGGTACGTTCTCACATTCTAAGCATTGATCCTTTGCCCTCTCTTGGACGTGTGTATGCCATTTAGCACAAGAGGAAAAGCAGCGTGTTGTTGCCCAAAATTTATTGCCACAATTTGATGCTGCTGCCATGGCTGCGTGGAAACCACAGTTGGACGGCCGAACAGCGAAGCTGAAGGGTAAGGGGGAGCGGCCACATTGTGGGCACTGTGGCAAGGTCGGGCATTTGTGGGAGACCTACTTTGACCTTATTGGTTATCCTGCCGACTGGAACGTCAATCGAAATAGGAAACCGAAGATGCAGGATACCCGTGGACAGGTTCATGCGGCGGTGGCTGCACTGCCAGGTGGTTCGGTGCCGGCGGATGTAGAGTCCAACACGGCTGTGCCCTCCTCTTTTGTAGGTCTCACTCTTGTCCAGCAACGCCAGTTGGCTCAATTTGTTGAACAGTTAAATGGAGATAATTTTGGCCCGTCTATTCCGTTGGCAGGCAAACATGATTCGGGTATAGTTCCTTTTACATCTTCTTCTTGGCTCTTTGATAGTGGAGCAAATGCGCATATTGTTAATGATTTGTCACTCTTTCCTACCATTACTACTGACAAAATAGCTGCTACGGTGCAAATACCCAACGGCACTCATGTGGCCGTGCGTGCGGTTGGAACAGTGCGGCTTTCTGATTCTTTAGTTTTACATGATGTTCTGGGCGTCCCAGAGTTTGCTTTTAATTTGATCTCTGTCAGTCGTTTGGTACAAGATCTGCAATGTGTCCTCACTTTTGGCTCGGACTTTTGTCTTGTACAGGAAGTTCCATCGAGGAAGCAAATTGGAGTGGGTAGGCAGCACGATGGTTTGTATCAACTGCTTCAGCATTCAGCTGGTAGGAGTTTCGCCGCAATAAAATGCAGTGACTCAATCTGGCATAACCGCATGTGTCATCTTCCTATTTCCAAGTTTCGTTTTCTTCCTTCTGTTATTGTTTCTGCTAAAGAAGTCTTTTGTGATGCTTGTAATCGTGCAAAACAAACTCGTTTGCCATTTCCTCTTAGCACAAGCACAACTGTCAAACCTTTTGATCTTATTCATTGCAATATTTGGAGGCCTTATAAAACACCCAGTTTGTCTGGTGCGCATTATTTATTGATCATTGTTGATGATTACAGTCGTACTACTTGGGTCTATTTGATGAAGTCTAAATCTGAAACTAGTCGCTATTTGTTACATTTTATCAAATGGGTTCATACGCAGTTTAATACTACTGTCAAACGTGTTCATAGTGACAATGATTTGGAGTTTTCTCATGCTACCTAACTTTCTTATTATGCTGATAATGGTATAGAAGTCCAAAACGTCTTGTGTCTACACTCCGCAGCAAAACGGGGTTGCTGAGCGTAAACATCGTCATATTTTAGAGGTAGCACGTGCTCTTCGTTTTCACGCAAGTTTGCCTCTTATGTTCTGGGGGGAATGTATTCTCATTGCTGTCTATCTTATTAATCGTATGCCGGTTACTTTTCTACAAAATAAAACACCGTATGAACTTCTAATGGGGGTTGTTCCTGTTTACTCACATCTTCGAGTCTTTGGTTGTTTGTGTTATGGTTATGCTTATCATGGTTCTCGTGACAAATTTGCTCCTCGTTCAGCGCCTGGTGTTTTTCTTGGTTATCCTCATTCTCAAAAAGGCTATAAAAGTTTTGATCTGTCTAGTCGTAAGGTTTATGTTAATCGTGATGTGTCCTTTTTTGAGACTGTTTTTCCTTTTACTATCAAATCTTCTCTTGGTGCACCTCCTCGTACGGCTTCTAAGTTTCCATTTTCTTCTTGGGATCCTGCGGTTGAGCCGCTGCAGCCTGCTGGCGCAGCTTCACCAGGTCCAGCTGCGCCTATGCCACATGCGGCTGCTCCGTCTGTGCCGTTTTCCCCTTTAGCCGAAGCCATGCTGCCCGCGGCTGAGGGCCCTTGGTCCTCAGCTGATCCGTCCTCTGCGTCCCTTGAGTCTTCTTCAGGTCCCGTTGTTCCATTGCATCCTATGCGCAGTGTGCGTTCTCGTCAGTTGTCTCGTCGTCTTACAGATTTTGACATTGCTTTGCCACCTTCACTTGTACCATTGGCGACCTCACCTGCTCCTACAGCCAACTCCATGGTATTTCTCTTATCCAGTTTTCTGTCTTACGCTCGCTTATCGCGTTCTTATTATGGTTTTGTTGCGGCCATCACCGCTGAGGATGAGCCAGTTTCTTTTAGTCAGGCTATTAAGCATGCACATTGGCATGAAGCCATGTAGCGAGAGATTTCTGCCCTTGAAGCAAATCGTACATGGTCAATGGTTCCATTGCCCCCCCGGCAAATGCACTCGATTCTAAATGTGTCTACAAAATTAAGTATAATCCGGATGGTTCTATTGAGCGTTATAAGGCGCATTTGGTTGCTCGTGGATACACTCAAGTTGAGGGTATTGATTTTCATGAGACTTTTGCTCCGGTGGCTAAGTTGGTCACTGTTCGTTGTCTTTTAGCGATTGCTATGGTTCGTGGCTGGCATGTTCATCAGTTAGACGTAAATAATGCGTTCTTACATGGTGATCTTACGGATGATGTTTATATGCGTATTCCACCGGGGTTTTCTTGTCAGGGGGAGCATAATGTTTTTAAGTTACGTAAATCTTTATATGGTTTGCGTCAAGCGTCGCGAAATTGGTATGAGAAATTTACTACTTCGATTACTAAACTCGGTTATACACAGTCCCAATCCGACGCGTCCTTGTTCGTGTTATCTGTTGATTCCTCATTTGTTGTTGTCTTAATTTATGTTGAAGATGTAATTGTGACTGGTAATGATCTGTCTCGTATCATCGCTTTGAAAGCCTACCTACATTATCATTTTAAGATCAAGAATTTAGGTCCACTGAAGTATTTTCTTTGCATTGAAGTTGCACGTTCTCCCTCTGGTATGGTTCTGAATCAACGTAAGTATGTTCTTGATATTCTCACGGAATGTGGACTTCTTGGTTGTCGTCCTACCAGCACTCCCATGGATCAAAAATGTCGATATTCTGAGTCTGATCCTCTACTTGATGACCCTTCATTTTATCGTCGTATTGTTGGACGTTTACTTTATCTAACTGTTACGCGTCCCGATATTTGCTTTGCGGATAATACACTTAGCCAATTCATGCATATTGTAGCGCCCGGCCCGATACAGTCATCGGAACCAGTGCACCCGCCGTAGCCTACTATGAGAACTACGAAGCGTCAAGCAGATCAAGCGTACGTCCTTCATAATGTAAGATAAAAACCAGCGGAAACGTTATAAAATTTAAACCTTCATCGTCGATAATACAACCAGAAACTGCAGCGGAAATAAAAGGTGTTTGTTCATCTAGCCAACATAAGTTTTAGAACAACATAATAACAATGAGTTTCCAAACTTAAAGAAAGTAGTCCAGCATCTATCTATCCCCATGTCCATCATCCCATTGAGCCCACTCGCCGACGTCTTCGATAAATATCAACTCATATCCAGGCTCCCCTGAAAAGGAATAGAGTGACTGTTCTTAGCGAAATTATCGCCAGCAAGTAACCCGTCTATACACCCTACGGAATCACACACGTCGAGTCACCAGTGTATAGAACATTGCCCAAAAATAAGGTGCTCGGGTTAGCAAATAACATTTTAATAAGAATTCCTCAAACAGATAAAGCACATATATGTACACAGATACGAGAACCAACATGTATTAAAGCAACGTATCACATAAGCAAGTCATAGAATAACCACGTATCTTGCATGTCAAGTCTTATGCTTCGTGTATCATGATGCATGTACATTCTTTAAAATCACACACAACACCCATGCATATGTCTTCTTTCATAAACATGCCATGCATGTCATTTCACAAAACATTTCATCACTTTACATATCATATTCTTCGCGTAGCAGAACTTTATACCCTGTGGGTGATCAGTCCACAGCAAACATAACTTTATACCCCGTGCTGAAAGGTCCACGGCCCCATGACATATAACTTTATACCCCGTGCTGAAAGGTCCACGGCCCCATTACATATATCATATATCCGTGCTGAAAGGTCCACGGCCCCATTACATATATCATATATCCGTGCTGAAAGGTCCACGGCCCCATTACATATATCATATATCCGTGCTGAAAGGTCCACGGCCCCATAAAATAACTTTATTTTCCGTGCTGATAGGTCCACGGCCCCATAAAATAACTTAATTTTCCGTGCTGATAGGTCCACGGCCCCATAAAATACTTTATACCCTGCTGTTGATTCACAGATCACGCTTTTATACCCTGCTTTCGCAGGCGTGACTTTTATACCCTGCGATCAACCAGAAGCCATCTTGTCTTTCGAAAACTTCAAACTTTTCTTGTAAACACATGTTCTTTCGCAAAGCAATTTTCAAATCAAATGCAAGTGCCCATGTCATAATGCAGAATGCTCATGTAACATCATATCAAACGTATAAACATGCACACACACTTTACATATCAAGTACAAAGTCATGAACCCCTATCACATTCTACTCGTATCATTTCATGTCCCTTCGTATTACGAAATCATCTCGAGTTCACACTTAACCTTGCTCGTTCATACTTCCTCAAACACACCCTTTTCGTACCATTTTGTGCTCTTTCATATTGCTAACTCACTTTGGATTCATACTTAACTTTACTCATTCACACTTAATGTTTACTACTCAAATACACCTCATTCATACCACTTCATGCCCTTTCATATCACGAACCCTCTTCGATTTCATACTTAATCCTACTCATTCACACTTAATGTTTACAACTCTAGCACACTTCCAAACACTTTGTAATTCATGAACAATGGAAGATAATAAAGGTATCCCACACACTCATCTTACATATCAAGTATACGGTCTTGCACCTCAAACACTCCCTGTTTGTATCTTCCCAAGTCCGTTCGTCTCACTAATTCACTTGGGATTCAATCTTATTCTTACTTAGTCAATCTTACCATCTATTTCTCAATTACACCTCAAATACCCTTGCATTTTATGTTTAAAGGAAGTGTATAAGGTTACTACACATACATAGGGCGCCTAAAGGGTCAAAAAGACTTCCAGTACAGTTGGAACGCTACATGAAGCGCCTATACTAGGCGTTCGAAGTGTTCGGGGATGTTCCGTAGACATTGAACGCCTACATGAAGCGCCTAATGTGACATAGAGCGCTTCATATAGGTGTTCGAAGTGTTCGGGGATGATTCAGGACACATTGAACGCTACATTAGGCGCCTAATGTGACATAGAGCGCCTAATGTTAGTGTTCGAAGTGTTCTGACGGTTATAAATTGCAGTTTTTCTGTACGGGAAAGCTTCAGGACACATTGAACGCTACATTAGGCGCCTAATGTGACATAGAGCGCCTAATGTAGGCGTTCGAAGTGTTCTGACGATGCCAAACTGCAGTTTTTCTGCAGTAACTTCCTCTCCAACACCCTCCTTCATCAACCCTTTCATTTTCAACACTTAAAGATCCATCTTAACATCTAGTTTCATCTTACTTAACACACATCTAAACATAAATTGATGCCTAGCCATGCCTAACAATATCCTCTCTAGCCTTCAATCATTCACAACCTTCAAAAGATTTCATCAACTTTCCCAACAAAACAAGACTACAGCAATGTCATCACTCATCTCTCAATTTCCTGCACTTACTCTCAACGTCTAAGTGTAGACAATCAACATAAGAGTAGAGCAAGACAATAAGCACGTCAAAATATACACTTTTATGGGCATGCTTGACAACAATGAAGCACCACACAACTATTTTCATAAATATGGCCCAAAGAACAAGACTTTACACAATTAGCAACAAGACTTACGTATAACAAAGCATTTAAGATAGACAAGACAAGAATACTAATGTGTGATTCATGTTTTCTCTTTGTAAGAACATAGGGCCTTAAGTATCAAAATTTACGTAAAGCGTATAGAAAGATTACTTGCCTTTGTTTCTAGTTGGCTTACGGATATACTGCAGAATTTCGGTAAAGATTGCACTTAGATTGACCTTCTTTCTTCCCTTTTTCCTTCTTCTCTTCTTCTTCTTCCTCTCCTTTTCTCCTTCTCTTTTCACCTGCGGTTGCTCTCCCCTTTTTGGCACTGTTTAACCGTCCCCAATTAGGTGAATGGGGAGTTATACCAAAGTGTGGTGTAACTCCCCTTTCTTTAGTAGGGGCTTTTTATGTAATTACCCTTAATTACCTCTAATTCTACTTCTAACCCCTTTTCTTATTTTTCCTATATTTTAAGTAACTAACTAACACATCCTACATCATTACTTAAATTGTATTTAAGGTTGACCTAACGTGTTGAAAGTCGTGCTTAAAAGTCACAGGGTGTAACATTCCACCCCCCTTACAAAAAGTTTCGTCCTCGAAACTTACGTACCTTAGCTGAAGAGTTGAGGATACTTCTCCCGCATTTGTTCTTCAAATGCTCAAGTGGCTTCAAGTTCCGTGTGGTTGCTCCATTGGACCTTTACATAAGAGATCACCCATTTCCTCAACACTTGATCCTTTCGGTCCACAATTTTCACGGGTACCTCCTCATATGTAACATCGTCCTTGAGTTCCAACGGTTGAGCTTCAAGTACATGACTTGGATCCGCCACGTACTTTCTTAACTATGACACGTGGAATACATCGTGAACTTGCGCCAACACCGGAGGTAATGCCAACCTATATGCCAAGGCTCCTACCCTCTCAAGTATTTCATAAGGACCAATAAAACGAGGGCTTAACTTGCCTTTTACTCCAAACCTCATGACGCCCTTCGTAGGTGATACCTTCAAATAAACTTTTTCACCCACATCGAATTCTAATGGTCGTCGTTTGGAATCTGTCCAACTCTTGCTGCGATCCTGAGCCGCCTTGAGTCTTTCCCGGATAACTTTCACCTTCTCTAACGTTTTCTCCAATAGTTCAGGTCCCGTGACAGTTCTCACACCCACTTCGTCCCAATAAATCGGGGACCTACACTTCCTTCCGTACAACGCCTCAAAGGAGCCATGTCAATTGCGCTGTGATAACTATTGTTATAAGAAAATTCCATCATCTTTACCATTCCATCCCAACTCCCTTTCAAGTCCAACACGCAAGCCCTTAGCATATCTTCCAAGGTCTGAATAGTCCGCTTGGACTGTCCATCGGTTTGTGGATGATAGGATGTACTCATCCTTAACTCCTTACCCAGGGCTCTCTAGAATACTATCCAGAGCTTGGAAGTGAACCGTTGATCTCGGTCAGACACTATACTTATTGAAACACCCTGTAGGCTGACAATGTTGTCCATATCTAAACTTACCAACTTCCGAGAAATACTTCCCTGAAGACCGATAGAAAATGTGCAGATTGGTCGATCGATCCACAATCACCAAAATCATGTTATATCCACTTCTTGTTTTCGGTTATCAACCACAAAGTCCATAGTAATAAGTTCCTATCTCTACCCTGGAAGCTCCAACAGTATCACTAATCCACTAGGTTCTTGGTGTTTAGTCTCAACTTACTGACACGCCAGACCTCTCCCAATGAACTCCGCAATGTGTCTCTTCATCTTACACCACCAATAATATTGTTAGCGATCCTTGTACATTCTGGTGCTACCATGATTTATTGATAACCTTGAGCTGTAAGCCCCCTTGCAAAATTTCTTTTCTTAGCTCATCTAAATCATGTACACTCATTTTTCCTCTAACATAAGTTCCCGTCCACCTTGGTCTAAAATCCATCAACCTGATTATACCTCAGTTTCCCAGCAATATCACCCACAGTCTTATTCTTCTTCTGAGCTTCTTTCAACCAGTCCATCAAACTCAAGGTGACGGTCAATGTTGTGAAAACATTAACCATAGAATCAACCAAATCCAAGCTAAATTCTTCTATTTCCCACTCAAGTGGTGATTATCGCGCATAGTTAGATTTTCTGCTTAATACATTGGCCACTCTATTAGCTTTCCTTGGATGGTAATTAATGGTCAAGTCGTAGTCCCTTTTATAGTTCTAACCGTCTTAGCTGTCTCATGTTTAGCTATCTCGAAGCATGCGCGATAACTCATTCGTGTTGTACCAAAACACAACCTACAAGTGAAGTATCAAACTAAACTTGATTTGGATGGAAAATCATAACTTATGCTACAGTTTGCGTACCTAGACTGTTTTTCGACACATCACTACATATCACAAACCCATCAGTATCAAAAGGTTGAGCCAATACTGGAGCTATGGTTAACCTCCTCTTAAGCTCCGTGAAGCTTTTCTCGCATTCTGCCGTTCACTCAAACTTGAACTTCTTTTGAGTAAGCCGACTGAGGGCTTCGCTATTGTCGAAAGTCCCTCGACAAACTTCCTATAATAACTAGCTAGACACAAGAAACGCTGACTTCGGTGTCATTCGTAGATCTAGACCACTTGGTAATAAGTTCAACTTCCTTCAATCAACAGCAATTCCCTTGAAAGGTTATACCTTCCATCACAGAATTCTTAACTGTCACTTGTTTTAATCGATAGTCAATGTTGATGTGAAATCGTAATTTGATCTTGGACGCTTGGACACAGTATGGAATCTCCAACTATTCTGGTGAACCACAAAGGCGCTTAACAAATCCCTTTGCCACAAAAGAGGGGTTCACGCCGCTATCAAAAGTACATTGGTGAATATCTTGTTCACCAAAATTGTACCTCATACCACATCGGCGACTTCCGAATATCCTTGGCAATCATGACATTAACGCGGACATTCGTCCTCGGTTGCTGAGCAACTTCTCCTAGAGCATTCTTTCTCATCTCTGAGCAATCTCGAATAAGGTTTCCCACCTGTCCGCATCGATAACATGCTCTTTCCAACTTCCTACATTCGCCGACATGACCCTTATTGAAGTGCAGCAAACTCTTTCAACCTGCTGTACAACTAAATTCTGTTGTGGGGGTCTATGAAATTTTCTCAACCGAGCCTCTCTTCAGAACCTTGATCCAACGTCCTGGCCTGCCACCAACTCAAATCTCTTCTCTTAACCTCTTACCTTTGTCGGAGTATCCTGCATCGGCCTTTCTTGCCGCCACTCTGCGGAAATCACTCTCGACGTGAAAACATGCATCCATCATGTCCTCGTATGTTCTCATCCATGCATTTACAATTTCTGACTGAATTCTTGAGTCCAAACCTCGTTCGAATTTTGTCATCTTTAAGCGATTATCAGGCATAATCGCAGGAGCAAACTTACCCAAAGCATGGACATGGTCGGCATACTCCAACATTATCATCCGACTCTGTTTTAGCCCGTCGAACGCCCTTATCTTGTCTAAGATCGCTGTCTTGGGCACGTAATACTTCAGAAAAGCATCACAAAGTTGTATCCAAGAGATCAATGGGGTCTAACAATTTAAATTATTATAGAAATTTAAATGATATACGCGCTCGCACACACCCAACCCAGATCATACTTAGGCTCTAGAAAATCATCACTTATACCTAAGGATCAAACTTAAGGGAAATCATAGCTTAAGTGTCTAAAAATCATGAACCTAAGTTTCCGAGATAGATCTGAAGCCTAGGCTCTGATACCACCTGTAGCGCCCCGGCCCGATACAGTCATCGGAACCAGTGCACCCGCCGTAGCCTACTATGAGAACTACGAAGCGTCAATCAGATCAAGCGTACGTCCTTCATAATGTAAGATAAAAACCAGCGGAAACGTTATAAAATTTAAACCTTCATCGTCGATAATACAACCAGAAACTGCAGCGGAAATAAAAGGTGTTTGTTCATCTAGCCAACATAAGTTTTAGAACAACATAATAACAATGAGTTTCCAAACTTAAAGAAAGTAGTCCAGCATCTATCTATCCCCATGTCCATCATCCCATTGAGCCCACTCGCCGACGTCTTCGATAAATATCAACTCATATCCAGGCTCCCCTGAAAAGGAATAGAGTGACTGTTCTTAGCGAAATTATCGCCAGCAAGTAACCCGTCTATACACCCTACGGAATCACACACGTCGAGTCACCAGTGTATAGAACATTGCCCAAAAATAAGGTGCTCGGGTTATCAAATAACATTTTAATAAGAATTCCTCAAACAGATAAAACACATATATGTACACAGATACGAGAACCAACATGTATTAAAGCAACGTATCACATAAGCAAGTCATAGAATAACCACGTATCTTGCATGTCAAGTCTTATGCTTCGTGTATCATGATGCATGTACATTCTTTAAAATCACACACAACACCCATGCATATGTCTTCTTTCATAAACATGTCATGCATGTCATTTCACAAAACATTTCATCACTTTACATATCATATTCTTCGCGTAGCAGAACTTTATACCCTGTGGGTGATCAGTCCACAGCAAACATAACTTTATACCCCGTGCTGAAAGGTCCACGGCCACATGACATATAACTTTATACCCCGTGCTGAAAGGTCCACGGCCCCATTACATATATCATATATCCGTGCTGAAAGGTCCACGGCCCCATTACATATATCATATATCTGTGCTGAAAGGTCCACGGCCCCATTATATATATCATATATCCGTGCTGAAAGGTCCACAGCCCCATAAAATAACTTTATTTTCCGTGCTGATAGGTCCACGACCCCATAAAATAACTTAATTTTCCCTGCTGATAGGTCCACGGCCCCATAAAATACTTTATACCCTGCTGTTGATTCACAGATCACGCTTTTATACCCTGCTTTCGCAGGCGTGACTTTTATACCCTGCGATCAACCAGAAGCCATCTTGTCTTTCGAAAACTTCAAACTTTTCTTGTAAACACATGTTCTTTCGCAAAGCAATTTTCAAATCAAATGCAAGTGTCCATGTCATGATGCAGAATGCTCATGTAACATCATATCAAACGTATAAACATGCACACACACTTTACATATCAAGTACAAAGTCATGAACCCCTATCACATTCTACTCGTATCATTTCATGTCCCTTCGTATTACGAAATCATCTCGAGTTCACACTTAACCTTGCTCGTTCATACTTCCTCAAACACACCCTTTTCGTACCATTTTGTGCTCTTTCATATTGCTAACTCACTTTGGATTCATACTTAACTTTACTCATTCACACTTAATGTTTACTACTCAAATACACCTCATTCATACCACTTCATGCCCTTTCATATCACGAACCCTCTTCGATTTCATACTTAATCCTACTCATTCACACTTAATGTTTACAACTCTAGCACACTTCCAAACACTTTGTAATTCATGAACAATGGAAGATAATAAAGGTATCCCACACACTCATCTTACATATCAAGTATACGGTCTTGCACCTCAAACACTCCCTGTTTGTATCTTCCCAAGTCCGTTCGTCTCACTAATTCACTTGGGATTCAATCTTATTCTTACTTAGTCAATCTTACCATCTATTTCTCAATTACACCTCAAATACCCTTGCATTTTATGTTTAAAGGAAGTGTATAAGGTTACTACACATACATAGGGCGCCTAAAGGGTCAAAAAGACTTCCAGTACAGTTGGAACGCTACATGAAGCGCCTATAGTGACTTAAAGCGCCTATACTAGGCGTTCGAAGTGTTCGGGGATGTTCCGTAGACATTGAACGCCTACATGAAGCGCCTAATGTGACATAGAGCGCTTCATATAGGTGTTCGAAGTGTTCGGGGATGATTCAGGACACATTGAACGCTACATTAGGCGCCTAATGTGACATAGAGCGCCTAATGTTGGTGTTCGAAGTGTTCTGACGGTTATAAATTGCAGTTTTTCTGTACGGGAAAGCTTCAGGACACATTGAACGCTACATTAGGCGCCTAATGTGACATAGAGCGCCTAATGTAGGCGTTCGAAGTGTTCTGACGATGCCAAACTGCAGTTTTTCTGCAGTAACTTCCTCTCCAACACCCTCCTTCATCAACCCTTTCATTTTCAACACTTAAAGATCCATCTTAACATCTAGTTTCATCTTACTTAACACACATCTAAACATAAATTGATGCCTAGCCATGCCTAACAATATCCCCTCTAGCCTTCAATCATTCACAACCTTCAAAAGTTTTCATCAACTTTCCCAACAAAACAAGACTACAGCAATGTCATCACTCATCTCTCAATTTCCTGCACTTACTCTCAACGTCTAAGTGTAGACAATCAACATAAGAGTAGAGCAAGACAATAAGCACGTCAAATATACACTTTTATGGGCATGCTTGACAACAACGAAGCACCACACAACTATTTTCATAAATATGGCCCAAAGAACAAGACTTTACACAATTAGCAACAAGACTTACGTATAACAAAGCATTTAAGATAGACAAGACAAGAATACTAATGTGTGATTCATGTTTTCTCTTTGTAAGAACATAGGGCCTTAAGTATCAAAATTTACGTAAAGCGTATAGAAAGATTACTTGCCTTTGTTTCTAGTTGGCTTACGGATTTACTGCAGAATTTCGGTAAAGATTGCACTTAGATTGGCCTTCTTTCTTCCCTTTTTCCTTCTTCTCTTCTTCTTCTTCCTCTCCTTTTCTCCTTCTCTTTTCACCTGCGGTTTCTCTCCCCTTTTTGGCACTGTTTAACCGTCCCCAATTAGGTGAATGGGGAGTTATACCAAAGTGTGGTGTAACTCCCCTTTCTTTAGTAGGGGCTTTTTATGTAATTACCCTTAATTAACTCTAATTCTACTTCTAACCCCTTTTCTTATTTTTCCTATATTTTAAGTAACTAACTATCACATCCTAAATCATTACTTAAATTGTATTTAAGGTTGACCTAACGTGTTGAAAGTCGTGCTTAAAAGTCACGGGGTGTAACACATATGCCACGCAAGTGTCATTTAGACGCGGTTTTTCATTTAGCGTGGTATCTTAAACGGGCTCCTGGGCAAGGCCTATTCTTTCCCGCTGATACTTCCTTGTGTCTTCAAGCTTATTGTGATGCGGATTGGGCTGGTTGTACCATTACTCGTCGGTCTACTACAGGTTACTTAATTTTTCTTGGCTCGGCCCCGATTTCTTGGCGGTCTAAGAAGCAGTCTGTTGTTTCTCGTTCTTCTGCTGAAGCTGAATATCGTGCCATGGCTCATGCAACTAGTGAAATTGTTTGGTTGCGTCGCCTTCTAGCCGATCTTGGTGTCTCGGTTTCTGCACCCGTCGTTCTTCATTGTGACAATCAAGCTGCTTTGCACATTGTGGCTAATCCGATTTTTCACGAGCGCACGAAACATATTGAGATTGATTGTCATTTTGTTCGCCAACATTATTCTGCTGGTTCCATTTTACCTAAGAAGATTTCTGGGTCCCTACAGTTAGCGGATGGCCTGACTAAAGCCTTGGGTCCTGCGACTTTTACACGGTTTTTGAGCAAGTTGAGCATTGTCAATATTCATGCTCCAACTTGAGGGGGAGTATTGTGATACAACTAATATTTTAGATAAGATATCTTGTAGATATTTGTGGATAACTTACTTTTGTAGATAGAGTTTATCTCTAGGTAGAATATCTTCCTTGATTGTAGTAGTAGATATTTGTGGATAACTTACTTTTGTAGATAGAGTTTATCTCTAGGTAGAATATCTTCCTTGATTGTAGTAGGGTTAGTTGTTATCCCCTTTGTATATGTATACGTTGTTATTTACGATCTGTAAGTTAAGATACTGAAATCAATATACGATACATTTCTTCAATTTCATTGGGGAAAATAAGAAACACACACACACACACACACACACACATATATATATATATATTGAATTTCTAACGATATTTTTATTCTAATATTATCACCCGAATTGACCATTTTACCCTTCTTTATCTTCATCTTTCAAGTAACACCACCACCAACCCCAGCCTCAACAACCTCCGAATCCACCACTGCTCAACGCACTCCCACAATCACCACTTCCCCTTGGTGATGTGAGCCACTATAAAATACACACACACACACACACACACACACACACACACACATATATATATATATATATATATATATATATATCACAAAAGTTTAAAAGTTAATAACTAGTACGTACTTCGGTGATGAGCTAAATCCAAAAACTGATCCTCTAAAGTTTCTCATATGCGAATAAAAACTAGAACCAAATTCGATAACATTATCAACTTCTTTTAGTGTTAATTCCAATTCCAATAAATCCAAACAGTTACGATTTTAATAATTTGAAGAATCGGGCTAAAGTGAAATGCGTACATGGTAATAATAAATATACTAAACTCTTTTCCGTCGTCTTTTCTAACAAGGATGATTTTGCAAAAATACTTACTTATAGTTCCACAAGGAAGCAAACTCTTTATTTCTTAAAATAAACATATTGCTTGTCTGCTTCTTCCTCTCTCCAGATTCTAATGATAACTTTTGGTGTTATTGGAATATACTGGATGAATATGGTTGTTTTACTTACTTATAGCTCCACATATTGTTGATCTTACAAGTTCATTTGCTACAAGGGCAATTAAGATCAACAATGTTACCTACTTTAACAAGAAGTTAAAGCTTTAAAGCTTAACCAAAGTTTTGGAATTTTTGTTTTTTCCTGAACATCTTCTAAATCACAGAGTTTGAAGCTTGACTGTGTGTTTGTTTTTTCATACTAATCCTTAGGGTGCATTTTTAGAGATTCTACCTAATTTCACACATATTAGTATCAAAATAGTAGTATTTCAATAGATTGTGTAAAAGTTGTTTTGGCATCACGTCTTGAAATCCCACTCTCCATGATTTTTTCGTTATAACAACTGGATATTATAGTACAACTTCGAACTGATTTTCATAACAATTGGAGATTGTATGAAGATTGTAATAAAACTTGATTTTTACCTGATTGGAGGATAATGTTCTTTCCAACCAAAACTAAATCTCATCCAAAATCAGTTTAAAATTATACATCTAAATATAAAACATCTATAAAAAATCTGTTCGATGAGCTGTCTATGACCAAAGTTACGCTCTCCTCGTACACACAGCTAGCATCCTACTTTATATGACCAAAAAAAGGTGTTTACTTGATTATATTACGGTCTCCTACCAACATATTAGTTTTCACATTTAAAGGTCTCCTCTTATTGTTAAATCAACGCAAAAACGTAGGCAAAAGAAAATCAATAATAAAACATCAAGATACATGTAAAGACGGGGAGTGAAAATCAAAATACATACTCTTAAAACATACACACACACATAAGTACACAAATACGTATACGTAATGTCGATGAAAATACATCTATATATACAAAAACACATGCATATCTATAACTATGAAAATATATATGTACGTGTGTATGGATGCATGCATGTATCTATGTATATATCTATACATTTAGATATCGTCTCCAGGATAGGTTATGGTTAAAGTGATGTGAGAGTAGTTCAGAACTTAAAAAACAGGTGACCAAATAAAGCCAACTCATTATATAGTCAAAACATATTGAAATAATAAAGCCAACTCATTATATAGTAAGTTTGGGGATAACATGAGCGGGAAAGTTGCAAATGGAAAAGATAAAGAAATAGTAGAATGAATACATACAAACTTACAGACACACACATATATATATATACATATACATATATATATATATATATATATATATATATATATATATTAACTTGTGAATATAAATATGTATAAAATTTACATGTATGTACAAATTGATAAAAATACATGCATATGCACGTACATGAATATTTGTAAATATGAATATATATATATATATATGTGTGTGTGTGTGTGTGTGCATGTATGGATGTATGTATATGTGTATGTATATACATACACACGTGTACATATATATGTATATATGTGTATATATATATATATGCTTGTGTGTGTATGCATATATATATATATATGTATGAATGTATGCATGCATGTATATGTATGTATATATGTATATGCATGCGTGCGTATATATACACATGCACACACAGACATATATATGTGTGTGTGTGTGTAAGATTCAAAAAAAACTATCTTTTCAGTCCCTACAATCTTCTCCTCGAAGTTGTTGATTCTTTTTGTTGATAAAATCAAAGTCTTTTAGACAAAAGATTTCTGAGGCCGAGCAATATGACCGGTAGTAGTTCTAAACGATTTAATGACTTGATCATTTGGATACAGATGAAACGACGTCCCTCCATGCTTTTTCTTTTTTGCACACTCCTCTCATAAAACCGGAGAGCCTTTGTCCCACTTTCATCGACCCTTCATTATGCCGGAGGGGGCCCAGAACGATACTCGGGTTGGGTTCGTTGATCATCACCAATGAACCCCATGTTTCCATATAGTACTTCTCTCTCCATTTCATCAGATTTTGTAGTGGATCGTTCAACAATGTCGTTGTCTGTGCCTATGAGAATTGATCGTAAAATGGTTGCGCCGCCAACCCTGGCTGCGAGAATAGATTATAAGTTCTAGCGCCGCTCGAATTTAGGTCTAGCAGGTTCCGACAGGGTAGCGCAGACTTATCCGAAGGAAACCCTAGAGAAGAAAAATCTATGTAATCCATGCCTTGAAGATTCTCTAATTTACCCCCTGACTTCATTAACTTTTTTAAAATTACATAAAAACAACAGCCTTCATTACGCACAAGGCAGAAAAAACTGAATTTGTTATTGACTGAAATACTAGCACGTTTCCCTGGGACTGAGGTCGTCCGGACCATGTATATCAATATCTTGTTCAGATATAACCCGATTTTCTGACTGATTATCTGCGAAAACTCTTAAATTCCAACGCAGCATGGATCCGGAACTCTCCGAGGTTAGTCTCTCTTTCTCCGTCAAAATAGATCATTGGAAATATCACTCATCCGCCGCCATTCTCCATCTTAACAGAGGATATGGATTATGGGCATGGGGAGATGACAATAACCAAGAAAATTAGTAGAAGAGCGGTTTTATACAAGAGGGATTTTATAGATTGTAGGAGATAAATACGATACAGCTAAAGGCGGTGGAAATCAGGAATAAAATCTTTGCCGAATTCAACATATTACGTCATTTCCTGTGGTCCCAATAAATAAATAATTAATCTAATTGATCGTATCTTTTGGTTAAAAAAATATATGAATGTATATGTATGTATGTTTTTTTGTGTGTGTATATATATGTGTGTGTACGTATATATATACATATACATACATATATATATATATTAAATACATACATACATATATACATATATCTGTGTGTAGATACATATATGTACATACATATATATATATATATATATATGTATGTCTGTATAGACATGTATGAATGCATGCATGTATCTATATTTATGTATACATTCTATCAAAAATATGAGGTGGTGGTGGTAGACATGGCGATGCTAGTGGTGGTGCATATGGATAAACTGTTAGGGCGATAGCAGATGTAGGGAAAACAGAAAAGTTCAATAGATCAATTTCATCATCGTGTCCATACCCATGTTTTCTCTTTCTTGAATTTTCTTATTCGTGATGCCATTTCTTTATGATTCTCTATCATGCTTTAAAAATAATGCAATAGGTATATTAATAGCATTTGACATGGTCGTTTTTTTACTTCTTTTTTTTGTTCAAGGTGGATATGATAGGGAAGATATGTGTGCTATAACAAGAAATTTAGAAGATAGGTTGGTTGTTTTTAAATTTACTGTTTCAAAAAGATAGAGATAGTTATTTTATCAAAAAAAAATAGAATGGATAGTGGTTTTGATTCACTCAATAATTTTAAAACAACTTTAGATTCTAAAATATCATCACCGGAGAGAATGGGAGATAAAAAAACGATGAGAATTATGTTGACGAAGTCAAAAATTGATATTCTAGCACTTTCTCATAAATGATCCTAGGAAAAAAAAACCTAGAAGCCTAGAACAAAATTTGAAAATGTTATAAACTTTTAGTTTTTAAAGTAAACACTATCCGGATTTTCAACAAGAATGTTATGCAAAAATACTAAGAACTCCACATATTGTTGATCAATTTTCTTCATTACCCCACCACACACATATAATATATATGCACCACACATTGCTTTGTGTAAATATTTACATAAGTTTGCATGTGTGCATATGCACGAATATGCATAAGGCACGACTACTAATAAGTATTAAGCTGCATCTACACACACACACACACACATATATATATATATATATATATCATTTTTTTAAGCTTAGGAATATGTTTAAAGATATGTAGATGGTTATCAAATCAAAGAGTACATAATACTATCAAAATTTCAGCAAAAGTTGTCAAGTATTTCCTTCGTCCTAAAAATATTATCCTCTGACGTTTAATCATGCGTAAGATAATATTTTCTAAACGAATGTACTATTTACTTTATCTTCTTCATAATCCAACCGTTTAATAGAGCATAAAAAATAGAAGTTTTTATATAAGTCTCTATAATGTTATATCCTTCTTGCTTTTTACACGAATCTAAATCTTTTCTCTGATCGTGGAATCAATGTGACAATAAAAATGATAATAAGTAGTAAAAATGGAGATATATGGAGACATGAGCAGTAAAAATCAAAAGATGTAATATAAACATCATTGATCTTTAAAGAAGATTATCGAAATGTCGTATGTACAATGTCTTGATATATATAACACCTGTAAACTTGAAAACTTCAATGTATGTTTTCTATTTGTATCATTAAAATATGTTTCATATGTTATAGGCCAAACATGAATATGGATGTTTTTGAACACTTCATCGAGTGGTAACTAAAACAATATGGAGGATAGTTTCTTTCTCCTTCCTCCCACCCCCTACCTCACCCCACCCGTTCATCAAGCAGTAGCCGGCAAAACACACAGATAAGGTATATATACATGTGTATGTATATATATAGTCATACACATGCATGCACCTGTATATATATATACACACACACACATACGTGTTTGTGTGTGTCTGTGTGTATCAGCCGGATAACTAATTTACCTAGACCGCTGCTTGGCCGTTGATAATGGCCCCAATTAAGGCAAATATATATCCAACTATGATTTTAACCGGGGACTCAATCTAAGTTATATATGTTACAGAAACGGTCTGATACGGTGTGTGGTTTGGCCGAGTGATCAGCTGGATCGAACTGACAGCACGATAATGACTTGTGAGTACGACTTAAAAAACACTTCGCAGAGTAATAGGTGAGAAAAATCGTCATGCAAAATGTAGAGGGTTCACATCGGCTAAAAGTGAGGCAAATTAGGAGGCTTTCAATCACATGTCGCCACGTGTACAAAAACATTTTTTCAAAAGAAATGCAACACCCCTTTCTTTAAAAAACTGTTTTTATACACGTGACGACACGTGATTAAAAACCTCATAATTTACTTCACTTATAACCTCCTAAGATCTGAACTGAAATTGATACGTGATTTCGTTGTTGCTGCTATGTAAATGCATTTGCTACCCATCTACTAATCTGAAAGACAATTTTGAACAGGTACTCAGTATATCCCAACGATAGTTAGCAAAAACTATCGTTAGGGTCTAAGGAGAATGAAAGGTAAACAAACAATATAGAAGTCAAATATATACACGCACTAGCGTTATACTCTTGCTACGAACAGAACATCCAAAAAAACATTTAATACCTAATCATGGAAAAAAATTATGTAGTATATATAGAAAAAAGTTTTTGATTTAAAAGAGTTTTTTTGGGTAATCCATACACATTGTTATTACCCCTGATTGTCACATAAAGTGTAATCTTGAAGATTGAACAAAATCAAACAAAATTTATAAAATACGACAAAACTGAAGTTACCGTGAGCTATTACATGTTTTATTCAATTAGTTGATTAGGTTGACCAACATAAAAAAAAGATTATTATATAAACCAAAAAGATAACACAAAGTGAGACTTGAATTTAAAGAAGATTAGATAAGGTTTATTAGAAAGAATAAAACACAAAAAAAGTAAAATAAAAAAAGGTTAGGAAAATGACAGCTTCTCTGTCTTGCAAAACAACAAATCAGAATAGTAATATATATTAGTTTATATATACACACAACATAAAGAAACTTAGGTACAGCATTTTCAAAACAAGAAACAATGTACAATGGCTTAGGATCAATAAAACAAAGATTGACTACAACCAGCAAAAGCAAGCTCATACCGATATATGTGGACGATGTAAATTGAATTATATATCTCATGAGATAGACTTATTATGATATTTGTGGACGATATAACTTAAAATTATTTATCTCATGAGATAGAATCCAGAAATCATTTTATGATCAACAACAACATTACCGCCTTAGAGCCTTTCGTCTATGACGGAATATGAAGTGCCGGATGTACGCAACCATATCTATGTTCTAAAAGCACAAACAGGTTGTTTTCCGATGACCTATAATGAAAATTGTGTCAAGCTATGTCGATCAACTGCTACATCAGCTATGTCGATCAACTGCTACATCATAATGATAATTGCTACTTTATAATGAAAATTGCGTCAAGCTATGTCAATCAACTGCTACTTCATAATAAAAAAATCATCAACCAAGTCATTTTGCTTTATTATATCATATTCTAAAATCAAAAATCAAAAGAAGGGTGTATCTTTAGCTCCAAAAATAGGATTGATCGATAAAGATTCAAATCAAAAGCATTGACAAGATTTACAACTTCAACGCCGTGGATCGTCTAACATGGCCTGCGCCTACAACGTCCCTCTACTTAAACATGGCATGCATGACTATGTTTTCTGCAATCACCAGAATTACTATATGCCAATATCCAAACACCAGATTCCTAAATACTACTACGATTAGATCATCCACCTCATTTAAAATACCACTATGAATATCCTACTCTTGTGATCTCCGGCTAAAAGATGCTGCAAATGTAGAACAATCATGATGACGATGATCATAAAAACATTAGTTCTGCAACAAGATCAGATGTCAAAAGAGACATCTTGATCAAGCTGCTTGAACAGAGTAACATAAGTCAAATAAACCATACGATCTTTAGCACCTGTACGATGATTCTGAGTATGCTTGCAGAAATACCTCAACTGCGGCAGCGTGCAGTGGCCAATCATCTCACCCAATAACAAAAACAACCAATTAATCGACCTTTTCTTCACATTCAAAATAGGCTTCACGCAGTTCTCTTGCTCACAAAATCTGCATGTCAAAGGCAAAGGATTCATCCATTTATCAGGTGCTCGATCATGCATGGAAGCTATACTTTCAGCCAGAAATTCTCCTATTTCATTGAACTTTTTTTCCAGATCGAATTCTATTTCGTAGATTTTTTCACATCTTTTGCATTGGACTTGACCAGAGATTGTGTAGATTCGATTTGATATTAAGTCGGTGAACTTCCGAACGGTGGCCCGGCGCTCAGTGGCCCAAGGATATGGCGGTGGAATCGTCTCGCTTTTCCCTTGTTCTAGGGTTGAGGTTTTCCGACGCTGACGTGGACGACGAGATGGTTGACGCTGATTGACTTGCTCCGGCGGCCGAGGCGGTGGGAGGTGAGTAAAAGAGGGTTGAGAAAATAACGGCGGGATGGGTAGGTTTAATGTGTGAGATGGTGGAGGAATAACCACCGGAAGAGGTGGTGGAACAACAACCGGAGCAACCGGAGAGGATTTTGTGGGGTCAGGTAAAGAAAGAGTGAGGTTTAAGAAATGGTCGTCATGAGAAGTGAAATGAGATTGATCGTCAGCGATTTTTCTCTTCCTTTGGTTTTGTTGATCGCCATTTTCCATTTTGCTTCAGAGATCTGAATCTTCTCCCCTACAAATTCGGTTTTCAGGCACAGTGATGATAGTAGAGTGAAAATGAGAAACAGGTCTGAAATATCCAGATTCTCTACCAGTTTGTTATAGGAGAGTGATCATTAATACCGGACTTGCAGCTATTAGTACAAATATTTTATTCAGATTTTCGCATATGCACATCACATACACCAACCAACAAGGGTCTATGCCATTTCTGGTCTCACAGGAAGTAGGGATGTAAATGAGGAACGTGATAGATTCAGATAAAGGGCAGGTTATATACACGGATATAGCATTATGGAAGTGTAGGGGATGTAAATCAAGAACCTGATAGATTCAAACAAAGGACATGTTATATACACGGATATAGCATTATGGAAGTGTAGGAGATGTAAATCAAGAACCTGATAGATTCAAACAAAGGACATGTTATATACACGGATATAGCAGTATGGAGGCCAAGCAATGGAATTTCACACAAATGCCCCCGGAAGGATTCAAACTCTCAACCTCCCTATTTCAATTGATTACCCTTTCCATCAGACTATGTCTTGGTCACATCCCATAGAGTCTATATACGGTTGATTTTCATATAAATATACATATATATATATACACACACACATACACACACTTCATCTTTTTAACATTATTTAGAGTAATACAAAAATAATAATGAATTGTGAATATTAAACATTAATTTCACATACAGCGATTCAATATTTACGTATGATCAAGTTATTGGATGGAGGGTACATACTTTTTTCTTTCCAGCTGAAGATTAGAAGGCGTGGAATAACGTAACCTAACTGTTTTATATTCTCTATAGGTGGATCTTAACAGGATACAGATATTTCTAAAAAAATACAACCATATATATATATATATATATATATATATATATATATGTTAACTTTGGTTTTTCTTTTTTTTTTTAAAGTAACCTACTTATTTGATTTTCTTTTTGAAAAAAAAGCGATCTTAAATATCGATTCGAATTTTTATCACTCTTAACTGAAAATTGTATACGGGAATGCTAAGGACATTCACAAATCACACTGACAGTCTGACACCATGGGATGTGCTGTGGGTACGTAGTCCTTTATACCTTTGTCAGGCTATCATGGGTCCCACATTTTTATGGAAAATTAATTTAACGACTTTTGTATTGTGTGTATATATAGTTTTTAGTGAAAGTAAAATGATGTTAGCCCTTTAATTACTGTTTATACTATCGGATAACTTTGTAGAGATTGAGTTGCATGTACGTATTTTAAACTTTTTTACGATTGATTTATTATAAATATAGGGTAAATGTCAAAGACGGAAATGTTAATATCATTTTACGTATAAAAGGTTCCATTTTCATCGTGATAATAATCTTAGCGTGTAATTTGCATCAAAAGCATCAAACGTTATATCTTAAATACATATTAAATTTTACCTATCTCTTAATTGCAAGATTGTTCGGAGACGTCATTCTAAGAATTAAGTTTAAGTCATAATTCACTTAGTACTCAGATTTAGATATTGCTTCAGTAAGACGCAGGCTCAAACTAGAACACGTACATCATGGGTGCTTTGCTGTTGTCAAACTAGAACACGTACATCGTGGGTTCTTTACTGTTGTCTGGGTCAGTAACAGGTATGTGATTATATCCGGTCCAATTGGATTAGATAGTTGGTGACCCATTTTGCATTAGACACCTACACTAGTAAGACTTAAGAACTTTTGAGTCAAATGATAGTAAGCAGTAATCTCATCAATCATCAACACAGTTATAGTCTAATAGAATGAACCTAATTTTAGATGTAAAACGCTATTCAGTAAAATTGAAAAATATCATTTTCATCATGATAGTCATCTTAGTATACAATTTGCATCCAAAGCATCAAATGATATATCTCAGCTATAAATTCAAATGTTACATATTTTTTAACTGCAAGATTTGTCTGAGTCGTCGTCAAAAACATATCAACTAAAAAGATTCTAAAAACTTCCAATCAGATGATTGTAAGCATTAATGTCATCAATCATCATACACTTATGGTCCAAAACAATAAACCCAATTTGAGATATAAGACTCTATGCAGTAAAATTTAAAAAAAAACAAAATAAAAGTTCAAGATATTAAACAATTGGATATAAATTATAATCTTAACCATTTTATTTCATATGTCATTTCTACAATGTTTGACACTACCATGTTGACTAACTAAAACTGATTTTATAAAGTAACCTTTTTGGCCTTCTAAATAGATTGGTTTGGCCGAAGTAATCATTTTCTCCACCTGATATAGTTATTAATAAAATTGTTGAATTCTATAACATAAAACTTGATAAACATAAACATAAACATAAACCGACTTCATTGAGATAAAGTTCTCAACCCGAACGTTCAAGCCATGCGGAATATTATCCTATTATTTTAAAAGTCTTAGAATACACAGCTGGTTTTCCATTTTGGTTCGATTGTAATACAGTAGTCATAAGACTCAACAATAACAACATTATCCTATTATTTTAAAAGTCTTCGAATATGGCAAGGTATGTGGTCAGATGTATACAAATATAATCATGTACTGAACACACAAAGTTGTTTTCCGATGACCCATAATAAAAATTGCGCCAAAGTATGTCGATCAACTGCTACTTCGAAATATAATAAGCGCAGATAATTTAGTGAGTCATTTTTTTTTATTTCATCATCTTCTAAAATAATTTTGAGTCTTATGTAGTTATAAGACTCAATTATCTAAATAAATTCATTACTGCAATTAAGTCTTTATATCACTTCGAGAATGTAGATAAAGAATAGGACGCATGTATCCTCTTCACCTCAAACTAGTTCATGCATGCAAAATTATCGTTTTGTGTTCAAAGCAAAAGATAAAACGATGCCCATTTTTTTCGTACATAGCGGTAAAGGGCGTACCACATGCATTAAGTTTCCGTATTTGTACAGTGTTCAGAAAATGACCGAGTCGTTTCACGAGTATTTGTACAGTGTTCAGAAAATGATCGAGTCGTTTCACGATATGATGTACGCAGTCTTACTCTACACTTGATGCAAGAGATTATTTCCACGGCCTGAACTCGTAACCTTAAAGTCACAAAACAACAATTTTACTAGTTATTTGAAGACTCATTCTATTTTCATACATAGGACTAATTAACATAAAACCAAGACCTGCCCTCTTTTCGTACATAGGACTAATTAACATAAACTCGTATCGAGAATCAAGAAAAACATGCCGACACACGTACTGACTAAAAGCAATTCTTGAGGCTAATTATTACCATCAGCCTGGAAATTCATTACCATAAATATTTTTGTAAAATGTAGTAGACAATTACACCCCGGAAAACAAAATTAAGTCACATGATTTTTTATTAGACACCCAGAGGAACATTGATATGCAGAGTAAGATTATAACATGAAACGTCAATGACATGCATTAATGAATATATACACACATACATTATTTTATTTTTTTATTGATCTATTGCATTCATACTTCTATATAAAATAACTTTATGCTAAAAAATTATCTATAGAATAATCAAGCTCATGAATAGTACATACCCAGCCCGGTATATGCAAATTATTTTTTATTTATAGTTTTTAATATGCCAAAATCGAAAGGGAATACTCAAATGATCACGTCAGCTTAATTAGGCTTTGAGCTAATAAAAAATATGAAATAGATTTTTGGCGTAGATACCACCTTATGACTAAAAGGGACCAGATCCTCTTACCATAATATCTTCACACACTTTTTCACCGCATGACACATGGCAGTAGGGAGGATAGTAAAGCTAGCTGCAGGTAACGACACTGGTCAAGTGAGCGTAACATTACTTGAAATGCCATCTCCGTTCTGACATTAAATATTATAAGCATCATTATCTACCATAAGTTTCTAGTTCCAATAGAGCAAAGAACACAATTTTCTTTGACTTTGGAATATGATAGAATAAATTAAAATGATTCACTAAATTGGATGTGGTTCTTTTATTGTGAAGTAACGATTAATCGACATAGCTTGACGTTGCCATAGTTTCTTGGATATGAAGCCGCGGTAACGACACTGGTCAAGTGAGCGTAACATTACTTTGATGAGGGAGTGGGTTCTCCATACCAGAGTCCCCTTAGACAGGTGGGATGTAAATCGAGGGATGTGCTCCACCGGCAGCCCTGCAAAGGGAGAGGACACTCGAGACTCAGCCAGCCCAGAGACAACCCTTGTAATATTTCAACAAAGATTGTCTCCACACGAACTCGAACTCGGGACATCAGGGTTCTAGCCCCAATCACCTTTGCCACTTACCACTGGACTATGCCCCTGGGGGCGAGCGTAACATTACTTGAAATGCCAACTCCGTTCAGGTAGTAAATATATAAGCATCATTGTCTACCATAAGTTTTTAGTTATAATGGAGCCAAGAACACGCTTTTCTTTGATTTTGGAATATGATGGAATAAAGCAAAACGATTCACTAAATTGGCTGCTCTTCTTTTATTATGAAGTGGCAGTTGATCGACATAGCTTGATGCATCATTATGAATCATCTAACACATGAGTATGGTTGCGTACATCCGACTCCTCATACCCCGCCATAGGCGGGAGCTTCAAAGGCAATAAGGTAATGTTGTTGTGTTGTTGTCTAACATAAAGTTTAAATATATGAAATCTGGTGATTTAGTTAAGATGTAAATTTGGATGTCTTTTGTTTATTTAATTGAAGACCGATTTATTAGAAAGGGAATGTAAATATTGCTGTTCGTTTTTTGTAAGTAGATTCACTTCCCACCAAATAAATGATTATTAGCTGTTATTTGCTTCTGACATTCTTCTCAATCTTTTGCAATTATTTAGACTTACTTTGAGTGTCAGTTTTTTGCCCAGATTTCCTTGTCACTGCAGTTGGTGCTGCAAAACCACATAACCAAACCAACAGCTACAAAAACCAAGACCGTAGTTGTTACCTCTTGTTAGTAGCGTCTGTGGAGTCGTGGACTCCTTTTTCCATCACTTGATATGTATGAGAACTGATACTTTGTGTTCTTCTGGTTGCTGTTGTTTTCGTGGAATTTGCGCCTCTTGTTTTTTTAATTTCCAAGTCATTGGAGATGATTACATTTCTACTGAAGTTCTGGACCTGGTTAGTTCTTTTTTTAGGAATTTGATGTCGTAAAAGTTGTTTTTGGTGTTAGTTAAAGTGGAGGGAAACGGAGGATTGTATGTAGTGAAAAAGGCTGTTGCATGATCACTATGGAAATTTCGTGTACTTTTTTGTGGTCAAAATCTGGAAATTACCAAGCCGAGAGCAAACTGGAACCAAACCGAATTAAACTGGACCGATCAAACAATTTGTTGATCGGTTTCGGTTTGGTAAGTGCCAAACCGTTATAAAAGGTTCGGTTTCTGAGATGTTTTATAATACTTTTAGAGTAAATATGAATAGTTACTATCAGCTAATCAAATTTGTAATGACATGTAAGTTTTTTTGCAATAAGTCATCATCACTCTATATGTTAGTACATATATTTTTACACGATATCATTTCATTATATCATTATTTGTATCTTACTTATTTTGGGAGTACCATGAAATCTGCATTGTTTAGCGATTTCATGCTACACCGCATGGTATTTATTCCATGTGGCGAAAAACTTACGGGCTGGTTTTTATGAATAGGCACCTTAGGAAGAGAAAAATCATCATCCGTATCCAGTATATCTCAACGACATCAAAAGTTATCGTCAGGGTCTGAAGAAGGTAAGTGATAGTCAAACAATATATATGTCCCAATAGATAGAGAGTCGTTTCCAGTAAGACAAAGGAAAGCAATTAATTGGACTTCTCAATGGGAAGCCACTGGATCTTAAACTTAGGGTCGCATCAGCCTTTTCCAAGTTTTCCAAGGCCCAAAAGAGAAAAGTCTCCTAATGTGAATCGTTCTTCTTATCGGTAACACGAACACTCAACGGCAAAGTCACTGCCTAAAGAATATTATCGTCGACGGCGTTTTACTGAAGCCCTCGAACTTGTTCAAAATCAAAGGTACATTTCCTGACAATTTGACCGCATATTTCTTCGTTTATTTGTCCTGCTATTCAATGTTGTTGGACACGAACAGGAAATTGCATACATATGTGTTAATATATGTGAAATTAAAATTATGGGTTCATATCATTCAGCTGTTTATTTTCTGGAAAAAGAAAAAGAAAGCGTGTTTCGAAAACCCTTTAGTCTGATATTATTGGATTATGATAGGGTCATTTTGATATCACGATAAATTGTTTATTCTTATCAATATTTGTGACGAGATAGTCTGAAACTGAAGCTGATTAAAACTGCAAGTCTTGCTCCGAGAAGTTTATTCTAAGTGAGGATTGTGAGTAGAAACATCTAGATTGTTGGGGTGTTTTTTATTGGACGAAACTCAAGCTTCAAAGAACTAGTTGATGGCATAGGAGATACATCATATTCTATAGAAGATTTTTTTGGTGCAAAGATCTTAAGAAGGGTAGTGTTCAAAGAGGTTGAGTATTCATTGTTCTTGAGCTAAGGTTGTTAAACCTAGCTTGTATTTGTATTTTCTTTTGTTGTTGTTTTCCACAAAGAGAAATAACAATCCCCTTATTCAAAAATCATTCTTGTTCATAGCAAGAAAGTAGAGGAGTAGAGTATTTGACTTGAACCTCTACAAATTTGGTGTTCTTCTATTTCCTCAAGTTGTTTTTTTCAAAGAACACATCAAGTATTGGTTTAAACACTCATATTGCAAAAAGATTAGAAAAAGAACCATATTTGGATAAACACATTATTCAACCCCTTCTAGTGTGTTTCACGGACCTAACAATTGGTATCAGAGTCTAACCTTGATTGTTTGATACTCAAATAGTAAGGTTTGATCCTATCAAGTATGGAAGAAACTCCTTATGATTGGGAATCTTCGGGTGGGGAGTATTCTAGAACAAGAAGAAGAAGACAAGAGACTTTGATACCCTTCGTATGAAACATTCATACCAAAGTGCCTATGTTTGATCCAAATAATTACTCTCTATGGAAGTCCAACATGGAGACTCATCTTCGAGGTTGTGGCTACCGGATTTGGAAAGAGGCTACTAAAGGTTCAAAAGCTTCTATTGACTATGATAATCCAACTCAAGAAGAAGAGTTGTTATTGGCTATAAATGGAAAGGTTATAGTATTTATCAAACCCCATAAATATGAGAAAGATTGTAGTCTTGTTAAAATATTATAGGTTTTATTGATTAAACCTTCATGAATGAACAAGATTTTTACGAAGCCTTCATAATTCAGAATGTTGTTCAAGGGGATAGTATTTTCTCCTAACGTATCTATGCTCAACCAAGATTCTATGTTTAAAAATAAAAAATAAAAAATAAAAATTAATTGCCTTTGACTTTTCTCTTCATTTTTTCAAGGGAAATAATAACGGAGTTAATCTAGGCCCAAGTTTGAAAGCCATTAATAGCCCAATCATACTGACCCGTTTGCTGCTAAACCTAACCCGTCTAATAATCCTGCCGGAGATGAGCTCCAGAACATAACATCGGCGACGACGGGCCTCGGAAGAGGACGAAAGAATCAGGAGCGAGTTTACAGAAAAATCACCTTTGCTTCTTCTTTGAGGTTAGCTGAACTGTATTCTTTACTAGTATCTTTAGTGTCGTTTTGTTCTTCCCTCAAAAAGATTGTATATTTGTTATTCAACAGCAAGTTCAATACGAAGGCTAACATACCATCAATATTTGCGTCTACTTTTCTAAATCATTTTGTGAAATTTGGGAACTGTGTACATTTTTTTATCAGTTTTCCTCTACATTTTGATGTTTTTAATATGCCATATCAACTGAATAGACAATGCTGCTATTGTTTAAAGGAATTCTTCATCATGATATTCTTAGACTGATAGTTTTTGTTCACAGATGAAATTGAAGAAGCAAAAACGTCACCGTAGAGCTGTGAGTTTTTACACAGCTTGCTTCGGATTCAGAAAGCCTTTTAAAGTTCTGTGTGATGGAACGTTTATTCACCATATGATAAGTAATCGCATCATCCCTGCTGATACAGCAATAGCTAATATTTTAGGCGCTCCTGTTAAACTCTTTACCACCAGGTATTATGCTTTCCTTTATGTCTTCTTTGATTTTGAAGATTTAGATCTTCTTTTTCTTTTCTTTTTTTCTTTATAATTCAAAGATGTCTTTCATTAACGTGTTCATGAACTGGTCATCCTGCCCTGCTGTTTGCAAATTTTCAGTTGCACTGGAAATTTCCGGAAATTTGAGAATGTTGAAACGGTGATGTGCTGCGTAGGCGTGGTCTGTCATATGTTAGTTACTCTCTCCATCCAAAAGATATTAACATATTCTGAACTTTGTACAAGTCAAACTAGAGCAGTATTTTTTGGGGGAGGGAGTTAGACTAAAGGTAACAATCAGTAAATTGTATGAACCAAAAGGGAGACCATGGCTGTTTTGCACCTGAACTTTGTAACATCCATCTAGGAAGGAAAACAAAATAAAATATTATATAACAAAATGAAATTTCGGAAGTTTTGTAGCCTTATGATTGTCACAAAGTTAAGATAAACTTCATGGAATTTTCTATTCTTGTTTTAAGCGTTGTACCCACCTCTTGAGCTAAATAACTCCAAGGTTGATTATGCAAAAGCTCTTTTAATTTTGATGCAGATGTGTTGTACCAGAGTTGAAAAGTCTTGGTGCTTCTTACACTGAATCTCTTAATGCTGCTAAAAGCCTTGTTATGGCCAGGTGAGGCTCTTAGGTGTCCCATTTTCATTTTTTGAGTCTCATTATGCTGTTATTTTTAGATCACCCATTGGAAATGTAAAATGACATTTATTTTGTACTTACTTGAAATGTAAATGACGTTGATATACTGTGAATTTGTACATTACATGAAAGTTTAGCTGAATCTTTTATCCAGTTGTGATCACGAGAAGTGCAAGAGTGCAATGGATTGCTTGATTGATGTGATTGGAGAGAAAAATTCTGAGCACTTTTTTGTGGCTACTCAAGATGCTGAATTGCGGAAAAAGTTTCAGGAGGTATCTGTGAAATTCTTATTTGATATGTATTTATTTTGTAGCAGAACATGTTAACCCCCAACACACACACACACACACACACACACACACACACACACACACACACACACACACACAAACGGTACCAAATCCCCCAACAACAACAACAACAAAGATGACTGGTAACCTTTTTCTTTTGCTTCCAAATCTCAAAGGCGCCAGATAATTGGATCCTTTTGGTTGCCTGATAGAAGGTGCATGGCATTCTCAAATTTTGAGGGATGGGTTCAAGGAGCAGTTGGGTTTTTATATTTAACACCAGAAGGTATATCTAACTTTACCTGATTCTTCTCAATATCTGTGGCTGCAGATACCAGGTGTTCCTGTTATATTTGGTCTTCGGAATTCCTTGTTTCTTGAACGACCATCAGCTTTCCAGCGTCAGTTTGCCAGAGCTGCTGAGGAAGGACGGTCTCACGTGACTGAGGTTGAGTATAAGATGTTAAAGACAAAGAAGATAGTATCCAGTGGTGGAGAAATGGAGTCATCTGATGCAAATGATAGCGACAAAGATCATATTTCAGGGTTCCAGGAACTGGAGTCAGATATGCGGAGAAAAGGAAATCTGAAGGACAGAGTTCAGTTTAAACGGAAGAAAACTAAGGTCTGATTTTGGTCATGTTTCGACTGTTTCCCCTCCTTCTGGGCATTATTAAAGAGTTTGATGCTTGTCTTCTCTTAGGTTCTTATGGGATGATTATTCATCCTTTTGTCTTGTCTTCCACATTGCAGGGACCAAACCCACTTTCTTGCAAAAAGAAGAAAAGGAATCTAGAAAACGCTGACAATGCCGCTCCTGCTAAGGTTTGTCATTCTTATGGTGTCCTGCGACATATTTTTGCATTTGTCTAACCCTGCAAGTATCAAGGGCGCTATCTAAATTTTGTTGGAGATAATGAACATTATCATGTGAGTTTCTTGCTTGTAATAATCACAACAGTATTCTTCTGTGGTCTTGCAGTAAACAGGGTATCTTATGTCACCAAGTGTCCCCATTTTAGCCACTTTATGCGTGTTGTTGAAAAATGGTATATACAATATAATTATTCTGTGGTTCTACTACGAGATGAAGATGGGAATTTGGCTTGTTTTGCTTACAGGTGAATTTGCCAGAAATTGAATTGGTTTAACCGTTGGATAATTGTGGAATTTATGTCTGAGCCTTTTTTCCCCCTCTCAAGTTGATTGCAATTTGTTGGAGAGACCACAAAAGTTTTCAATGTATTGTTAAATTATAAACACAGTGGGTGGATGGTATAGGAAAAGTACAAAATTCGTTCTTGGCCCTGTTTTCGGCTTGATGGTTCATACCACAAGAAGACTGCCAAGTTTGTAAGTCAAAACTGGTCAAGTGGAGTAAGTGATAGTGATCTGGGTGTCCTACCAACATCTGTTGGTTCTCTCTCTCTCTCTCTCTCTCTCTCTCTCTCTCTCTCTCTCCCTCCCTCCCTCCTCTCTCTCTCTCTCTCTCTCTCTCTCTCTCTCTCTCTCTCTCTCTCTCTCTCTCTCTGATTCTTGAGTTTGTGGATAATCCTGAGAGTTACCAGCAGTGTGATTCAGATAAAAACATCTGGTAGGTCTCTCTCTCTGATTCTTGAGTTTGTGGATAATCCTGAGAGTTACCAGCAGTGTGATTCAGATAAAAACATCTGGTAGGTTATGTTCTGGGTGAAAGGAGGTTTGCAGTATCTTTTCTGCACTATGAGCATATATTTAACCTCTAACCTTTTGTATTGCTCTCATATATGAGATTTGAATATTCTGCAGCAAATCCCGGATATTGATACTACAGCAAGAAATAGGAGTGGAAAAACTCGGAAGAGAAAGAGGCCACGTAAAAGTAAAAACATCATGGAGACGACAAGCTAGATTGTGTATACAGGATTGATGCTACATGTTGATGATCAGCAGAATTTTGTTACCAACAACTTATGGAGGAGGATCTTTTCGGGATGTCCGCAAACAATTGTCATGGTTTTGCTAGAAATATAGAGAAGCTCTATCCTAGCGGTCAGGCAAAGTTTCCAGATTGTGCAGAGGTTGGACCCCAAAATCTTCATTGAATTAATTACCTTCCAATTGTTAGTGTTATTATTCTAGGAAATTATGGCCTTGGAAAGATCGGTGCGATGGTTGCTAAAGCTCAGAACCCCAACGGGAGATGGCTGAGACCCATCCTTGAGAGTTAGGGCCACATCTTTCCTCTTTCTTTTGTTCCTCCTTTTACTGTTTTTTTCGCGTGGTTAATGACTATAGCGAAACAGATCCGATAGCTGTGGTTAAAATGTGTCATGAGGGAAATTAGTCCCCCCATTTGAAATATAATGTAGTTCTTCTTGGTCCAATCAATAGGGCTTAGTGGATGAAGCCTTGCTTTAGCTATCAAGGTTAATTCTTAACCTCAACAACTTTTGGGTTATATCCTTGTAAGATACAACAATTTTTTACTTGACAGATTCGATCAATGTTGTCTCTGGGTGAGATTTTCTATATTTCACGTGAACAGATCAAAAGTCTGAAATAATACAAGTCAAAATATGGATTGGGAGATGATTAGAAGATTTGAGGTTTATCTTTCCATAGGGCCTGAAAGAGTCTGTGTCCGCAATCTGGATCAATTGCCTGCGCAGTTTCTTTGGCTTAATTCCATTGAACTTTGGAAGGAACATACATTCTCTAATGAAGTGGAATACATGGAAGATAAGGGAGATATATATGATGATCAAGCATATTTATTACTGTTTAGTGCCTCCGGTCAAGATCAGTTATCCATCGGTACATGACATTTCTCAACCTTTAAGCAACAGCAATAGACACTGTGGAGTAATCCGGCACCAGTACCAGGTGATCTGCCGGAAAGAAATGGCAAACAGGCGACGCCCCTGGTTTGATTCCAATGATGCGTAATGACACGTGATTAGGACTCTGTTGACAAGTGTACATCTGACGAACATCAATTGCTTCGACCTCATCACCATGCTCAACCACAAGATAAAACGTTTTTGGTATACTAGTCTTCTGCATTTGCGCATGATCCAAAAAAGGGTCATATCGTTTTGCGATCTAATGTACGTAGTCTTACTCTATATTTTGTACAAGAGACTGTTTCCGCAGCTCGAATCTGGTCTTAGCATGAGATACACTCGTCAGGTTCGGTTGCTGAGATAAAAACTGAATCTCCAACCCTGAATTTGGTATCAATTGTCGAACGTTCAGCAACCTTTTATACAAAACCCTCAGCTTGAATTTGGGGGTTGCCCAACGTTTGGCAAGCATACCGAACGTTCGACTATCTACTTTTCAGCAAAATTTTTGGTGTCTTTTCATGATTTGGTGTCTTTTCATGATTTGGTGCATGGTTTCAACTAAAGATACCTCTATTCAATCTTGAACTGTCATTAAACATTATTAGGGGTTCAATTATGCAGAGATGGCAAATATTAACTACCACTTAATGAGTCAATGTCTATAAATAAATAAGAAGTATGAAGAAAGATATACGTGAAGAAAACATATTATGCAGAATTTTCCTTCCCTCTCTCATGTTCTAAGCTTCATATTGCAAGTTCATACTTCTCTTGCAGTGTAAACTAAAGAAAGTAGTCGTTATATCTTGAAAGGCATTTAACGCGTAGTTTACGTTGCACATTATAGAGACAAAATTAATTTAAACACGGTGTAACACTTGTTATGTCTTAACTTTGTTTTCTATCTTTATTATTTCTATAGACATAGGTATACATTATGAAAAAAACATGGCTATACAAGCGTTTAAAATATACGGTTGTTAAAAAACTAACGTAACAAACTTTTACCAAATTTGATCCCTAGAAGAATTGGTGGGAAACCACACTCATATAATTTGACTTCCTTAGTTTTAGGAGAAGTGTGGGTAATGGTAAGACAGATTGTACGTACATTCTTTCTGACACCTTTACCAAACGCCAACATCCTTTTTCTCTCCTTTCTCTGAAAATCATCCCTGCCCTTCTCCTGAAGGTACAATTTTTCCACTTTTTCTCCTTGTATTTTCAATCTTTGCAATTCACAAACAGCATCAACTCTAATTCTTGAATCAAAAACATCTTCCTCCATTCAACTTTCATTGAATTTTTGTGGCAATCCTCAACCCGATTATCAACTGTACTATGTCTGGGGCAACTTTCATTGCATTTGATGTTATCTAACGTTGTTTTTGCAATGCATTCTTATCATTTTTTTTTTTTGCTTGCATGCATGCATTTGCATTACTTCTGACTTGTCAGATTGAATGTTGAATAGGGGTCCTCATTTGGGAGAGTGGCGGGGTACAGACATCATAGATTCTGACAGATTTTCACGTTGTAAAGATGTCGGAATCACCACCTCCTTCATCATCCTCCAATCCAGCACCTTCTTCTGGTGACAACTCTCCACCGCCACCCTCTGACAATAGTCCTTCTCCACCACCACCACCACCACCTGACAACAACAGCAACAACTCTTCGTCCTCGAACAATAACGCTCCTCCACCGAGCAACAATAACAACAATTCGCCATCTCCTCCACCACCACCACCTAGCAATAACAATAACAACTCGCCGTCGTCCTCCAATGCTAGCGCTCCGCCGCCCGCTAACAACAACAACAACAATAACAATGGAAACAAATCTCCTCCACCACCACCTCCTAAATCGAGTTCTTCAAGTGGAAGCTCAACCTACCCGCCACCGCCACCGCCCCCGGGGTTATCGCCGTCGCATCAGTCTTCTGAAGCATTATCACCTCCAAAGCATGGATCTTCATCTAAAAAATTACCTGAGGGTTCTTCGTCGACTGGACAAAGCACCGCAATTATTGCCGGGGTGGTTGCTGGTGCAGGGCTGCTGCTTCTGCTGATGATAGTTTTGGTTGCTGCATGTTGCAAAAGAAAGAAAAGAAAGCCACATGATCAAATGGGCTATTACAGAGACAATTCCAATGGTATTCGAAGTAAGAACTCTTATCAACTTCTCTTCAATCACAAAAGTTGTTAAACATGTATATACACATGATCTTGGAGCAAAAGTTCAAATCCTTCCCCCCGAAGGTCCCTACTGTCCCAGCTCTAAAGAGCATGTGTAGAAGATGTAAATCAGGAGTCCACAAACCTCTTAGGTTGGGTGAGATCTTACGCAGTTACCACACAAGGTGTCCCCTAACAAACCAGCCTTTCGCATAGTATCAGAGAACACCCACACTATACGCGTCTCTGAATTCGAACTCTTAACCTCTTGGAACATGTATATACACATGATCTATGCATATACTACATAGTCAACAAAACATTTGGACAATATGTGTGTGAATATTGTAAAGTAGTAGTTGATCGACATAGTTTGACCCATCATTATGGGTCATCGGGGAACAACCTCTACGTATTTGGTTGCGTACATCCGACCCTCCCATATCCTGTCATAGGCGGAAGGCTCAAAGGCAATGGTGTAATATGTATATGTATAAATAAACAAACAAGCATGAAACATTACATAATAATGCCCTCGTGAATTTAGACGAGTATGTATGTATATTCACACTTATACAGAAAAAAATTCAATTTCAAAAGTCTTCTTTTTTTCTTTTTTAATAGTTAAACTTTTTTTTATTAGGGTAAGATAAAGCTACGTATATTAGTTGTTTTGAAATTGGTTAAGATAACTGATATAACAGTGATACATAATCAGATGGCTACTACAACTCCGGGCCACAAGGAAACTGGCGCAACAACATGCAGTCTGCAGATCACACGGTGAAGATGCCACCAAGCACTCAAGTAAGCTCAGAGCACGGGTGGCCAATCGCGCCACCACCTCCACCGCCAATGATGAGTAGCAGCGAGATGAGCTCGGCAGCTTTCTCTGGGCCCCACAATCCTCCCCTTCCTCCTCCACATCCAGCAGTGGCTCTTGGCTTTAATCAAAGCAGTTTCACCTACGACGACCTCGCCGCGGCAACCGGAGGTTTCTCTAGAGTCAATTTGCTTGGACAAGGTGGTTTTGGTTTTGTGCACAAAGGAGTTTTGCCAAATGGAAAAGAAATTGCAGTGAAGAGCTTGAAAGCAAATAGTGGGCAAGGGGAAAGGGAGTTTCAAGCTGAAGTTGATATTATTAGTAGGGTGCATCATAGACATTTGGTGTCTCTTGTGGGATATTGCATTGCTGGACCTCAAAGAATGTTGGTTTACGAATTTGTCCCTAATCATACTCTTGAATTTCACCTACATGGTACGTTTTTTATTTCTCTCTATGTCCTCTTTTTTAACAACTTTTTTATAAAATCATGCTCCTTTAAGTTGTGTTATATGTGTTATGCTCCTCTTAATTGTGTTATAGGCGTTATACGAGTAACTACTAGATACCTTCTTGTATTATATGAGTAACTATTAAGATATATTGTTTCCGTTAATGGAAGGGGAGTGAACATGGAGAGAGAAATAGATTAGAGAGAGCCAAAAACAAAGTGGTTTCACCATGTATTAAAGTATATCATCTAGCGTCTTTTCATTTGATAAAATGGAATAAAAGCATTCATGTGACTACCATTCGCCATAGTAAATATTCTTTATATAAGATGACATACAAGAAAATTGCATTGGCTGCGACGGTGTAATTTATCTGACAATGACGTAACAGATATATTTTTGAAGGAGAATCATTTATATCTAGGAATGTTACGCATAGAATATGCACGCATGTAAATAGAGTGATGTATAAGCTCTACCCACAAATCTTAGACATTGATGCTGCTCACATATTTTAATATTGCTATACATTATTAGAGAGAACATGTAGGTCACCATGTGCATCTACAAGTAGGCATATTGTGTGGGTTGCATCCTCTATATGCATAGATTTCTCCGGTTAATATATTAATATTTTAACCCAAAAAAAATAAAGAATGACACATCAACCGGACGATTGTCTTCAAAACATTTATGTTCACCCAATATTCGTCTACTTTTTATTATATAAGAAGAGTTACTTATAGTAACATTAGTATATATACATGTGGAGTTGGTTGGGAAGATATTGTGTCAATTTAGAACTAATAGGCTAATGTATTGATATGATCTTCACTAAAGCTAGATGACATGATTCATCTAGAGCTGGACCATTTCAGTTACATGTATATCTATATCTATTATTTTCTTTGACATAACTCGCGTTCAAGGCGTTAAGTTCTTTTAAATATTTTAATGCATACAGAGGTCTTTATGTAATCGTCACATACACATTTGATGGTCACTATGGTATAGTAATTTATAATAGTCATGTTGTTTAAAAAATCTATGAAATATGTATAGGGAGTGGTCGTCCGGTGATGGATTTTCCGACGAGGCATAAGATTGCACTTGGATCTGCAAAAGGATTTGCTTATCTACATGAAGATTGTAAGAAATTTATTTTGAAATATGTGTTTATTAAATCTTGGTTCTTCTTGAGTTATTACTATTAGTTGATGTTATATTAATTCCAGTTATTATTACGCAGGTCATCCTCGTATTATCCACAGAGACATCAAAGCTGCAAATATTCTTATTGATGACAACTTTGAGGCTAAGGTACTTTATATTCCACAAAATACAATCACATTTGGGGTGTAAATTAATCAATATTGAAATAATAATATTATAAGTTTGAGATGACATTATACTTCAAAACTTATAGGTGGCTGATTTTGGACTGGCGAAACTGGCTTCTGACAATAACACTCATGTTTCTACTCGCATCATGGGGACATTTGGGTAAGACTATTTTTGTTGTATCATAACATACAAATCAATAATTTCTCCGTTTCTCCTTCTTTCTTTTTTGTGCCCCATGTTCTTAAATATAACAACAACAACATTATCATATTGCCTTAAAACTCCCACCTACGGTGGGATATGAAAGATTGGATGTACTCAACCATACACATGTGTTAGAAATACACAGAGGTTGTTTTCCGATGACCCATAATGAAAATTGTGTCAAGTTGTGTCGATCAACTACTGTTTAACAATATAAGAAGCGCAACCAATTTATTGAGTCATTTTGCTTTATTCTATCGTATTTCAAAGTCAATGAGAAGTGTGTCATTGACTCCATTTGAAATGAAAACATGTTCGTTGTTCCTATAAGTGAAAGAGAGTTTGAGTTGGTAAGATCCTAAACCTAAAGGTTTGGACATAGATTGATTGGAAATTTTAAATTTGCAATGCAGGTACTTAGCACCTGAGTATGCCTCTAGTGGGAAGCTAACAGAGAAATCAGATGTATACTCATTTGGGGTTGTGTTATTGGAGTTAATAACTGGAAAAAAGCCAGTGGATGTTAGCAGTGAAGATGACAGTTTGGTTGATTGGGTAAGTATTGGTGAAATTTGGTTAACTTTTTTTTTTTAAATGTATGTTTTGTTCATTATTTTGTATTTCACAAATAACAAGCAAAACAACAACATTATTATCCCATTGCCTTAGAGACTCCCGTCTATAGTAGGGTATGGAGCGTCGGATGTACGCAACTATACCCATATGTTAGAAACATGCTGAGGTTACTTCTTGATGAATCATAATGAAAATTGCATGTCGATCAACTGTTAAGAACCGCAGCCAATTTATTGAATCATTTTGTTTTATTCCATCATATTCCAAAGTCAAAGAATAGTTTGTCCTTGACTCCATTGGAAATGGAAATAAACAAGCAAAACATGCATCACAATTTAAATATCATGCTAAATAAATAACCGAATGAAAGTTCCCATTCAGTTGCCTGAAATGAAAAACCATCGTCCTATTGTTTGTAAAAGTAACTAATGTATTTACCCTGTCTGACACTTATATAAAAATTATTTTCAGATATTTCTATAGAACCCAAAAGAAAATATTTTAGGTTTATTTTGTATATACTAGATATTCATTAAATAAAGTTGTCGATGTATGATAAAATTCCTACAGGCAAGACCTATTCTATTGAAGGCAGCAGATGGTGGAGGGTTTGAAGAATTGGTGGATCCGAGGTTAGAGAACAACTATGATTATCAAGGAATGTTGGCTATGGTTGCTTGTGCTGGTGCTTCCATTAGACATTCTGCAAGAAGACGCCCCAAAATGAGCCAGGTTCACTCTCTACCTCATCATTCTTTTGTTCTTTCCTAGAGATACAACAACATTGTCTCATTACCTTAGACGCTCCCGCCTATGAAAGGGTATGAGGGAGTCAGATATACGCAACCATACACATGTGTTAAAAACACACAGAGTTTGTTTCCCGATGACCCATAATGAAAATTGCGTAAAACTGTGTCGATCAACTGTTACTTCACAATATAAGAAGCGCACTCACTTTAGTGAGTCATTTTGATTTATTCCATCATATTCCGAAGTCAGAGAATAGTGTGTCCTGCTATAGTACATGCTGCATTACTTATTCATAAGTTTGATACATCAAAAGCTATGATACACATGAATACATATAACAAACTTAACGGTTCTTTTAGCGTTTGCTTAAATTATAGCGATTGTGTGAAATGCTTATGGCCAGTTTTTTTTTTTTTTTTTTTTTACATCTGTTATGAATTAATGATCTTTCGAAAATAGAAAGGGAAACAATAATATGGTGTTTCTAGTGCATTAGGCTCCTGCATTTGCGCAGGATCTAAAGATGGGTCGGATCGTTTCGCGATCTGATATACGTAGCCTTATCCTACACTTTATGCAAGAGGCTGTTTCCGCAGCTCGAACCCGTGACCCCAAGGTCACAAAGCACCAAACTTACCAGTTGCTCCAAGTCCCGCCCTTAGAAAGGGAAACAATGTGTCACGGAATAAAGATGTTATAGAACTACATTTCAACATCTACTGTATAAGTTGTAGAATATGAACTAACTAAGCCTATAACGCACAGATTGTACGAGCTTTAGAAGGAGATGTGTCTTTAGAGGACCTAACAGAAGGAATGAAGCTGGGGAACAATGGCATATTTGGGTCAAGTGGAAGTTCTGAGTATGACAGTACATACCATAGGGAGAAGATGAAGAAGGCAGGAATGTCAAGCCAAGAGTTCTCTAGCAGTGAGTATGGTATGACTGGGGAGTATGCTCACTCTGGTGGTGAATCACAAGAAATGCGCCCTAATGCTACTCGAGGTCGGGGGCATACTCCTTAAAGATATCGCCCTATGTATCTTATCTTGTACGTTTTTTTGGGTTGTCTAAGGTATCTCGTCAGCCGAAAGGCAGATGAATAATCCTCTGTCCCTACGGTCATCACACTAAGTGGTAGGAGACTGACCAAATGATTTGCTCCATTCACATAGGTAAGGATCGAACTCCTAACCACATGATTAAGGGATGAGGTGCTGAACCACCAGAACAACCATGTTGGTTATCATATCTTGTATTTTACTGTTTAGCTATCAAATATTTGGAAAACATGATTACACTTTTATGTCACCCTATAATAATCACATATATATTGAGTTGTTTTGTTTTATATTCTATTGACTTGATTGAACATTTGACATATATAGAATGTCATGCTTTCATGCATGTGCCTGAATGGTGCATCAAGTTATACATGGTCTTTATTTTTGATAAGATGCAATTTTCACACGTTATAATTTATAGGTAGGGAGGCACAATGCTATATTTGTATTAACTTTTGTTCATTCTCTTCGTTCTATTATAATGCTTTGTGTCATATATAGGAATATGATTTAAGTTTGTTATACTGTTAAATGCATAGGGATCCAATTTTTATATCATATTTAATATATGTTTCCTAATTATGACGTGGATGTTGGATCCATGTGTTTCAAACTCAATGATGCTCAAAGTTAAAAGAATTGGTTGATGCCGGATTGAAGTCCTGAATAAGTTTTGGTCTTAAGCATAAAAAATGACAATGGGTTATGGGCAGGGGTGTTAACAAACCGAATACTATATTTTCGAATTCGAATTCGTTTAGCTAAACGAACTGTTGGCTCGGTTTGTTCAGCTAAAAGAACTTTAAAATTGATTCGAGTTGGCTCGATAACCTTATAAATGTTTAAACAAGCCAAACAATTCGGTTCGTTTAACTATACGAACCCAATACTTGTACGAATTTGACTTGTTAACAAATAATTACCGAAAGAATACAAATCCAACACGAATCGAACTCGTTCAACAGCCCTAGTCATGGGGATAAGAAAGTTGCAATTTCTCTTCAAATGTGGCTCCTGTATGACTCTAAGCTTTTGATATAAATCCAACTGCTTGGGGAAACAATTACTTCGTCCATTTTCTGAACACATAAAAGAAAAATGCTAAATACTAGTCTGTATTTATCTATATATGTGTAGGGTGACATGCGATGATTGATTTAACCAGTGGAAGAAATGAGCCAATAGCAACTTGAGGAAGTGCCAGCGAAGCTCCAAACTTTGGAAAGACAAACACTTTGGAGCTGCGGAACGATTCATCTTCCAACACTATTCTCGTAGGTCTGCTAAGCATAACATAAAAACCTTTGACTCGGACCTTTGCATAAAACACCCTATCTGGATACGATAATTAATTAGCAAACCCACGGAATGCCTAAAAACCTTAGAGACGAAATTCAGACTAATTCCGTACATGGGAAGCGCAATTCAGGTATCAAAATCATATCTCTAATACAGTATTACCTGCATCATTAGAAGACAAAATTACTCAGGTACTGCTACAACCGACCATAATTTTTGTCTATCTATACCTCATTGATCTCCGCCCACATAGCACAATCCTAGGAGTCAAATACAATACCCACTTGATCTAGGTCAATCTTCGACTATAACTCAAATCATTTTGTGTTCTCAAAATTGGCTTATCCTCAATCGTTTATAGATACAGCCTTTTTACCAACAAGCAAAAGATCATAACCTAGTTTTTTGTTTGCAGTAGGGCGGTAAACGAGCCGAACGAGCCGAGCATTGCGTTGTTCAAGCTTGGTTCATTTAACTTAGCGAACGAGCCGAGCTTGTTCGTTTATTTAAACGAACATATTTAATTGTTCAAGCTTGGTTCGTTTAATTCATTAACAACATTAACGAGCCGAACATCTTAAACGAACGGTGCCACTTACCGAGTTCGAACATAAAAAATGTGTTCAAACTCTGTTCATTAACCTTTTATCCGAGCCGAGCTCGAGCTCGAGCCAAACAACCGAACGTCTTGGTTCATTTACAGCCCTAGTTTGCGGACCTGAAAACTTTTCAAGGTCCGTCTGCTTAAAAATCTCATAACTGACTTGTTTTTCATATGGTTCTCTGAAAGAAAAAATTTGAAAACCTCTAACTTATGTTTGTTTTGCATGATTCATTGTGATTACCGGTTCATTCAATAACACGCCGAGTTCTTTTCACAAGTTTGTCACCTTAAACTCCCAACTGCTAAAGTTCTTCCATAAAGCTGCATCAGAGTATGTCTTTCATTCATTCACACACACACATATGTGTATATATATGTGTGTATATATATGTATTTATATATATATATATATGTATATATATATATATATAAACACATGCACTGCACAAAGATTCGTAAGCTATTATATTGTATAAAATATGATTCATGCAAAATTTGGAACTTCAAAATTAAACCATATTTTGCTAGTCAATACCGTAAACTAGTTATGTTTTGTGCAGCCTACACTTTTTAGCCGATTTAGTATTTTACCTCTTAACAAAATCGAAGTAAAATACACAAGTCGCCTATCATATTTCATGAGGTTTTTTTATTTATCACTTAAGAGAAAATTCAAAATACTCAAGTATGAATAATTGTTATCCAACTAATCAATATACAAAAATCCTTGGTTATTTTTTTTATCTGCTTTTCAAGATGTGTTTGGTAAGAAAAGATGTGTTTGGTAAGTGAAAATTAGTAGTTGTGAATAAGCAACCAAACTGTTTATAAACTAAAAAGCAAAAAAGGTGAAAATTAATCAAGTTTGACCAAATAAAATTACTTTCTTATCCTTGTGATATTATATATTCATTATATTAATTTACTTTTCTAGTCATTTTGTATATTTTTAAACATATTGAAAAATTTGGTTTATTAAATATTTTAATAAGGTGAAAAAAAATTCTTATAAGCAACCTTTTCTCAGAATTTTTTTCTTAAACAATCCCAAACGCCATCTTAAAACCATCAAATAACACGGGACAAAGTCGCTTAGGACGTAGTCTAGTTGTTATTCAGGTTGAGAATTGCTATCAAGAAAGCAAGGGTTCTGATAAACCATAATTAAATCGTCTGTTAGTCAACAGTCAACGGTTTAACTCTAGTAGCTCAGCACTCAAAGTACTACAGTTCAGCAGTGCAGAGCCCAAGCATGGATGTTCAGCCTCGGCTGCACCTCAGCGGGGCATCATGACGCCCTTATAACATCGAAGAATATGCCAAGGTTTGCACCTCGGCACCAACTTCAGTTTATATCCCAGTGCGGCACCTCAGACCACTTCAGCTGGGCAAGGCCTAGTCATGCACTTCAGCAAGGCTTGATCTTGCACTTCGACAAAGTTCAGTTGTGCACTTCAGCAAAGGAACCAAATACGATACTACCTTGTGGGACCATCCAACAGAAATGCAATTCGAATATAATGATTACAGCCGGTTATTCTTTCTGAACACGCCAAGGTTACAACAGCCGGCCTATTAGTCACATCAGTCAGACTACTGATCACATCAGCAGACCTACAGCGTCTGAGGATTTCTGCCCCAAGCAAACATCTTATCCACTATAAGAAGCCAAAGGCGGGAAAAGATCTACAAAAGCAAACCAACCAAGACAAAGAAGGGGATCCGGAAATCAAACATTCATACTCTAAAGCAAATTCATACACTTTGCTCCTCGGCATATACTGTGAGAAACTCTGAACTCACCTTCTAAATTATAATCTCAGTGAGATATGGTCCAAACTGACTTGAGCGTCGGAGGGTTTTTTTCGGGGCCAACCCCCCAGGACCTCTGACCTGTGTTTTCTTGTGCAGGATATTGTAGAGGTTATTCCAGCTACAACTTATAACCCAGTTAACAACTCTTCAAGTTAACTGACGGAGCTAATTTGAGGTCGTCTAGACCCTTGGTGAAGATCCGGCTTCATCATTTGGCGCTAGAAGGAGGGCCCCTTAATCCCTTAATCCAGAAAACAGTTACTCAGATCTTTTCTACTTACCTTAGCAAGCTATCAAGAGAAAGATGGACAAAAGAGATGGACAAGAGTCCAAGCGACCTACGACATCTAAGAGGAGCCAAAGGTCTTCTCAACAGCATACTGAACAGTGCTCAATGGAGCCGGGAGAATCCTCAACTCCCACCATTGCCTTCACCTACGAAGAGCATATTCGAGCCATACGCTATGTGGCTCAAAACCCAGGTGTTTTCCAAGCTATGGTAAGGGAGATGAAGGGGAAGGCCACTGCAGCAAGGTCTAGTGGGTCTCATTCCAGTAACTCTCACCCACTGGAATACCTGGAGTATTCTCCCACTCGGCCTGGTTATTATCCCAGGCGTCAGGCCGAGTTTATGGCCGAGGCGAGACGGCCAGAACAAAAGTCTAGCCACCAGAGTTTAAAATGTACCCAGAAAGACTCCTTGCCTTTAAACATGGCAGAAAAGTTGTCAATAAAGGCAAAGCACCGTTGCAGGAAAGGTGCTCTGTCAAGATTCGGTTAGGAGGCCGAGGAAAGGAAAGGAACTCTCTGCTGGCTTCAAAAGCTCATATCCTTTCCTACATAAGGAAAAAATTTCTAGCAAAAGAACCCCAGCCCTTGGCCGAACCAATCCACAAAAGAAACCATCGACTGTACTGCCTTTATCATCATGATATTGGGCATGATACAGAAGATTGTAGGCAGCTCGGACAAGAGATTGGGCGTCTTATTGAGTTGGGTCACCTGCAACGTTTTTATAATCCAAAGTCTAGGCTCTACAACAGGCTAGACTTTGATAAACCTCCTCCGGACGAGAGTTGTAAACCTGGGTCTCATCATGGGTTGCCAAGTGATGAGGATTCAGATCCTGATGAAAGGGGGCTACGGGTTCCTGAGCATATAAGGCTGACGTAACGGTGAAAGTTCCTGATTCAATCGAATCAGGATTTATTTCTTCTTGTGCTCATCCGGTATCTTTTGGCTCAACCTTATATTATCAAAGGATCAATTTCTTATATTCAGCTGAGCATTCTTATTTGGCATTCAGCCAGGAGAGTTAAGACACAAAATGGGACAGGATTCCCGATATTCTACCTCAGCAGGTCTGAGAGGTTGAGCAGGTCTCAACAAAATGGGACAGGTTTCCCGATATTCTACCTCAGCAGGCCTGAGAGGTTGAGCAGGTCTCAACAAAATGGGACAGGTTTCCCGATATTCTACCTCAGCAGGTCTAAGAGGCTGAGTAGGTCTCAACAAAATGGGACAAATTTCCCGATATTCTACCTCAGCAGGTCTGAGAGGTTGAGTAGGTCTCAACAAAATGGGACAGGTTTTCCGATATTCTACCACAGTAGGTCTGAGAGGTTGAGCAGGTCTCAACGATGGGATAAATTCCCTATATCTTTTAACTCAGCAGGACTGAGAGGTTGAGCAGGTCTCAACAATGGGATAAGTTCCCTATAAATCTTCACCTCAGCAGGACTGAGAGGTTGAGCAGGTCTCAACAATGGGATAAGTTCCCTACAAATCTTCACCTCAGCAGGACTGAGAGGTTGAGCAGGTCTCAACGATGAGATAAATTCCCTATATCTTTTAACTCAGCAGGACTGAGAGGTTGAGCAGGTCTCAACAATGGGATAAGTTCCCTATAAATCTTCACCTCAGCAGGACTGAGAGGTTGAGCAGGTCTCAACAATGGGATGAGTTCCCTATAAATCTTCACCTCAGCAGGACTGAGAGGTTGAGCAGGTCTCAACGATGGGATAAATTCCCTATATCTTTTAACTCAGCAGGACTGAGAGGTTGAGCAGGTCTCAACAATGGGATAAGTTTCCTATAAATCTTCACCTCAGCAGGACTGAGAGGTTGAGCAAATCTCAACAATGAGATAAGTTTACCTATATTCTAACTCAGCAAAGCTAAAAGAGTTAATAAAGGTTCTTCCATATCTTAAAATTCATTAAGGCACAGCAGAGCTGAAGAGCCAAGGATAAAAGCTGAAGCTTAATACTTGTGCAAAGAGCCAGCATACACAAGATACTCTTTTGGCAAAGCTGAAGACAAATACTTGCAAACTATTAACACAAAGCAAGTTGAAGACAGATTTTTGCATCAAGCAAATGGAAATGGAACTTCGCAAAGCTGAAGACAAATACTTGCAAAATAGAGCAAGTTAAATTTCTTAAGCTGAAGACAAATACTTGCAAACTATGAAAGTAGAGCAAGAAAAGTTTCAAATCTGAAGACAGATGTGTCAACTATGGAAATGGAACGAGTAAAACTTTACATACAAAAAGCAAATCCAAGAAAATGGAAACAGGCCGAAGAGCACAAGTTGAAGAAAATTGGATTGTCATTAAAAAGTATCTATTACAACTACTACAATTTACAGGAAAAGTCCTATTCTACTTTACAACATCCTCATCCTCTCTGAGATCAACCCCACTTTGGAACTGAGCAATCTGATTTTCAAGTAAGCTCTCAGCCTCAGGGTTATGCAGCTCGGCAATTCGAGGATGGTTCTTATCCAGGCTGGGGCAGACCTCTGAACAAACATCAATTGCCCAAGTTTGCCCAACAGCAATTGCTGAGCCTTGAATCTTCAAAAAATTTCCGGTAAAAAGCTCAGATTGTCTGAACTCAGCAACGGCGTTCTTCTTCATCTCCTCAGCTTGAAGTTTAAATTGCTGGAGGAGATCAACCTAACTTTTCTTCTCTGCCTCCAGTTGCTGGTTCAGCTCAGCCTTGCTGTTGGACAATTCTTGATCAAAAGTGCTGAGTTTCTTTTGGTAAAACTCCAGTTCAGCCTGAGCTTTGGAAGAAACTAACTCAGTGCTGGCCAATGTTTCCTTCAGCTCAATAACTTGGGATTTGGCATCGGCCAGCTTAGCGTCAGAATCTTGTTTCTCAGCCTGAAGTCTGAAGTTCTATTCCATAAGTAAGGTCAGCTTGGAATCTGAGTCCTGCTTTACCATCTGAAGCTTGGAATTGTCTTCAGTAAGTCTGGCAACTTGAGACTCCAGATTCTTCACCTCAGCCTCCAGTCTGGATAACTTCAAGCTATTAGGTTTTGCCACCTCAGCCAACTCGTCATAGGCATTTTTGAGATGGGCATTGGTCTCAGAGAGCTTGGAGAATCCATCATGGAGCTCTTCAGCTCGTTTCATGATGTTATATTCTTAGACCTGATACTGCAAAAGTCAGGCTAGTCAGGAAAAGCACAAAGGATCAAGTTAAAAAATGGAAAGTAATGGGAAATCATACCAGAGCCATATTCCTTGCAAATAAGTTTATAGCAGTAGTCCAGTTCAGACTGCTATATGACTGCCAATCCCTAGGAAGTATTGACATTTCTGTTAATTTCCTAGCTATTTCAGGATCTGTGGCAGAATTGTTAAAGGAGAATTCTATCGTCCTTTTACCCCGTTGCGTCTGGGAAGAAGGCTCCCCACCGTTGCACTCTTTGCAGAAGACTCTCCTTCAGGTGCATTCATCCCGGAAGAACCACCTTCAAGAGTATTCTCTTTGGGAGGCTCCTCCTCCAATGCTTTCACCCCGGAAGGCTCTTCCCGGAAGTGTTTGCCTCAGGGGCCTCTCCTAAAAAATCGAAGGAGGGCACAGCCTCGTTAGAAGCCCATCCTAGAGGGGGTACTTTCTCCTCTTCGGCAGCAGGAGATGAAGGAATTGAAATGGGGGCATCAATTCCCCCACTCTCGTCACCAGGCTAAGCTAAGGTTGAAGCAAGAACCTGGGCTTCAGCTGGGAGGGGATTATCAGAGGTCCCAATTGAAAGGGCAAAGATTCAAATGATTAGATAGAAATCAAACATATCCAAGACTAGTGCAGGACAAAAATTTTACCTGGACGAATTTGCACTTCAGACGAAGAGATGGCAGAAGTCTGTTCTGAAGTGGAAGGCTGGCTTTCTGTCCATTTTCTCTTCTTGGGGACCAAGTTCTTCAACCTTTCAAGAGTCCCGCGCACCATGATCTCTGCAAAATTCAAGGAACAAAACAGTCAAAACACGGATGCAATATCAGAATCAGTCAAGGATTTTCAAAAATGTTGCTATATACCCCGAACTATCCTCAAGGCAATGGGGATGAGAGGACAAAAATTATTTTCTGGCCATAGATGTTCCAGATCAGCGACCTCTACAATCTTCCTATCAACTTTCCTCCAATCTACGGCCAAGCGCGAATGTAACAGTTGGGAGGATTCATTGCGAAATTGTTCACTTGGCCTCCTGTTATTCGCACCGCCAGTGTTCCAAAGGATTCCTTCAGGTAATCCTATATTTCTAACGAAAAAGAAATTCCCCCTCCAATCTTTGGAAGAAAGAGGAAGGTTTATGACAAAAAAACCCCACCATTTTGAGGTCTCCTATCAAAACAATACCAACTACCCTCCTGCCTACACACACAAAAATCTCTCTAAAGACTGCAAGTGAGAAGCTTTTCTCAGCTGCCCTTAGATAGAGCAAATAACTGAGAATAACTTTCAGTCCGTTAGGCATTATTTGGGGAAGCCTAAGTTTGTAACAGAACATTATTTGGAATAAGGGGGCTGGAATGGGTAAATTGAAACCAGATCTAAAATATTCTTCATAAACTGCTTCGTAACCAGTTGGGGGGTTATCAGCAGTTTGATAAGGAAGGGGAAGAATGGGAGCAAAGGTACTCCTGTCAACATTATAATGCTGACATAGTTTAGTGAGGTCGGTGGCTTTTAAGGTGCACATTGAGTTTTGCACCAAAGAAGAGGACACCGTAGATTTTGAAGTAAAAGAAGAAGAAGCCATGAGTAAGATACAGAAAAGCTTACAAGAGATTGAAAGAGCTGGAGTAAGGTCGGAGGAAAGTTTCAAAGACGATGAGGAAGAACAATGTGACAGTGCAGCGAAATAATCAGATGAGCAGAATAAAGGAAGAAGAAAAGAATGAATTGGAGAAATTGTCTCTATTTATAAGTGAGAGAAAACGAAAGGTTGCACCTTTTCGTTTGAAATACGAAGAGGCAAAGGTTCACGCATTTTCCTCCCTCGGGGAATGAAACCGCCGAAAAAGTAATGATAAGGCGTCGAAATTAGCGCTTACACTGAAAGCGGGAATTACTGCGCAAATAAAAAGATAACTGTACGATTAATGAAGGACTGTCACGTCACAGGATCATTAAAACAAGATTTGTCTGCCTTCGCAGTTCAGCTCAGCCACACAAAATCTGGGGGCAAATGATAAACCATAATTAAATCGTCTGTTAGTAAACAATCAACGTTTTAACTCTAGTATCTCAGCACTCAAAGTACTACAGTTCAGCAGTGCAAAGCCCAAGCATGGCTTTTCAGCCTCGGCTGCACCTCAGCGGGGCATCATGACGCCCTTATAACATCGAAGAATACGCCAAGGTTTGCACCTCGGCACTAACTTCAGTTTATATCCCAGTACGGCACCTCAGACCACTTCAGCTGGGCAAGGCCTAGTCATGCACTTCGGCAAGGCTTGATCTTGCACTTCGGCAAAGTTCATTTGTGCACTTCAGCAAAGGAACCAAATACGATACTACCTTGTGGGACCATCCAACAGAAGTGCAATTCGAATATAGTGATTACAGCTGGTTATTCTTTCTGATTACGCCAAGGTCACAACAGCCGGCCTACTAGTCACATCAACCAGGCTGGCCTATTAGTCACATCAGTCAGACTACTGATCACATCAGCAGACCTACAGCGTCCTAGGCTTTTTGCCCCAAGCAAACATCTTATCCACTATCAGAAGCCAAAGGCAGGAAAAGGTCTACAAAAGCAAACCAACCAAGACAAAGAAGGGGATCCGGAAATCAAACATTCATACTCTAAAGCAAATTCATACACTTTGCTCCTCGGCATATACTGTGAGAAACTCTGAACTCACCTTCTAAATTATAATCTCAGTGAGATATGTCCCAAATTGACTTGACCGTCGGAGGGTTTTTCCGGGGCCAACCCCCCGGGACCTCTGACCTGTGCTTTCTTGTGCAGGATATTGTAGAGCTTATTCCAGCTACAACTTATAACCCAGTTAACAACTCTTCAAGTTAACTGACGAAGCTAATTTGAGGCCGTCTAGACTCTTAGTGAAGATCCGGCTTCATCAGGTTCGAATCCGGAAACACTCGCTGTGTGGGTGCGCTGTTATTCAGGTTTAGAATTGCTATCAAAAAGGCAAGTGTTCGAATCCGAGAACACTAGCTGTGTGGCTGCTTTTCTTCTGCTAGTTTGTAAGAGGCAATTGTTCCACTTCTGCTAGTTTGTATGAGACATCTTGTGTAGGTCCTCGTGTGGGCAATTGTTCCAGTTCTATTAGTTTGTAAGAGACATCTTATGTAAGTCATCGTGTGTAAATTCACCAAACTAAGAGGTCACTGAACGCATTCTCTACAAAGCTTCACAGAAGTGGGGCAGGACGAGGGATTTCGTATTCTGATAACAGGATAACAGCGGGAACACATGTAAAAGCGTTTGGTGCATTCTCTAAGTCGCCCTCAAACTTGTTAGAACTTCACTCGAACGCCGGCGAACGAGGGAGATCTGCAATCTACCATCAATTTTACCGTTTACTGTCGCATTATATTCACAGAAAGTCTCTCATAAATACTTGCAATTTCTCTTCTCTTGTTTTCTCTGTTGTCTGAGCTAATATATCTGTATACTCTTCTAATTCCCCGAGATCTGAGTTATCTTTTCAAATGGCTCAGCCGATTATCAAGAAGGACGATGATCGCGACGACGAAGGCATGATATTTCTTCTTTGATTTCTGATTCAATTTGTTCCATCTCTGTCTTATGCAATTTAATTTAGGGGGGTTAAACGATTTTGCCCCTTACAATTGGATAGTTGATTGAATTTTGCGTTTGGTCCTCCGGATCTGGGTCTTTAAATGATTTCTAATTTCTTGTTTACTGAATGCCACTCAGTTGTGTTAGTAGTTTTGAGGATTTGCCTTTTCCTTCCTATGTCACTTCTGCGGTGAAATCTTTTGATTGATATCTGCAAGGGTGCCTGATCAGAAAGTACTTTCTTTTTCATTCTGTCTTTGATTAATGTGATTCACATTATTGTGATATTGGGTTTAGATCTGCTCTTAACTCGAGATTTTTGGAAGAAGCGTATTCTTGAAGGTGTTCTTAATGTGAAGTTGATTTGCAGTGGAGTATCATCCATTTTTAGGCATCGAGAAAGGTGCAGTTTTGCAGGAAGCTAGGGTGTTTAATGATCCTCAGTTGGATCCTAGGAGATGTTCTCAGGTGCCTTTTTAGTGTTTGCTTCTTACTATATACTTATTTCATCTTTTCTCTGTCTTGTTTATTACGTGGAAGTTCTGAGAAACTGAGCAAATTTTCTCACATTTTGCCTCTCTCTAACCCCAGGTTATTACAAAGCTTCTGTACCTACTAAATCAGGGAGAGACATTCACAAAGGTTTGTTTCACTATCCACCATCACATATAACAAACAATCATGTTCAACTTGTAGGGTCAGCCATCTTCAACCTTGTGGAGCACTAGTATACCGATCTCTGAATGCCAAATTTCTAATGGTTTTGTTAATTTTTCATGCACATGATTTCCTCCCATTATGTGGGGGTTGTAGGATAGAAAAGGGAAGCCTTAATGCTGCGGTAAAAAGCTGTTGCCACGTGACCTGAGGTCACTAATTTGGATCATGGAAATAGCCTTCTATAGAATAGAAACATGTAAGGCAAGCCCTAACCCCTCGTCGGACCTTGCATTGGCAGAATGCTTCCATGAACCACTATGGCCTTTTCATGTGCGATTGTCAGATTGATTTTTTATGGGGGTAGAACACATTTTATGATAGTGTTTACTTCATTTTCTTCACACGGTCTGCTCTAAGATAATCCAATATTTGTCAGAGAGTGATATGTTTTTATCTTTTTCGGCTGCTTTTAAAATTTGACCGCAGATAGAAGCTACGGAAGTATTTTTTGCTGTCACAAAGCTGTTTCAATCAAAAGATGTTGGTTTGAGGAGGATGGTGTACTTGATGATAAAAGAGCTTTCTCCTTCTTCAGACGAGGTGTTTAAATTATCTTGAATATATCCCCGGACGCCTCCCCTTTTCCTTCTTTTTTTTTTCTTTCTTTCTTTCCTTTATTTCTTTAAATTAGTCATGCATGTTCTTTCCTGCTGTGGGGAGGTTTAAGTTTTGATGGATGATTCCTTTTGTTTTAAAAAAAGGTGATCATTGTTACAAGCTCCCTGATGAAGGACATGAATAGCAGAACTGACATGTACAGAGCAAACGCCATTCGAGTTCTCTGCAGAATTACTGATGGAACATTGCTTACGCAAATAGAGCGTTACTTGAAGCAGGCTATTGTTGACAAGAACCCTGTTGTTGCAAGTGCTGCCCTTGTTAGTGGAATCCACTTACTTCAGGTGTGGCGAAAGGTTTTAGGATCAACTGTATTGTAATTATGGAGAAATTCTAATTCTCTAACCATGAAATGTTTGTCAGACAAATCCTGAGATTGTGAAGAGGTGGAGCAATGAGGTTCAGGAAGCTGTGCAATCAAGGGCTGCATTGGTGCAGTTTCATGCTCTTGGTTTGCTTCATCAGGTATATGTAATTTTTGGTTTTGTATTACATACATTAGGTACTCAAGAAAGTACCTTGTACTTCAGTTATCTTGCTTTATATATATCATGCTGACATTAATGAATTGTTCTGGTGGGGAACTTACAGATCCGTCAAAATGATCGATTAGCTGTTAGCAAGTTAGTAACTAGCTTGACCAGGGGAACTGTGCGATCACCACTTGCTCAGTGCCTTTTGATTCGTTATATCAGTCAGGTGCATTTCTTTTCTAAGCTTGTAATTCTTATTTGTGAATGTTTTGGGCCTGTTTTGTTCTTTTTCTTTGCAGATCCGAAACAATGACTTGGTGCCTCCGTTTGGTTTATCTGTAGATTATCAGGGAATCAAGCATGAATAGCCAAGGAGAGCGGCCATTCTATGACTTTCTTGAGAGTTGTCTTCGTCACAAAGCAGAAATGGTTATCTTTGAAGCCGCTAGGGCAATAACGGAAATGAGTGGTGTGACTAGCCGAGAATTGACCCCTGCAATCACTGTTCTGCAACTTTTCTTGAGCTCTTCCAAACCGGTTCTTAGGTTTGCGGCTGTCCGTACTTTGAACAAGGTGACTATGTTAAATTAATTGTTTGTAATGCTGTGTATTGTTTATCTCTCTGCATTATGCAAGCCTGTCCTCAGTCTGACCTTTCATTTTGTGTGGAAATTTTATTCCTATCTTGGAAGATTATTGCTGCATCTTGCATTGGTTTACATTTAATAAGAATTTTGTGGAGACCTGTAATGAAAGCATAACTGGAAAAGACATTATTGTCCCATTTGAACGTAGAACATATACATGTAAGCAAAAGGAAAATGGAAAGGTCTAAAGATGAGTTGTGAGTGATTTTGTGTAACTAGGCTCTGACTAATTTTACCACTGAACAATTGTTCTCCTCAATAGATGTTCGTTTCGTTAGGGAACTTGTAATACAGTTGTTTTCGAGCTATTTTATTTTATTTTATTGGTGTGGATTTTAATAAATGTTCCTGTATGTAATGGATTCTTTTGTTGGAAAAGTGTACCAGCAGAAAAAGGGGAACAAGAGCCAGTAAAAGACTTTCAGATTTATCTTTTCCCTTTCTCTGATATAAGTCAGGTCAGATTAGGATTAAATGTTTACTAGGGAGGAATAATCTTTAGCTATCATTTGACACTTCTCATGTTATCAGCAGATGTGATTGGCATGTTTTGCTTATTTAAAGCACTGATCCGATGAATAGAAGTTATGGTGAATTTCATTTAAAATTTCTGTCTTCTTGAAAGCAAGTGAGAGGGAGAGGGTCGAACACTGCAAGGCAGGTTCGACAGTGAGCATCATAGGTTGAAACGAGGAATCGAGGCAGGCTTCTCGGCTTGTGACTAGATCCCAAAGGCGAGCACATAACGTTGAATTGTAAGACGCCAGTGTAATCCATTCATGAATTACTGATCCGTAACCTTCTAAATTGGTTCGGTAAAAGTTTTATCTACCCTGCTTCACTTCTTATTTTATGTGATACCTTTTGGTTGCTGCATACTTTCATCTTCTATCTTTTTACTAAATTTGCTCTGTATTCTCTACACGATTACAATTACCAGACTTGCCTTAACCGAGATGTGTATAAAATGCTTTCTGCAGGTGGCTATGACCCATCCTCTGGCAGTGGCAAATTGTAATATTGACATGGAGAGCTTGATATCTGACCAAAATAGGAGCATTGCAACACTTGCCATAACTACTTTACTGAAAACAGGAAATGAATCAAGTGTTGATCGACTAATGAAGCAAATCACTAATTTTATGTCTGATATCGCTGATGAATTTAAGATTGTTGTGGTTGAAGCAATCAGATCGCTCTGCTTGAAATTTCCCCTCAAATACAGAGCTCTGTGAGTATGGGCTGTACTTGGACTATACTTTATCCTTATACCTGGAAGAAAAGTTAACGTTGATTTCCTGTTTCCTATACTTCAGATTTACCAAATCTTTATGATCTAATTTTATGCAGGATGAACTTTTTGAGCAACATTTTGAGGGAAGAAGGGGGATTTGATTACAAGAAGGCTATTGTTGATTCAATCGTTATCCTCATTAGGGACATTCCTGATGCTAAAGAAAGTGGGCTTCTGCATTTATGTGAATTTATTGAAGACTGTGAATTTACATACCTTTCAACCCAGGTTGTCATCTTTTAATCTTGTATCAGTGGGTTCTTTCTTAATACCTAATCTGCTGACTAAAGTTCCTTTTCTGTACAGATTCTTCACTTCCTTGGAAATGAAGCACCCAAGACCACTGATCCTAGTAAGTACATACGCTACATATATAACCGAGTAATTTTGGAGAATGCAACTGTACGAGCAGCAGCTGTTAGCACATTGGCAAAATTTGGCGCCATGGTTGACTCGCTGAAGGTGAGACTAGACTAATTTATTAGTTCAGATATGAGATTGAAGAGCTAGCAGTTATTTTGCTAATGAGGAAGCAATTCATTTTTTCCCCCTTTCAGCCTCGTATTTTCGTTTTGTTGAAGCGCTGCCTTTTCGACGGCGATGATGAGGTAATTTGCTTTTTGTATTACAAATTGGTCATCACCTGGGTAATATTATAACGTCGACCTTTTGGATTCTGGTTAAGTTGTCTGTATTGTTGTATAAGATATTTATGTCCTTTCCCCTCCAAACTCTTCTTATACACCAATAACAGTCACAGTTCAGTTTTGCCGAAGTTGGCACGGTTGCAATCTTAATTGACTATGCTGCCTTATTGTATCTGGGTGATACATGACGTCTTGCTTAGTATCCAACTTGGAGACTGTCTTGACCACCAGTTTTGCTTCCACCCAAATTTTTTTCTTGCAATACCCAATTCTTTGCTAGTTGCTTCCACCAGTGGTACATGTATGGTTCAAAATAGGTGGAGTAAAATGTTGTTTGAGAAAAGAAAAAAATAAATGCCCTTCAGACATGAAAATTTTCAAAACAATCTTTCGCAAACCTAGTATGAGTATTAAAATCATGAAAAGAGGAGAGGTTGTTTGTTAGGACCTAGACAACCACTCTACATCCGATGAATAACAATACGGTGTTATGACAATCTTTTTGATTTTCTTCAAGTTTGCTCAATTTGCACCAAAAAAACTAACACTAATAGAGGAAGAAGGTGATGAGGAGTAGTGAAAAACACACAATTTTGTAATGTGAGTTATGGACTTCAACCATCACTTATCAGGAGAATATAATATCCTTTTTTTGGAGGGGGCGGGGGAGTGTGGGTGGGGGAGGATTCAGCTC
>AP025043.1:41489934-41535945 GCA_036186865.1 Eustoma russellianum
GGGGAGTGTGGGTGGGGGAGGATTCAGCTCTTCATCTTCTACCAGATAGTCTCCTCCAATAACTTATGCCCATCAAATGGTGCTTCTTCGAAGCCTTTCCTTACTCAAGTATATGGTCTTAAATTGTTTGATTCATGGTCTTCCTTGGATTTCCATGGCACTTGAACTTCCATATGGAGGAGCTTTCTCTGTGTAGGTTGCTTATAATTTGAGAATATTTAAAATTCCCTGGTCATCGAGTTATATCTTCCTAGTGCAGAGATATTCTCTAAATTGTCTTTCCAGGTAACTTCCTCTGTCTTATCATGGTTCTCGTTTACCATGGCTGCTCCTTGGAATCTTGAAAGAGCCTTCCCTCTTTCCAGGTTGTTCTGGACCTTGATTATTTACTGCTCTTCTTCAATAAAGCTCTTTTAGTTGGCCTCGGATCAGATTGGTCATTTTACTTATCTCCTCAACTTGTCAGGTGATCTTTTTCTATTGCTTGGTTGCGTGGATCCCTCTAAGGACCAAACTGAGTGATGTTTCTGGGAGGAGAAAAAAAATTTTCGCACGGCTGTGATTATCCCATCATGCTTGTATTAGATTGTTAAAGTTTTTCTTTGTCTCCGGTCACCATCTGAGTAATAAGTGACTATGAGTACAGTAATCTCCTTCTGCAGTGTGATCAGGCTGTTAAAGATATTTATAAGTTAGTATCATGTCTCGTTTATTGAAGCCCGATGCATTTAGAAATAAGTGAACTTAGTACTGCTAATGAAACTCTGGAGATTGATCTAATTAACTTGAGTGACAGAAGGTTCTTCGTTTTAAGAAGTCAATACCCTCGGAGAGCTGAGTGTGTTCCCTGTATATGCAGGTGCGTGACCGAGCTACACTGTACCTGAACACTCTTGGGGGTGATGGTTCTGTTGTTGAAACTGACAAAGATGTGAAGGAGTTTCTGTTTGGATCTTTTGACATCCCTTTGGCCAATATGGAGACAAGTTTGAAGAACTATGTAAGTAGCTTGATGCCATTAATGCAACCTTGCTTTCTGGGCTGTGCGAAGGCAAATGATGTCTTGTTACCTCTTGTCTTAATCTTTTTTTTTTTTTAAAACTATTATCAGGAACCCTCTGAAGAGCCTTTTGATATTGATTCCGTGCCGAAGGATGTTAAGTCCGCACCCCTTCCCGAGAAGAAAGCTACTCACAAAAAACAACCCGGATTGGATGCTCCCCTCCCTGGCCCTACTTCTGTGTCTGATACTTACGAGAAGCTTCTTTCCTCTACTCCAGAATTTGCAAACTTTGGGAAGCTTTTCAAGGTTCTTAGGCTTGATACCTTTGACATGGGATTACATTTTTGTCATCTATTAGTTCATTTTGATGATCAATTTGTATCTATCTTTCTGGCAAAACCAGTCATCACCACCAGTGGAGCTTACAGAAGCAGAAACAGAATATGCTGTTAATGTGGTCAAGCACATTTTCGATAACCATGTTGTGTTTCAGTACAATTGCACCAATACAATTCCAGAGCAGCTATTGGAAAATGTAATCAACTATTTCTTCTTAGCTTTTAATTTATTTATTTTTTTACTTCTAAACATTGGGTCTTAGCTTGTGTCGCTCTTGTTAGGTTACCGTTATTGTGGATGCTTCAGAGGCGGAGGACTTCTCTGAACTTGTGACAAAGCCACTAAGGTCCCTTCCTTACGACTCCCCTGGGCAGACATTTGTGGCATTTGAGAAACCAGAAGGAGCTCCAGCTGTTGGGAAATTTTCTAATACGTTGAAGTTTATTGTAAAAGAGGTAAATGTTTTTTCCCCACACGAGAACTGTCTATGGTATGTGCCAGCTTATTGTCAATGTCTTTTTTTAATTAATTGTCAAGGTTTTGAAAGGTGTAGCATGATTTGGTTTGGCATAAAGAAAAAGTTTTCTAGTGAGTATCCAATGTTCTTGTTCAAACTACACGTAGGTTGATCGATCATCTGGCGAGGCTGAAGACGACGGTGTAGAGGATGAATACCAGCTGGAGGATGTTGAAGTTGTCTTCGCAGATTATATGCTGAAAGTGGGAGTGTCCAATTTTAAAAATGCCTGGGAAAGCTTGGATCCAGATTCTGAGAGGGTTGATGAATACGGTCTTGGCCCAAGGGAGAGTTTGTCAGAAGCAGTGAATGCAGTCATTAACCTTCTTGGCATGCAGCCCTGTGAGGTTGGTCTTCTTTGGTTATTTCTCATGCTTTTTTTTTTTTTTTTTTGCAAGGTCTTTCTCTCCCCCAAATCAAAAGGAATAAAGAAAAGAGGAAAATAAAAAATAAAAATTAAATAGGGGAGAAAAGAAAAGAGTTGAAAGTTTTCCGATTAAATTGCCATGGTTTAATCCATTTTGCTTGCAATTTCCGTGCACAATAATAAATAAGTTAGGTGTTTCCCCCCTTAATATTTTGGTGCTATTGTTTTGCATTTTCACAATGCTTCCTTGATATTAATTCTGAAGCAACACTCAAAGAGTTCCTGCACTAGAAATTTGCACCTTCTAGATGATTATTGAGAACTGATATTTGTCCAAATAGTAGTTTAATGCTATCATTTTGCAAAATCTGTTTGTATCTTTTGACGGAGGTTTTGGATACTGAACTTCCTTTCCCATCGAAGATCCCACTTGGAATGCGATTGGAATCATGATTTAAATCATATTTAGATGCTTGAATAATATGACTTCTTTGACTCAATAAACCTAGTTATAGAATAGTTTATAGAATATATAAATTATTCAATTTGGTATGTGTTTTATTCCTTATAAAAATGCTCTTTAATATTAGATAATATGCTTTTACAAATGATGACATTATCTTGTGCGTGAAGTAATTCCTTTATATGCTTTTACAGTAGTCTTTATTTGAAACTGTGTTTTGATTATTAATCGCGATTCTAGTAGAGCATCTAACTGCAAATGTTTCTGGCCATAGAGCTGTGCTGGATTCTGTATACTGGATTTGCTAACTATAATATAAACAAGGTTTCTGGTTAATTATAAAACAACAATAACAACATTATCCCATTGCCTTAGAGGCTCCCGCCTATGGCAGTGTATGGATGACCCATATTGAGACTCGTGTCAAACTGTGTCGATCAACTGCTATTTCACAATATACGAAGCGCAGACAATTTAGTGAGTCATTTTGTTTTATTCCATCATATTCCAAAGTCAAAGAAGAGTGTGTCATTAACTCCATTGGAAATGGAATGCTCTGGTTAACTATGAAAGCTCATACAATATACTATCCCCTGTCGACCTTGCAGGGCACGGAGGTTGTAGCAAGCAATTCAAGATCGCATACTTGTTTATTATCTGGTGTGTACATTGGAGGTGTGAAGGTGCTTGTAAGATTGTCTTTCGGAATCGATGGACGGAAAGAGGTTGCGATGAAGTTGGCTGTGAGATCTGATGATGAGTCTGTTAGTGAGACCATTCATGAAATAGTAGGCAGTGGCTAGAGATATTACAGGCAAAGACAAGAATTCTTCAGTAACCTTATGGGTTTTGACAACACAAGTAAATTTGTGAGCCTGCCTGCTTACATCTGTTGATGGAAGGGAGTGTCTAAGCTTGTGGTGGGAAGCTGTCTTTGAGTGGGATAATTTCCTTTCCTAGAATAACTTCAATCCTTGCATTGGTTTTGCTCAATCTTAGTGTTACTGAAATCTCAGTTTTGGACACTATTGTTTGTTTTTTATATATCAATATCAATGGTGGGAGTGAATTTTGGGCTTATAATTTTTTTATACTACTTATAAAAGAACTAAATTCTTGATTTGCTCTGTGTCTGCTTAATTGTCTTGCCTTCTAAGGTGCTATGTCCCTGATGCGGGTTTCCTCTTCCATGAGTACATTTTTGTTTTTTCCGTTTATTGTGTCTTTGTCTGTTTCTTTCTCCTATGATTTTCAGGTTTATTCAGATTTAAACCGTCATTTGAAGTTTACAATTAAACTTGATTTTTTTGGACCAGGTAAAGTTTTCGTGGGCTACTGTCTTTGACTCGGTTAAAGGATTTAAATTCCGAAAATCGTAGTTCTGAATAAAGGCAGTTTTTTTCTTCTTTTTTTTTTAAACAAAAGGGAGGCCGAAACGTGCAAGTCTAACAAACTAATTCACCTCGTGTCATTGGCAGTTGCAAAATTCTGATCTATTGGATGTCATATGTGATAGTGCATCTGCAACGGACTACTTGAAACAACAATGTTTTTGGAGTTTGATTAAATTTGTTTCTTTCGTTTAGAGGTAATTTACATGAGCAGATAACCATACCCAACTTAAAGGACATTTGTGAAACTTTAGAAAATATACTAAATTGGTTGTGTTTCTTATATTGTGAAGTAACAGTTGATCGACACAACTTGACGTAATTTTCATTATGGATCATTGGAAAACTTCTGTGTGTTTTTAACACATAAGTATGGTTGCGCATATCCGGCCCTTCATACTCCCGTCATAAGAGGTAATGGGATAATGTTGTTGTACTAAAGTTAAGACCACCGACAAAATCGAACGACATACCGCTTACCCATATGAGCACATATGCAATGCCCCTAGAGGCCTGTAACACATCTTCTAACGAATACTTCGACATTTATTACCCAAAAAGAACAGGGTACCATAAATTAGGCCTGTCAAAACTTACCAGATATCCGATATCCGAATTCGAATTCGGCTATCCGAATCGAATATGGTAAGAGCTGTACATTCGTTTCACCGTATGCGAATTCGTATCCGAATAGTATTAGAAAAACAAATACGAATATGGTATAGTCATTACCGTATCCGAATATCCGTATCCGAATAGATATTTTTAAAATTAAATAAAAATATATAATAAAATATATAATAATATATAAAAAATATGTAAAAATATTTATTTTTAAAATTTTAAAAAAATATATATGAAAATATGTATACGGCCGCTATACCACTGTTGTAAATTTGCTGATTTCGAATTCGGATATCCGGATTCGGATATTCGAACAAATTTGAAATAGATATAATACGGATTCGGATATCCGGCACCGAATTCGAATCCGAACAAATTCGAATTCGGATGACTTCCTAAATATCCGTCCGGATTCGGATACGAATTCGGATATAGTTAGACAAAAACGAATTCGAATACGGATACTGTGTTACCGTATTCGTTTTATCCGTTTGACATCCCTACCATAAATATATCATTTGCCATTTGAGCAAACAGCAGATAGAACCTGTCTGGACAGAATGGAGATCACCGACCCAAATGAACAAGTTATAAACAACATGGGCACATAGATGCCTAATTCCCATGTTGCTGACAAATGCTAATACACTGGCGGTTTTAAGCAGTCCCCATAATACTTTTATCGTTCAGATGCAGATCAATAGCAAGGGAAACCACAGATAATTCACCATCAAATGTTCATGCAACCGGTTTGCCACAAGCATATCCCACATTATCAGCTGACCCAAAAGCTGATGTTCAGAGACCTGTTAGAGAGTCTCTTTTCAAAGGCATCGTAATCAATGATCTGCAAAAACTCAAATCTCTCTTCCAATTTCCTTATGCGAGTGTTAGAAGATGAGCATTTAAGTTTGTTGGCAAATTCTAGTTCGTTAATCCTAGTTCTTTAAGATACAAAAGCGTTGGGGCTCGAGCAATTGAACGTTGGATTCATGGCAAAGGAGGATCAAACCACGGGATTCTTCAGGTGATGCAGATAAATCTCGAATCAAGAAATCAAAGACAGGTTCCAGATCATCAGGAACAAATTATGGAGAGAACATTCCAGAGGCTGCGAAAGCGACCCTTGGCACATCGGATTAAACAAAACCTTTAGATTTGAGAAAACTCACTGTAGAGAGAATTCACAGTAGGCTTTCCGGCGATTGGGTTCCCTTGAGTTTGGTGTGTTCATTGATGATTCCTACGGTGTGTTCATTCTGATTAATTCTTTCATCTCCGACTATTTTATTAATTAAAAGAATAACTTGGAAACAAGGCATTAAGTTCGTAAAATAAAAATAGTTACTAAACATCATTTTCAAACATTCAAAAATATTATAATGACTATGAAAATAAAACGGATGAAGAATCACCTTACATTGTGTCTCAATTATCATAAAAAATAGTTCAAGGCATAGATCATTTAATACTCAGATTAGAACATTGCTCCAGAAAAGCACAAGTTCAAACCAAGACATAAGCAACGCGGGTGCTTTATTGCTATTTGGATCAGTAATTGCTATACCATTATATCTAGCTCGATTGAATTAGAGAGTTGCTGATCAAATTTGCAATAGACACTTTGTGTGGATTTCTAACAATGCTTTACCAACCTATGAGGCCAATAAGCTCCCGATTTACCTCCTTCACGAAGCCTCTTAGGACTGGAGCAATGGGAGGCCACAGTGCCAATGGTATTGGCTTTTGCTCAAAAAAAATCTCACCCGTTACTCACCCAGACAGTAATTTCATATATGACAAATCTCATCAACAAAAGCATACTGCAAGTGCAGTGCATTCACAAAGGTACATCTCTGAGAATTTCTAAAAAGTCAAAAGTATCTGTTCGATAAATCTTTTTTTAGTAAGAATCAGCTGAAAGAATCGTCAACAATTGGTATTCCAGATTAAGCCTTTGTGGGTAAATTTAGGCAGTACAAAGGTTTGAGATCTCTTCTGATTATTTATTAGAAGGAAAAATATTTTCAAATAAAGAAATTCAAAGAGATTCACAGGAATACCTCAAGACACTATATGTTCCCAGTGCAATAGTCTTCCGCGTTTACGCAAGGTCCAGATACACTGACTAAACAAAATGCTGCCCAAGTCTATTGGTTTATCAAGATTCTCCATCAGATGCACTAGAAATACACAAATGCCTCTACCTAAAGGAGATGATTTACTACCATATCAAGATCACATGGTTAAGGAGATTAGAAGGTTGAATAAGCAACTTGGGAAGAACCAGGAATATTAACACTAACACCAGAAAGTACATTCAAAAGTGTGCAGATAAAAGTTCAACTTTTAAGCTTTTCTAATCCAGGAAAATACATGTGTATCCTGTTATATAAAATCCAAGGAAACATGTAAAGCACAATCTGAGTTCAAAATTGGTATCCAACAGCAAGATTAGCAACAGCAGCTGCCTTGGCACACGTTACAGGTAAACTTGTCCTGTACACTAAAGCAATATCTATATGTTCGCTAGATATGATACTCAAATTAACCCAGATTCCATTAAGCTGCAAGAGCCCAAGGGTGAAAAGAACACCAGGTACTTACGCTTCATCCTTATGCAGACAATCCGGCTCTGCTCAAACCAAGGTGCCCTCAAAGAAAAGCTTCAATTCCAAATATGCTGCCAGTTAAGAGACACTTTTCATGTTTTACAGATGACACAAAGTTGCCACTGAATTACGAAAATGCTGGCCTCTGGAAACGCACCATCCCAGATCATAGTCCTCTCAACTCAAAACTGGCAGATATGCCCTAACAATTCACATTTTACAACAAAACACCAGTGTTGTGTCTCCTTGTTTAACCCACAAATTTGGTTGCTTGAAACTCAAGAGTATCAAATTTACTGTGGTCCAGGTATGATGAACATAGAAGGTCAAGAGCTAAAGAATGATATTTATACTAAAAAATTCCAAATTCAAATTCAGAAGGGGCAAAAGAATAACAAATTATCATTAAAAGATGCAGTTACAAGTGATTCAGAAACCGTGGAATACAACAGTTGCCTATGGTTCACGAGCACGAGACTCCTGAACATGGGAAGGCTAGAAATTAACCACCCACTCTGGCGACAAAAGAAATAAATAATAATGATGATCAGGATGTCCCTCAAACCGATCAAAGGAGGGAAAAGAAGAAGGGGAAAAAAAAGAGAAAGCCCGAACCTTACCAAATATCATATGGGAAGGGGGAAAATGAAAACGCAAACCATATACACATAGAAGACTCCCCTGTTGATCAGCCTGCAGAATGGGAGACAGGAGTAGTCACGAAATGGCCGTCCTTGTAGACATTAACAAACTGCTGTGGCAGCGGATGTTCCCCCTGCAACAAGAAAAACATCTTGAAGTCACCAACTTCCGTGCAATATTTCAGCTATCGGGACTTCCCAACATCTATTGAGGATTATACGCTTTTGGAAACAAAATACATCCAATTGGCGTTACAGATCATATTTTTTTGAACCGGTGTATCAATCCTTTTTTATTCTTTTACTGTTTTGTACATAAGGTGCATCATACTTTTAGAACTTACATAGATAAAGGATCGTACCATTTTAATGGTACAACCTCCTATTCGTCTGAATAAAACGTTTTAGCCAATCTCTTGCATACCTTGAACCAAATCGCTCTCCTTTGGATTGATACTGAAATATCATCTACCCCATGCAACCGAATGGCAGGGAGACCAGGTTACGACCGAGCTAGCATATAATAAAATATTGACCTTTTTCTTTTGGGCGCATTAAATTAAATTGTTCAAATCATCTGCCGTACACTTATACTTTTTTAACGTATAAATAAAAGGCTGCTACACAAATCCATTAACTTGGAAACAATGTTCTATAGGAAACACCAACATAATGTTATCCATTAAGACCCTTGGTTCCAATTTAAAAATTAAAGAATTTTAACTAGTACAGTGCTCACAGATAACTCAATTATAATACATCAAAACATAGGCTGTTATTTAGCACTATTTTCTTTATACTTAAACATTCACGCGATAAAGGAAAAAATCAACATTATAAACCACAAGCATAAAACTTCAATTCACCACTAAATGAGCTATGATCATATGCAATATCACATGATCTACACTCGATAGGAATTCTAGATTTTTTTAACAAGTAACACGAAACATACCCAATCATCTTCAGGCCCAGCACCAGGTACTAGAACATTAATTTCACTCGACTTAGCTGTAGTTATTGATGCTTGTAAAGAATCTTTACTCAAGTACAACTGACAACCAGCTGTATTATCCACAGAGATTGTCGGAGCAGAACCCTGCAGTGGTGGATGCAGTAAGGAGAGGAGAATCCAGACTAAGCAGTTCAATAGTCAAGTCAATCTTTAGTTTTTTTTTTTTTTTTTACTTGCAGGAATCATAAGATTAATGTTTAAAAAAAAAGACTCAGATTCACACCGTTATAAAAGAACAGTGACACGAAGATCTTAGTCAAATTTCTTTCAATGACCCCCCAAAAAAAAGGGTACCTGACATTGAACCTTGAGCCCATTGCAATTGACAACCTCACAAGCTGCCACTACATCCTGCAAGACAATATTCTGAATCAGAGAATGCCTTAATGTGATTCTTAGCAATAAAAACCTCTTTTTGAATTCCATAAACCGTAGTCATAAAAGAAAAGGAACAGCAAAATTTTAATAAGGAAAAAAAAGTTCTAGTTACCGTGAATACAACCCCCATCTTAGTGCATTTGTCAATGGTTATGTTGTTCACTTTCCCTGCATTGTTTTAGGACCAAGTTAATCTAAGAAAACTGAATTGCAAGCAGAAATATTAATTTCAGAAGATAGTCAATTGCCATCCATAGATTGCAGCTTAATCATGAAAGTTGATCAAATCACCTTGGATTTGGAGGACAGAATTTTTGCAACCAAAGACATACACAGACTGCTTTGAATCACAGTCATCAATTACTAAGTTATCTTTTCCAATTTGATTCTCAACCACCCACCTGCCGAAAAACAGCAGAAAAGTGACGAGCAGGCAAAACCTGCTATCAAGGAAGATGAGATAAGCAGAACAACTTCCACTCACTTTCGACCCATTTGCAGCTCCAACTTTGGAGGCCCCACTTTTGAGAAAGAGAGTGAGTTAACACGGGCATCTTTTTCACCAGTACTAACAACACCAGTTCTGTCTGCTCGATTTTTCGTCTTCATATCATCTGTGACCTTCTTCAATCCTATTATATGGAGACTAGTGTTTAATTCATCCACTGTATCAAATAAAAACCAAATAGACATACTGAATTACCTGCAGTAACAGGCATTCCAGAGTTAAGTTCTTGAAAAACAGCAGCCATCCCCTCCTTCGGACGTGACGATGAAACCTGAGGAGACTCAGAACTAAAAAGGGAAGAAGGTGGAGCAGGTGGAGGAGCAGGTGTGCTGGATTTAGGAGCTTTAGAGGGAGCAGAGATAGCTGTTTTCCCTGTGGCGCTCCAAAGAGGACCCAGTGGATAATGACTTTTGACATAATCCCTCAATCCTGGAACATACAGCTCTTTCAAAGCTTTGGCCCATTCAACATGATTTGGATCTTTGTTTCGGTACTCCACAAGTACCTAATTCCATGAGACATCATAAGAACATACCATTTATATCCAAAAGTGAGCTCAGAAAGAGTATATTTGGGCTTAAATAGACAAGTAATACATGTAGAACATCTTAAAGTTTTTATCAAAGCATGAAAAAAAAAATACATGAACAACCACGCATCCCTCTAGAAACAAACTAAAGTAGCCATATAGTGATACTCCAGGTCAAGGAAAGAGACACATCTAGTAAAGCGTCTCCCAAACCCACCTTCTCTTTTTCGTGAAAGAAAAAGGTTAACTAACCAATTATTTTCACTCCAACCAAAATACTAACAGTTAATGAATGTTTTGTAGGCCCAACACTAAATAAGCTTTATCAATTAACCATCCATACAGTGCCAGACTTGGGCAGTTAATTGACAAGAAAACAGCCAGTCAGATGAAGAAGAAAGGCGGACGACGATTTTCAGGGAAAACAGCAAACCTTGTTACTATAAAATTCAGCCATTTGCCAGCTTTCCTCAACGTGTGCAATAGGCATGCTCATGCCTGTAGTGGAGAAATGTAAAAAGTAAACATAAGTTCTCAGGACACTCCAGAAAATACACAAGTAGCATGAGTGCAAACATACACACAGAGGGAACACGTACCACAATCTTTTCCAGTATATGCAATCCACGCCAAAGCAGTAAGACTGTCTGCAGCAGCCTTCAAGTGATTGAAGAAATCTGATCGTCTTCCTTCAGTCATTGATGTTGCTGTCACAATTACTTCATTCAGTGGCTTGAGAAACTCAGCCAAACCTGCCATGTCTGGCTTCTGCAGATCAACACAAATGAGAAAACACTTTGTAAGATAAACCATAACATCAAATGTATCTACTTAGAACACAACAAAAGGATCAGTAAAAATGAGATTTTATGATTACATATTTCAAGTAAAAAAGTTTCAAAACTAGTATGACCGTGAGTAGCAATTCATCGCCTATAGGCCATTAAGGTACGTACAAGAATCAAGAGTTCCATGTGCTACATGTTTCAAAAAAAAAAAATTCTTTTTTTGTAAATCATGTTTCAAAAATCAATCTTCAAGAGAAATCAAGCCAGTGTAAATGAAAACAGAGTCAAAGACATCAATGTTTCTGGAGCACCTTCGGAAAATAAAATCAACATTCTGAATTAAAGTAGCAATTCAAACCCACTGCACTCCAATGTCAACCTATGTGGAGAAACAATGAAAACCAAAGATCCAAGATGGCTTTTTGGGCATGTTTGTTGTCCATGTGATATTCTATATTTGTCAGCTAATACATCCACATCAAACGCCAGGAATTAAAATGCGCCGCTTCTACATACGCCTTTTTTGTCTCATGTGTTTCATCTCAACAAAAACCCATTGTAATTTTCGATAAGGTCTAGCAGAAGAAATATTAACATATTCAGCGTATAATCCAAAAGCATCATTATTTGTAATCTAGCACAGCATTTACTAACATTAAGGAGAGGAGGAATCATCAAGAAAAGTAAAAGATAAATCAGAGACCTGACTCTGCTTGACTTTCGACAAAAGCTCCTTCTGAGTGGAAAAGGCATTCGCAAGAACCTTAGACACGTCTAGAACTTGTCCTCCAATCTTCTCCGCAGCGCTCAAAACCCTTCCAACGAATTGCGATATCAGATCATCATACGCCAAGATTGCCGGATCCGAAGCCACCGCGTCTCCGTCGGTCGGCGAATAACTCGGTTGCTGAAATGAGAGAGCCTCCAAGCGAGAGACCGCGGACTCTAATCTATGTATCAGCTTCTCATCCATGGTTACTCCAGCAAAATCGCAGTCACTTGAATCGCGAACGAAGTGTTGAAACTGGAACGAGCTTTGTATTATCTTTTGTGGTTTGGATTCAGATAGAGCGAATCTGGCGGTGGTTTGTTTGAAGACGAAGATGATGTGTGTTTATAAATGTATTGTTGGAGGGGAGTGGGAGGGCATTGATGGGTTTTTAAGTTGTGAAAAAGGACGCCGAAAGTAGAAAAATTGGGTTTGGGCGCGGGATTAAGGACACGTGTCAGATTCTTTTTGTAATACCGACCCGAAACGCCTGCTACTTGCTAACACCTTATGGGTAAAACTTCGTTGACCCTGAGGACGTGTCAGACGCGTCCAGTCAACGTCTGACACGTGGCGCTGCATCAGTTTTTATTCGGTTTAAATTTTCTTTTTACAGGGGACACATGTCAAGCGCCTATTGGGCGCGTTTGAATCGTCCCCCCATTAACCGCGTCACTGAATCTGTTCCGCACCTTCTGAAGCTGTTTTTTCTTTTTAATTTTTTCCTTATATCTAAAAAGTAATACTTGATTCGGTTCTACTAATTTTCGTAGACAATGTAAATCAAACTTACTCGATAGGAGACTTAGATTCATAAGATACCCAAATTTATTTCAGTATAAAAAACTGACCATATGACCTAAAGCGTCTTTTAAAATTCAAATAGACAATCTTAAGTATAATTTTTCATATGAATACTAATTTAGCTAAATGTTGGAATTTTTTTTACTTAGTTTGAGAAATTGACAGAGTATCATAGATTAGTCTCTCGAGGTACTAAAATCATGTGGGAAATCTGTTGTACCAAACGATATTCAATCTATCGAAGTACTAAAATCATGTGGGAAATTTGTTACACCAAACAATATTCACAAGAGACTGATTTGGAAGATAGAACCTCTGAATTAATGAGTCCACTATCCATCATTTGAGTTATCTCCTTTTTGCTATCACGGCCTGACTCAATTAGTATTAAGGTTAAGATTTGCTCAAAGAGATCAAGACTTCGAATCCAGAAACAGACACAGTGTAGGTGTTCCACTGTTGCTAGACCGAAGATCTGGTTTGCAAAGAGACACCTGATGTAGCTCACTGCGTAAATCTTCACCCAACTTAGGAGTCCGAATCATGTGGGATCAGCAGCCTTCTGGATGTAAATGCAAAAGACATAAATATGAAATATCCTCGCACGTTTTTCAATATGCCAGGTCTACCCTGAGGCCGAACCCTCCCTTCTACAGGTCTAGCGGAGTTAGAAATATTTCCGTCATCACCAGTATCTCGATGGGTGCTAACCATCTCATTGCCTTCAGGTTCTTCTCCTTAAATTTCTAAAACAGTTCTCCCCTTATTATTGTTAGGCTTGTTTAGTTGATGTTATTTGACTTGTCTGGAATATATCAATTCAGATGAGGAATACAACAACAACAACATTACTCCATTGCCTTAGAGGCTCCCACATATGACAGTGTATGAGGAGGTCGGATATACGCAACTATACCCATGTGTTATAAACACACAGAGGTTGTTTCTCGATAACACATAATGAAGTCAATCTGTGTCGATCCACAAATTTCAATGTAAGTACTGAGACAGCCATCATATTTAGGTGCGAACAACCACCTTGTTTGTAAAGTACGCAGAGCAGCTAAAATAATCGGGTTGCTTCTCCAAACATTCCTAAGCTTTTCACATGTAAGAATCTACAAGAATTTGGTATTATTTACAATAAGCTGGACTGCAAGATACTGGAATCAGAGGCACAGAAATGCAGCCCTGCAGGAAGGCTATCAGTTGCTGGATCATTTGGAGTATATTCAGTGGTACCATCTGTTTGAGTTTCTGACAAGTCTTTCCCTTCTTCTTTTTGACCTAATTCAAATCTTCTCCGCCTTTCTACTGCGGCATTGACACGCTGATCAAATTCTTCATCTGTATCAGTTAACATGTATCGCAGCTTGAAATTTACACGGTTTTCCAACATGATTCTGTGTCTAGGAACTATTCTTCCCTCAAGGGAATAGCTGAAGAACCTGTACAATGTTTCATCAACTCAAGAGTTTGCAGCTACTCAAGTAGGTTTCTGAAGCAAACAAATTTCGTAAGAAGAATTCACCTTGGAAATTCTATGAGATCATGCAAAGGGCGGATCATTGTTCTTCGCAGATAACGATACTTTGGATGAAGGACATCTGCACTGTATCGTAACAGCATGGGAAAATCAGCTATCATTTCCCCTAATTTCCGTAGAGGTATGCCAAGTGACAAAAAATACTTGACATTCACATCCAGCTTATTTGCGATGCTACACCCTAAAAGCTCCGGTCCAAGGGCCACTACCTTCCCTATGTCCCTCTGGTTTACTCCAGCCTTGGTCAGTAGAAATATAACCTAACAGAAGGTGAAAAATGATGAGCAAACAATGCTTAATTGTTTAGAACTTGAAAGAAGACAGCTTACTAGCAGGATTGATATTGAAATTTGCATTTACATAGACAAATTCTGGTATTATTTGCTTGGAAGATTATGTACGATAAGCAATTTATCTTTTTATTTTTTTATACTTTCATTCACAAGAGAAAACAATACAGGAAAGTAAATGGAAACGAGAAAAGCTTGCAGGCCTACTCATGAAACTAAACGCAATTTGTTGAGTGTCATAAGTTGCTCTTGACATTCTTCTCTTGAAATTACATACTATGTCCAAAAGTTTGCTTCATCATGTCACTGAACAGACAAATACGCACGAAGTATTATCTCATCCTACTGATAAGGGAAAGGTCAGAAAAATGTCTTTTACCAAAAATTTTAAAATTCAAAATCATTTGGAACCAAATTTAGTAACTTTGAGTCACTGAGAATATGCAGGCTGCAACCTGTCATAGATGACTAGGAATTTTCAAGTATATAATTTCTTCAACGGCATATCAGGGTAATGAAGGTACACAACAGCAAAGCAAAATGTCTAGACACCAACATTTCATTAACCTTTATATGCCAAAGATAAAAATGGTGACAAAGATGAGAAGAAAAACAATGTACTGAAGATAAATATATACCACAGGACGTATCTTCCTGTAAAGACTGTATGTCAGGAGTGGAGGAAATCTGGAAAGCATGCCACCAATTGATTCTTCTTTAACTCCTATATCCCGGAAAAATTGAACCTTCACATATAGATGGAGATTGGATTTAGAGTACATTTAGGGACATAGATAGGAGTAGACACTAGCTACGCTTTAGGTTGACTTTCCACTTGGTTGCATATGCATATGTTATATCGTTGTTTTACATTACTTGTACATATACACGTGATGTGTATTGTAATAGCGAAAGTACTTTCTTTGTATTTGTCGAATTTACTCACTAACACACTAGCACAATATATCTTTATTATCATGTCATTTATGCAGGTAGAGGCGGGGGTCTCACTGGAAGCAGACTCTCTATCCCTTGGGATAGAGGTATTGTCTGCCTACCACTTACCCTCTCCAGACCCCAACGATAGTTTTGCTATCGTTGGGATATACTGGGCCCGGATGATGATGATGATGATCTAAGCCTAGTAAAACAATAGAAGAAAGGGTGTTAGAAGGAAGAGATCTCAATTTCATACTGAGAAACATCAATGTTATCAGTCACCAATATAATAAAGTCGGAAAATTCTAGGAGCCAAAATATTGACTTTGGTGGATCTAGCTTTCAAGTTCAGTTTATTACAGGAGTAAAAGTTCTGCTAATTTATTTTCTCTGTCCTGTCGTAATGAACTTGATAGGGTGAGGCAATATGCTGAAATAGTTTACCTTTGGTACAATGGTGCTCTCCAAATCGATACAGAAAACCATGGGTTTGATTGTAAGGATTTTCCGCATCCCTGCTTTAAAAATCCCCAAGTAGTAAAAATATTTCACAAGAGGCTTCCATCTTTCCTCGATACTACAGGCCATGAGCTGTGGTTTAAATGCTAACAATCTTCCAACTTCTTCATTACTCAAGTCAAACTCCTTCAGAAAAGAAACCTGATAGAGCAAATCTCACTTGGTTAATAAATGAAAATCAGGAGGAGGTGAGAGTAATTGAAAACAAGTCAATTAAAAACACAATAAGTCAATTCAAAACAAGGTCAAATTCAAGTGGCATAGAAACAAAAACTACCATGCACTCAGCACCAAAAGCGTGCAAGGAAGAAAGTATAATTGCTTTACCTTTTGCTTCATCTCTTCCATAGGGTAATATCCAAGCACTTTGGGGAAGTCAAAAACCATCGTCCCAAAATCCTTCTTATCCATTCCCATGTTTTTAAAGAATTCTACACGAGACATGATATCCTCCATTTTAAAGGACAATATTTCAGGGCACCTACCAACAACAAAACCCATCCAGTCCCTCCTAACTCCATTTCTCTCCAAATACATGACAATATCATCCAATTCCTCAACGCTGCGGTCCAATATATTGTCACCAGCTCTAGTCAACGCTACCCCAATATACCTTCCCTTCACATGTATTGTCTTCAACCAGTCAACCAAGTATCTAATAGAACCAAGGTTTCCTTTTGACATACAAATGAGCTTAGCAATTTGAGGGTATGAAACTGAATTGTGCTTCAACCACCTGCAAACTTGAGAGAGAAATTAGTATTGTTAAGTCTATAAATGTATGAACTGCTATTCTCTCTGCAAATTAAGTTTTTAGATGAGACGGAAATACACCAGGAGGTCCTGAGTTCGAATCAGGGGTCCTGCCCCCAGTCTCTGGAAAAATTAGTATTACTGCTAGTCTACCACTTCTCGGCTGCTGTCTATATACCCCTACTATTGCACGTCCACATATGAGGGTATAAAATTACTTTTCTCTCTACAAGCTTAATAGATCAGATGGTAATTCAAGAATTATAAATCATAATAATGCAAGTGAAGGAAATTTATCAGAGGCTGAGATTTCCAAGAAATAATTTGAAACTCAAACGGTCATACCTTATCAGTGGGACAACAGCAGAATCATCTATGAAGGCCCTGGCGCGAACGTTGAAGGATGATTGCGAAAATTCAGGCAAGAGCTTCATAGAAGCAGCTTTAATCATTATATAATCAACAAAATCAGGCATTTTCGATATCAAGCTCGTGTAATAAGTGATTCCAAACTTTCCATTTCTCATGGCCTGCTTAAGAATCTCAACCGTAACTTTCCTGCGTATTCCAATCGCTTTCATTAGCAATTCATCTTCATCTTCTTCGTCAATATTAACACCACCTCGGAAAATCGACTGAATAGGTGAAAAGGGAGCACTACCGTCTGGTTTGCTAGAGGATTGGATATAAATAGAGCCAGGAAACTGTGGTGTTCTTTTCGAAATCAATGACATTTCGAGAACCTTAACTTTTTCTTCTTGTGATATTGGACTCTCTCTTTTCTCCGGAGGCAGCGATTCGGGATTCTGCTGTTTGCTGTGCCGTGAGAAGTGTCGGAGAAGGAGGGCGGAGGAGTTAGCATTATGAGTTCGGGGGATGAGATAATCTTGACCGTCGGTGTCTGTTTCTGAGTTGTGAGCTTCAGGATGGAGGGAGGAGCTAAGGTGAATGAGGTGGAGGCTTTTGCCGGAAGCGAGTGGGCGGAGGGCAGAAGGTTGCCGGAGAGGAAAAGAAGGAAGAATAGAGAGGTGAGGGAGAGATTGGGGTTGATAACACCAAATTTCCATGCCAATTTTGCAGTTTGCAATCCTCCACCCATAGGAACTACCTGCTACTTTGCACCTCTTTTAACTGCGACTTTTGAGTTTTGACACTTCAAAGTTTTACAGCTTTTTTTCACAAATAAAAGAGTTATCATCATCCGAAAACAAATTTTATTGTGATAGAATAAAGTAAAATGACTCACTAAATTAGTTGTATTTTTATATTATGAAATAGCAATTAATTGTCACAGCTTGACACAATTTTCATTATAGGTCATCGAAAAACAACCTTTGTGTGTTTAACACATGAAAATGGTTGTGTATATCCAATCCTATACTCCGCCATAGGCGGAATCCTCTAAATCAATTTGATAATGTTGTTGCGGTTGATATGATGCTCTAGGCAAAATATAATCTCATAAAAAATGAAAAGAGTTATGCAACTTTTAACGTATGCAATTAGTACTTTTGAGCAAATGGTGGTCAAATTTAAGATATTTTATTTCAAGATAACACTTAATCGTCTGTTTAGTTACATATAATGTAATAATTTATATTTTCTAAATTAAATTATAAACTAGGAGAGAACGAATAGTTACCTAATTTCCTACCTGACTATTATAATCAAGTAATAAATCAAATAACAAAACTAGAAATTAGAGGTAATTCTAATAAGGACAATGCATAAAAATGTTTTTCTTTTCCAAATCTCCATGAGAAATTATGACGAAGAGATTATATTCGAAATCACTTAAATTATAACATCAAGGAGTTCCAAAAGAAAAAAGGTCAAGAACAATACAAGCCAAATATTTTAAACAAAAATCATTTATTAGATATCCTATAACAGTTTAAATCAATCAGTATATCTCAACGGTAATAAAAGTTATCCCTACCGTATGGGTTGAGTGAACGGCAAACGAATAATACATATATACTCTATCTTAAGGAATACATAGTTGGTTTCTAGTAAAACCCGGTTTTATATCCTATAAAAGTTTATATTTTCTATATTAAACTATAAAAGAAGAAGAAAAGTAATAGTTTATTTTTTTTTTTCTACCTGCACATTTTTCTGAGCAGGACCTGAACATCAAAGTTTTTTGGTTACCGTCAGAGTGTACCCGCCGAAGCCCTTAATCTCAACCGGCACCGGAATCCGATCGTTAACTCTACTGCCGTTTACTAACTCATACCGTTATATTCTACTGTATCTAGTTACTCGATTGGCCATGATAAAAGCGGTGATAGTAATGAATGATCAAGGAAAGCCTCGGCTCGTCAAGTTCTATAATTTTGAGGTCCAGTTTCTACTTTTACTGTCTAAAAAAATATACTTTTATTGTCAATGTTTGAGGAATGAGGACTAATGTTTGTAAAGTAGGGAACTTTATGGTCACCTCTTGATTATACAATCTGTAATGCATCTCTATGTGTGTAGGCAATGGAGAAACAGCAACAGCTAATTCGTAGCATATATGGAGGTAAATATTGTTTTGCTCTTGAATAGTGTATTGCTAAGAAAGGGTTTCTAATTTCTGAATCTTTAGCACGATATACTGGATTCCACTAGCCTATTTTGCCTTTGCATATAGGCTGATTTGGATAGTGCAATGTTCCAAATCCCAAAATTTAATCCTTTGCTTTTGTTATGGTTTTGATGGATTAAGTGGAGAGCAATGTGTAATATAGTGACATCTAGGGGATTTAAACCGGTCTAGTGGCAAAGTCTATTGCACTTCTTGGTGTCAACTAGGTTTCAAATCTGTATGCGTGTATGTTTGACATGTACGTGCGTGTTTAATGACATCTAAAACTTGGTGGTATTGTTGTTTGTAGTACCTTTTGAGATGGTATTAATGTGGGAAATCATTGTTGCAATGCAGTTTTGTGCAGTAGACCCAACAACGTTAGCAATTTTGTGAGGGTAGATTCGCTGTTTGGACCAGTAAGCTATTCCTCCATATTCTCCTTTGGCATATTCAGGTCTCTTAATTGAGGGTATCAAGTTTGTTTGTCTTCTTTTATTGAAGTTCATATAGTGAGAATAAATTGCGGGTTCATCTGCATCTGTATGCCCGCGAACATAAAATGTGTTTGGATTGATCTTCAAAGCAAGATATTACCCTGCTTGTCTATACATAATGGCAAGTACTTTTCCTTTTCTTTACGAAAGAAAAAAATTGATGTCCAGTTTGTATGATGGGAAATTTATTATGTTGGGTAAATTTGGTGACTTCGAAAGTTATTGGCTTGTTAAGAAGCCACTATGCTGTCAATGTTGCTCTTCAATGTTTATATATAAAAGAAAGTGTCATTTTGTTTTTGAATGCTTTTGCAGTCGATGAATTTTATCTTGGAGCTTTTCTTTCCTAATTTAGTTTAATAGTGATTCTTCTTTTCTTTTATGTTTGGTGGTTTATACAGGATGCTCGGCTTGTATACAAGACCTTTGCCACCCTATACTTTGTCTTTGTATTCGATAGCTCTGAAAATGAGCTTGCAGTGCTTGACCTTATGCAAGGTAAACCAATCTATTAGGTTTCATAAGTTGAGCTCTTATTTAACTGGATACTCATCCTTGTAGTTTCTTCTACAGCCTCATTGACTAGAGGAAAGACGTATGGCTAAGACTAACTATAGTCCTTATTCTCCTGTTTGTATGGTTTGTCCACCCTACCTGAATGAACTCATTTCAAATTTTCTTTCACATTTTTTTGTGTGCCTGTATCTAGGATAAAAAGCTACCAAAGTCTACACCAGGTTTTTGGGTTCTGAACTTTTATTATGGTGAAGCAAATATTATATGACCTTAGCTTGAGTCCATCCTTTACATCTTTTTACTTGCTCCTCAGATTTTGGCACCATTTTGGCTTTACATATATTTTTATAAATGAGGTTAGGAGTTATGATTATGATGACGAACAACAGCATTCTTGTTGTCTTAAGTCCATGCTTTCCTTCTTTCAAGTCCTCTTTTTGAGTTGTTTCTTGCACTCTTCTTCACACTGATTGTTTGTGATTTTATGTGGTTTGTACTTCAAGTCACTGATTGAACTGAAAGAGGGGACTGTTCTCTGCTTTTTTTTCTTTTTTTTTTCTGGTGGCCTGTATATATCTTTAACCTCTGTTGCCACTGGCCGGCAGCAGAAGTGTTCACGTTTATAATTAACTACCTGTATCTCGTTTCCCGTGTGTGAGTTCTTTGAGCCTTTGGGAGAGTACTTCGAAAAATTTTCTGTTGGTGTACATCTATTTTTGACTCGTATGAATACTTACTGGAAGCAGAAGTGTTTTCTTGCGTATATTTTCTGCGGGTTTCTCCTAATGTTCTGGTGCAAAGTAGTTAGTTACATTTATTTTCTTTTCCTGTGTGCGAGTACTTGAGCATTTGTGAGAAAAGTAGTTTAACTTAGCAGCATTATGATTTTTTTTCTCTCTCTGCGTCTAGACTGCAATTGGAACTGATATCTCATTTCATTTTGATTTTCAGTGTTTGTGGAATCATTGGACAAGTGTTTTCGCAATGTATGTGAACTTGACATAGTTTTCAATTTTAATAAGGTAAATCTTTTTCTCTTATTCAAGTCAACATTGCAGGCATCACTTTATTTTTAGTTTTATTTAGCGCTCAGATGCCATAATTGCAGTACGGTCTGTCTTGCACAGTTGCATGTACTGTCTATTTGTATTTACTAAATTCATTCGCTAACACACTAGCACACCATATCTCTATTATTCTGTCATTTATGCAGGTACATATAGAACGGTGGTCTCACTGAAAGCAAACTCTCTATCCTTTGGGATAGAGGTATTGTTTGCTTGCCTGTCACCCTCCCCAGACTCTAGCAATAACTTTTGCTGTCGTTGGGATGTGTTGGGTATGTGTTGTGTGTTGTGTTGTGTGTGTCTCTTCTATTTATAGTCATAGGGTTTGCTTTGGGTTTCACCAGTACTTTACCGGGTTGATTGATTTGGAACTTTATTCCCATAGTTAATGTTAGACAAGGGCAAGTACCTTTCTTTTTTTCTGGATTGTCACTAGTTGAGTTTAATGATGACATATCAGATGGTAGTAGGTACTTCGTCTTGATTTACTACTAGTCTCCTAAGACTACAAAATGATGTCATGATTATTCTGGAAGTATTGCTGGACTTTGTTCATACATGCTTCGAACTTGAAATGCATTGCTTCTTAATGAATAGCAATTTTCAGTTTTGCTCCTTGTGGTTAGAAATTTTATGCGGACCGCTTTTCATGCACCACCGCTATCATGCACCACTGCTGTCATGCCTGCACATCTTTGTGCTGATAGTGACTTATATAGCACTGTTAAAGAGTAACATGACTGTCAAAATTGTCAACAAATTGAAGCATATCGTAAATCTCATATTTTTTTCTTCAATTGACCAAAGAACCTTTTAGTGCCTCAGACTGCATAGATTGAAAAAATCAGGCACTTTTTCTTGCAAGACACTATTTTATGTGTGTTTTTGTTGACTTGGAGTTTTTCTTCAAACCTGCTTGCGAAAATTTCGGCTCTTTTTGAGCTTCTGCCGTCGTTAGGATATACTGAGTACTGATGATGATGATGATCTGCAATAAAAACATATTGTTGCTGGTACCTCCTCGGTTCTTCTTCCATAACCTGAGCTCCAGTCGGTACAGAGCCAGTTGATTACAAACCTGCTCTTGCTATTTGCTTATATGTTTATCTCAAGCATGATGTTCTCAACAATGAACCTATTTTGTAGGTTCACGCCATCTTGGACGAGATTATCTTGGGGGGCCAAGTTCTTGAAACAAATTCTTCAGAAGTTGTTAAGGCAGTAGAGGAAATATCAAAGTAATCTCCCCCTACCTACCTCTCCCTCTTGGTGGCGGAGACGGTCATTCACTTTGTGGGGGAACATTTTAGTAATCGCCAGAACGCACTATACTGGACGGAATAGTCTATGGATTTAGTTGCATCAATCACTGTCTGGAGCAGTAGATAGCATTTCAAGTTTCCCCCAAAACCAAGTACTTGAATAGGGCTGTTTGGTTGGAGGTTTCTTTATTAAGGGTATGCATTTGGAGGGTATCCAAACCCATACACGTTGTTTGGTTGTTAAAATTGGAGTATGAGTTTCGGATTGATATCCGAATATTTAGTAACGAATATCGTTTTTTTTGATATACTAGCTCTTCCTAGTTTTTCAATATGGGGTATAGGTTTCAAGCTTGACCACTCTCAACCCACTGTGGCTGCCCCCACTCACCCCTAATGATTAAATAGGCCAGTCAAATGCTCCTGCCAGTCAACACCGCCGGCCACCGCTGGCCTGCCGTCCGGTCATTAATCCGGTCGGTCAAATTTTTTCGGCTGGCCACTTTTGATATCCATTTCGATTATGATACGTTTCAAACACCATCAACGTCAATCATATCATTCTCACTTCAATAACAAATAAATATGACTTTTACGTCCAAAATCCTTACACTGTCAAACCTGTTCCGATTTCGATATTGATACCTAAGTGCGAACGAAACGTCCTAAGAAGTTCAAAGGTTTGGGTTTTACTTCAATTAACCTCTTTGGAATCGACATGAACATCATAGATTTCCCATTGCATTGCCATCGTGAAGAAGACGTGTTGATCCTGGTCTTGGTTTTGTGACCATTTTGATGCACACTATCACTTGCGAAGGTGGAGTTTCTGGAGAAGATGTCCTGATGTACATCTGTACACGTGAATGCAATCAAGTTTTGGTCATCATATAGAGAGCATCTGACCGAGGGCGGGCTTCGATACAACTGGTAAGATTGCTGTTTTGTAATCTTGAAATCACCGGTTCGAGCGACGGAAACAGACTCTTGCACAAAGTGTATGGTAAGACTGCGTACATTCGCAATCCATCCCCTCCTCAGACCATGCGCTAACGCGAGAGTCTAATGCACCGAGAACCTTTTTTTTTTATAGAGATCATTTGCCGTCCATGGATGAACGAGGTCGCAAACTAAATTAATTCATATCCTCCATCCAATCATCTGTCATGTTAAAGATCATGCAACGTGTATTAGAAATAATACAACATGGCATGAGCTTAACAAATATGACAAAATATGACTATATGTTGTGATATAATATCTTTTCTCACTCCATTCACTAGTCTGAAATGGATGAGACGGAACATATCAACAGTGGAGAACGCCTTGAAGCTTAATTTTAAGTTTTAAGCCAAGTATAAATATATTTTTAAACAATAAAAGTTATTTTTGTTATGCATACGTATATATGCAGTTTTTATGTTAAATTCATTAAAGATTATATATTTGGTCTTTTAGTTATGTCGCATTGAAAATTTATATTACTCAATTAATAGACTTTTTCTTTTTTGTCTTGAAATTTCTTTTCCGTGCAAAGCAAGCATGGATTAATTAAGCTAGTTAGTAAGTAGTGCAATTTTGCAGAATGAACAATTAGATGCATTTTGTGACATTAGCAAATTCAGGAATTATACGTAGGCAAATTTTATAATCGTCATTAGTAGTTATTCAATTACAATATAAAACATAATTGTTAAAACAGATCTTATTTTATACGTTTATGACCATTAAAACAGATCTTATTTTATATATTTATGACCATTGCATGTCCTTTATTCTTTGTATAATTGTCTAATAACTTAGTAATATCTCCTCTCCCTTTTTCCCCTCACCTCACCACTCCTGCTGCTACGTTTCTCCTCACCTCACCACTTCTTGTGTCGTGCGATGAGGAGTGCGGTGTTGCCACGTTTCCCCTCACCTCACCACTTCTGGTGTCATGCGATGAGGAGTACGGTGAAGCTTTTGCGGTGAGGGATCCTAACCGAACAATGTCGGTCTCAACTCTCATTGTCGGTTCACATTGGCAGTTATGGTGATCACAAAGAACCGCCTCAGGGAGGAGGAGATAATAACGGCACGTCGTCATTTCTTTTCATCAAAAAACCTTTCCCCCAACGAATCGATCACCCACCGGCCGCCCTTTGGACTAGGTAGGCTCCAAAATCCCACGCCAAAATGGCTAGCAGTTATCGCCGGCGTCGTTCTGAAGATTCTCAATCAGAGTCCGATGATATTGCCTCTGATCTTAGGAACCGTAGTAGTCGAAGTCAGGGTGGTCACTGATGATACCAAGAAATTCACTTGTTAGTCAATAACGGTCAACATCCAGCAAGGACATAGAAATGGCTAAGTACTGCAGCTCGGCCCAATAACAGGTCAAGTCAGAGACGAACAGATAATCCATCTCAGCCACATGGTCAGCACCTTCCGGGGTCTATGAGTTTCTCAGCCCGACAGCTTTATCTCGGCCTAGAGGACTCACCTCGGCCTAAGCTTATTCATCTCAGCGCGACGATTATCTTGACCAAGGGATTTCACCTCGGTCAAAGGCCTATCTCGGCCAAAGGAATCCAGTCAGGTCCCAGGTGCCAATAATCCACCTCGGCCACGGGTCTCTGATTACTGACCTCGGCCGGACTTATAACAGTCATAGTGCTGTATGCTACGTGGCCAACATGCAATCTTGACTTTCCAGATGTCGATTATATGGAGGAAAGTTACCAGCACAACAATCCCTGATAGCTGCCTGGCCACCATGCAAGCTAGCCAGACGTCCTCAATTCATCCAACTGGGACACGCAGCTACCAGCTTCGTCCCCTATAAAAGAGCTTCTTTAACAGAAAGAGCCCAGGGTTCTTCCCGACCAAGACAGAAAAGACACCCCAGCTCGGCCCACACTTTGGCCGACCTCAAACAGGTTCCATCAAACCTATATTTCAGTTAAAGCCATACGCATAAAATGCCCACAACTGACTTGAGCGTCGGAGGGTTTTCCCGGGGCAGCGCCCTGGGACCCTAACGTGCTCTTTCTTTTCTCAGGTTTCCCTGGAGGACAGCTGACGGAAAGCTAACGGCCCTCAACGGCCTAGCTCCGGATATTTCTACTTTTACCTTGGCGAGACAATCCGACCTCGTCGGCCAAGTCCGAAGCAGTGGCTGAGTTCAAGAAGTCTGAACTGTTCGAAGAGAATATGGTGCTGCTGCAAGGCCCAGTTATGCAGATGGGCCAGACAAAAGCCATTGACGTCTGCGCTGAGGTATGCCCCCAGCTAAATAAAGATGACCCCAGGCTGGTTGAGCTCTATAACATCAATGCTGAAGCTGAGTTGCAAAACTTGATGCTTGCTGCTCCAGTTTCTCTTGCAGAGTTTTGATTACGGCATCTTTCTGCCCAGACTCAGCCATCACTTGATTGTAACATGCCTCCAGGTCGGCATTCCTCTTCTCCAGCTCGGCGACCAATGAGTTAGCCGTAGCCCACTTAACTTCGGCCTCTTCCTTTTGTCCCCGGAGCTTGTCATTTTCAACCTTCAAGGACGTGATGTCCTGGAAAGCTGCTTCAGACTCTTGAACTTTGGCGGCCAGCTGTTTTTGCAGCTCTTCACTTCGGTTGATGAGTTCACATAATTGTACCTTCAGCTGATTTACCAAAGTGTTAATAAAACCTCAAAGGGTATAACAAGATAAAGTTAGTTCATACCATGGCAGAATTGATATGAACAGAGTTGACTAAGTTGCCCCAGGATGCGTTTGAAACACGCTGTTTGTCCAGAGGCAGTATTAGGCTGTTCATCTTTTTGGCCACAGTTGGAGCCAGCACAGTATCAGCTTCATCAAACTCTCCCACCATCACAGTTTGTTCTTGAGCAGGTGGGATTTCGGCCTCAGGAATAGGGGTATCTTCCCTTTGCCTTTTCCCCAGTACAGAGCTTACATTTTGCCGGGTCTGTCCGAGGTCAACTGGAGCTGCACTCTTCTGAGGGATCTCGGCCCTTGCCTCTGCTATCATGATCCGAGTAAGGAAAACTACCCAAGGGAACAAATCAACAGGATAGGAAATACAAAATACCTGGATTGGTTGATTCAGATACAATTGTAATTGTTTGGTTCACCTCGGCTTCGGCAATGCCTTTAGCTGGGGGCAGATCTTGAGCCGCCTCGGCCCTTGCCTTAGCAGTTTGAGCTTTCTTGCGGGATGCAGCCTTAGCAATCTTGGCTGCAAATTCTTTGCCTCCGGGAGCCATGGAATCTGCATAGAGTATACAGATTTAGCTGGAGGCAGATAAAGAACGAAAAAGGAGCACAAGTACCAGAGCATACCCCGGACTATTGCCAAATTCTCTGGAGATAGGGGTTTATAATGGGGACCTGAAGCTAAGGAGCTCAGGTCAGCTGCTTTCAGTACTGAGTCATTAACTCTATGCCAGTCAATGACTACAGGCGAGGTATACAACTTGGCAGCCTCATCACAAAATTCTGGGCTCGGCTTCATGTTGTCAGCTTTGCCTGATCTCCATACATCAAGTTGGGGTAGTCCTAACTTCTTGATGTAAAAGAACCTACCTTTCCAGTTCTTCTTAAAGGTAGGTATATGGACAACATAGTGAAAATCTTCAGGAGTCACTCTCTTGGTAAAATAATACCAACTCTCAGAAGATCGGCAAGCAAACAAGCTCCTAAAGATCCTCTGGTCAAAGGGAATCTCGGATGCTCTAAGGAAGAGCAGAAAAGATAGAATGATTTTTAAACTATTGGGTTTGATTTGAGGAAGCCTGAGGTTATAGGAATGAAGAATTCAAAACAGAGAGACTGGGATGGGAAGACGAAACCCAGAATAGAAGTATTCCTCATAAATAGCCTCATACCCCGCAGGAGGGTCATATGCAGTTTGATTGGACGAAGGAAGGATGGGGTCGAATTGATCAACATCAATTTCGTACCTATCACACAACAGTGTTATGTCCACCTCGGACAGGGTACAAAACGATTCTTGGACCTCGGCTGAGGGGGACCCCCGGTAAACGACCCCTACCGGCAGAGCTGAAACCCTAGATTTTGGGGGAATTGTGACAGTTTCCGGAGCAGGAATAGTTTCAGCTTGCTCCGGCAAAACTTCGACTATAGTTACAGCTCTGCTCGGCGGAGCCCGGCCACTGGGGCCGGCAACATCACCAGCACCATCCAGAAGCCGAGCCGGAGGACGGTTCTCAGAGACAACCGTCTTCTCCGATGAGGAACTACAATTTCCGTCATTACCAACATAAGAAGCTCCTTCGGAGCGATTTTGTGAATCAGAAGCCGAAGACATGAAAGCTAGCAGAGAAGACTTACAGGCGATTTGCCGGAAAAGAAGGAAGGAGATGACCGGAGAATGTAGGATGAATGCCGGAGAAGGAAGCAAGCGCCGGGAAGACTAAGAGTGAGAGTAAGCAGAAGGTAAAAGTTAAAAATGAGAGGAGGAGACCTATTTATAGGCAGAAATCTCTGCTACTCCAAAGGTCACCTCGGGTTGGCTGACCTCGATTCTCACGCCGTCGTTAAGATTGGCCTCGAATCCTGAACCGACATGAGTAAAAGCTGAACCGCCGTCGCCTCAATTTGCGTAGGCCATAATTGCGCAGAACAAATTAATCTAAGATAAACACGTGTCATGGAAGGTCATCCGTTTGACCAGTTTAATCCAATCAGTATAGCTGTGAACTGACGCTTCGTACAATACGATTGATAAGCGTGAAATGATTGGTTTCAAGAGTAACACCTCGGCTAGCGCCAACGATATCATCAGATCAGCCTGCCCTCAGATCAGCTCGGCCATCCTAATCTGGGGGGCAAATGATGATACCAAGAAATTCACTTGTTAGTCAATAACGGTCAACATCCAGCAAGGACATAGAAATGGCTAAGTACTGCAGCTCGGCCCAATAACAGGTCAAGTCAGAGACGAACAGATAATCCATCTCAGCCACATGGTCAGCACCTTCCGGGGTCTATGAGTTTCTCAGCCCGACAGCTTTATCTCGGCCTAGAGGACTCACCTCGGCCTAAGCTTATTCATCTCAGCGCGACGATTATCTTGACCAAGGGATTTCACCTCGGTCAAAGGCCTATCTCGGCCAAAGAAATCCAGTCAGGTCCCAGGTGCCAATAATCCACCTCGGCCACGGGTCTCTGATTACTGACCTCGGCCGGACTTATAACAGTCATAGTGCTGTATGCTACGTGGCCAACATGCAATCTTGACTTTCCAGATGTCGATTATATGGAGGAAAGTTACCAGCACAACAATCCCTGATAGCTGCCTGACCACCATGCAAGCTAGCCAGACGTCCTCAATTCATCCAACTGGGACACGCAGCTACCAGCTTCGTCCCCTATAAAAGAGCTTCTTTAACAGAAAGAGCCCAGGGTTCTTCCCGACCAAGACAGAAAAGACACCCCAGCTCGGCCCACACTTTGGCCGACCTCAAACAGGTTCCATCAAACCTATATTTCAGTTAAAGCCATACGCATAAAATGCCCACAACTGACTTGAGCGTCGGAGGGTTTTCCCGGGGCAGCGCCCTGGGACCCTAACGTGCTCTTTCTTTTCTCAGGTTTCCCTGGAGGACAGCTGACGGAAAGCTAACGGCCCTCAACGGCCTAGCTCCGGATATTTCTACTTTTACCTTGGCGAGACAATCCGACCTCGTCAGTCACCGCCACCAGCAAGCGTATGAACATCACGGAGGAGGATATTGTTGAATATATGGCTAAAAAGGCTCAAAGAAAAGCGGAGAAAGGTGCTAAGAAGCTGAAGTCGCTGAATATTTCTGGATATGTCAATAATTCCAATCCGTTCAGGGGTTCCAATCTCAATGAGATATTCGTATGGTGAAAGAAGATTGAGCGTGATATAGCTCAAGGGGTGCCTCCATATGTATATCTTGCTTTAAGGAAAAGAAGAAGAGGCAGAGATAAAGAATTTCAGAGAGCGAAAAGGTGAAGAAAAGAAAGGGGAAAGAGCCATTGAGAGAGTAAAACATGAAGAACTGGCATTGTCAGCTAGGGAACGCGCTCGAGCCAAGTTCCAAGACTGGGAAAAGAAGAAGAGTTTCTTTTTGACCAAGGCAAGGTTAGGTCAGAAATTCGATTACGTGAAGGCCGTGCTAAGCCAATTGAGGTATTAACCAGACATCTAGATCACTCAGGTGATTTGGGCATAAAGATTAATGAGCCTGATATGGTATTCAAGGGTGTGACTGTAAAAGAGATGGAAGAACTTCATGAGTGAGTGGGAACTAGCTGAAGCAAGGAAAAAGGATGGACTAGATCGAGCCCAAGTGCGTGGAGAGCCATTACCTCCTGGGTTGCTTCTATCATTGAAGCAGATATGGAGAGATATCTAAATGGAAGAAGTTTTAGTGGTTGGAGCTTTTACAACCTAAAATTGAGTCAAAGAAGCGTTCAGTGGTTGAGTGTTGGGAAGCTCTTCTTGAGCACCTGCACATCTTCAAGGCCAAGGCTTGTTTCAAGAATGTCTATGCCAACATGCTGCACAAGCATTTACCCCGTGTTGAGGAACCACGGGAATTTGAAGAGGAGGAGAAAGAGCAAAGTGAAGAGCCTAAGGTGGACAACCCCCAAACTCTCTGCCCTCAAGAAGAGATCCTGGAGGCTGATGAATTAGTTGGATCATATTCGCCAGAATTCTTTCATGGTAATGACAATGAAGAGGCAATTGACCCTGAAGAGGACAAGGGTATATTGGAAAGCAAGCGTACAGCTGTCCTGGAAGAGCGGCATCTGCAGGAGATGCTTTTGGTCCCTTCTGGTGTTAACTTTGAGAAGAAGGCTTTGAAAGCAATGGGAGCCTTGGAGGAGGGAGATGCAGTGTTTGGAACACGCGATGAAATCAATCTTGATTCACAGGTGTACTGGTGGTATAATCAAACAAGTACAATCAAACTCTCTATGACCATGATAATCCACCACACAAAACTGTACAGGGCTCTAAGTTTTGACATTTTCCAGACGAAGTGAAAGCCCCAGCATATACTATTGAGAAAGATGGGGATAACGCAGAAACCTGCATTATGAAGTTCCATGATGGGCCTCCTTACGAGGATATGGCATTCCGTAAAGATTTGGACTATTCACAAAGAAGGGATTCGAGGGCGGGTCTTGGAGTAACTGGTAAGGTTGTTGTTTTGTGATGTTGAGGTCATGAGTTTAAGCCGCAAAAACAAACTCTTGCACCAAGGGTAGGGCAAAATGTATACATCAGATCTCAAAGCGATTCGGTTCTTCCTTGGACCCTGCGCAAACGCGATCTAGTCTTTTCTGTAGACCCTGCGTAAATGTAGAAGTTTAGTGTAACGAGAATGCTTTTTTACACAAGAAGGGATTCACGTGTCCGTTTAAACGGTGAACATTGCTTCTCTACTTCAACTGCAGACGTTATCGATACCGTAGGTGAAATAATTATGATATTTGTACAGTACAATGTTTATGTATCCATTCTTCCTTCTCGTTTCTCATCAACCTGGAGACCCAGACTTCTTCATTTCGGCAGTATAATTTGTTAAGTAACACCTCTTCACATGAATACGTAATAAACTAATAGGAAACAGAAATTGTTTAGACGCTATCATAATAACCAAGAAAACCAACTAAATTGATATATAAAAGAGCAACAAACTAAAAGAATACAGAAACAAATCTGCCTTTCTTGCCTTGTACTCCTCCAATATTTGGAAGGAGGTGGAGCCTTTATAATTTACATTCCACTGACCAATAAGAAAGACCCATATACAGAGACCCAAAAACAATGCAGCTTTGTTTTAACCAAAAATAAGCCCCCAAAAGAAAAGGGGAACAAGAATCATGACTGACTAAATACTCCTTTGTCTCCATCTTCATGTCGTTCCTCTCCCTCCCCCCAGCCCAAGAATAAATATAGAAACTTAAAAAGCATTTCAAATGCTACTGTTTGATCAACTTAACTTTAGAACAAAACTGGCTGCCATAAGTTTACTGATAAGGCGACGATCGTTCAGCTGTAAAAGAACTCCAATGCACCATCTACTGCATTGTTAACAAAGAATCAAGAATCATCTCTTACTCTAGTCCTCATGCCGTCTTTCTACATCTCGCGCATCAACTGGTTCAGGGAAAATCTCATTTGCCTGCCGTCTAGTCGAGGATGAATTGGGATCACTTCCCTGAGAACCAGTTGTTCCTGACTGTTTCACGCTACTGCCTCCTGCTTTACTAGCTGGTGCAGCTTGTACTGCCGCGACATCTGAAGAGCTACGCCAGCTTCCAAATAGAGCAGCATTCCATGAACTTCTAGAGGATGTTGCTCTAAGGCGTGCTGAGCTAGTGTGCTCTTCCCTCACCACTTTCAGAGGGTTTTCAAGCGCTTTAAGAATGTATCTCATAAGGGGCCGCCTTGCTGGTTTCGGGTTGAGACAAGATCTAGCTACAATAGCCATGGCCCAAGCTTCTTCCAAGAGATCTTCATCTATGATTAAAGATGGGTCCAATATGTTCGTCACCAGATCTTTGTCGTATATGCTTATGTAGGGTAATGTCTGCTCCAACCAATCCTTCATGGTAGCATCACTGCACGCGCTGATGCCTAATTTTCCGGTTACTAGTTCAAGCAAAACCTTTCCAAAGCAATAAACATCATACGTACACGTTGATTGTGCTGCACCTGAATATGTGAGCAAAAAAGGAATATCAGACCCAGTAGCAAGTACATAAAGCAAATTATCTGACTGCAGCCACTGCCTTTCAAGAACTCACACACTGCTAAAACCTAATCAGTAACATGTTTACACAAAAAAGGGGCAAAAGTAGGCAGCACATGAAAATCTGGTCCAGGTTTTAACATTCCGCAACTTCTTACCTCTACTTTTTCATGTTACTGTAGTTTTATTTATTTATTCTTCTTGATCTATCATTGTGCACGAGAGAAGGTAATGATTTAAAATCCGTTATCAACACAACAAAGGGTATTCGCTTCCTCGGCACGACTTTCACGAAAATGTAAATAGAAAGAAATAGAAAGGAATGTTTTTTTTAGCAACAAAGGCTAGCATTTGAATAACAAGCTCTTACCAGAGCTGCCTTGTTCTGATGTCCTGCAAATTAAGTGAAAAATTACTTCATCAGATCCTCGTTCACAGTGTAAAAGTACTTATGTGACATGGCAATGAATAAACGAAAAGTGACAACAACAATAATGAAGAAATGGCATTTTCTTTCTCAATCATTTACAAATACTGTAACAGGCTCGAACTCGAGTTTTCAGGGACGGAGAATGTTCTACTTGCTACTAGATTAATAGGCCTGTTAAAATAACCAACAATGACATATTTTTAAACCGGTAAGACAAGTCCCTCAAGAGCTCTCAACCTTAACGCCAAAATCCTAACTCAATTACAAAGACTCAAGTTGTATAATAGCACGTAGGTAGCATATAGTTGGACCAAGCCAATCTACTGGAGGAACGTGGAGGAAAGAAAAGAAAACGCATGTCAACTGTCAAAGGAAAAAAACAGAAGAAAAAAAGTTTCACGTTATATTAACTCTTAGTCCAGATTCACACGCCCATCCCCTCAAGTCCCCCCAAGGACCCAGAAGCTCCCAAAAGAAGATGCATTTTGAGAGGGCAGAAAAATATTTCAGTTTCGCATGCAAAGATCCCGTTGAAGCCACAGTTTGGAACTTAAATATTTCTTTTCAGCCTAAAGATGGAAAGACATGCAAGTGTTCACCAGGTTATGTATAGGAGAGAAAAAAAAAAGGAGCTTTTAGCCAAAGTTATGAATGGTTACAAAACAAGGTCAGCCTGCGGCATTAACTGTCAAATCTTGCAAAGGGAAAGGCTAGTGCGCAAAAAATGCTCTATTTGTAGGTTCGTTTGTCATCGGAGCTTACAATTTCAAGGTCGAATTTTCTTTTTCTTCCTTTCCTTTTTGACATTACATTAATCGATCTTGAGATCATTATTTTTGGTACAAGTTTGTACCCAAGTAAATAAGAACGGGAAAAGCAAGAATCAGCTCAATTTGCACTTACGTGGAAATCATATACATGGAAGCTCCTAAAACAGGAAGAAGTAATAGATGGGAAGTAACGTCTGAAAAATTAATAACTTGAGATGCACTTACTGGGGCAACCGCAGCAGCCTGGTAATCACATTTTGATGATTGTCCCCATCTTGAACACAGACCTCACTCAAGCTCCCTAGGCGCACTTCAAACTTATCATCGAGAAGTATGCTGCTCGCTTGAACATTTCTTCAACGATGCATTAAATGGAAAACATTAGAAGCCAATTCAGCAATACTTTTATAAAAACACAAATAGAGAAACTAAGCTTTTATAGATGCCAAAAAATAATACCCCAATTTTACTGATGAATCAGGAAAAATTTTTAGTAAGACGTGAAAAGCTTTGGTTCCCTAGACTCACGAGATAAGACCTGAGGTTAAATGGCAACCGCATGTGAGATACTGGAGCAACAATAGATACCAACACAGATCCATCAAGAAATTTCATTCATCTCATCGAGTGAAAGAGATTAGGTGTCTAGCTGGAATGCTAAGGCCATTACATAAAGCTAAGACATGAAGTTCATTGGATCCCTCTTCCTTTCCAGCAGCAAGTCTTTAAGCATTATCTACTTTGATGTATTATGGTTAAATAAATAACACTTTACTCAGCTTAACAATTCTGTGATCCTCCCCCTCCCCCCAACCCAAAACCCAAAAAAAGAACACGTGCTTCATTTCACTCAGTGGGATCAAAATTTTAATTCTTTGGAAATTTGTCTGCATAGTCACTACAAGTACTTCAGTATGACAGATTTACTTTTCCCCTGCACAAAGATTCATCATTTGACCTGCCTGGATTTTGCTTCAAAGTGGAAACTCGATTTTAGGTAATCCCACTCTAAGATAGAAATGCTCTCCTTGCTCGGTAGCAAAGCAGACATATTTCTCCAAAGAGGAAGAACAGGGTTGAAACCTCAAGTTTCAATTTGCAAGGGCAAAATTGCATAGAATGGGGTATCATTATACAGAAGAAATGAATTTGAGAATAAATAGACTTTCGAGGAATAAAACAAGATGGTCTCAGCAGTAATTCCATTGAAGGTCATGTATGCCTTTTCTTGGAAGGAAGCATCACACAAACGTTGACAGAAACACAGACCCGTGTATAGTTTATGGTAAGAATGTTATGATGCTTCTTTCATGGATAAAATGCATTTTGCAAAACGGTTATAGTAAGTAAATTCCCTAGTTTAGCAATCTGCAATAACGCCCTTCATAAAGCGACTGAAAGATCTATGATTATTAGGGAAAGGATGAGAGGAAAATGTGTCTAGAGCCAGACACACAAATGGAGTCTCAGTTTCTTAATTTAGCCTAATCAGCTAGTAACATATTCTAGCATGGTGTACGAAATGTACATCAATACCTTCCACTTTCCTTTTATTCTCAAATAAAGGCAACTTGAACAAAACCCTAATATAGGACACAAAAGATAATAATATCACACACCTAGTGCTTCTTTAGGCTCAAAGGATGATAAACTTCTTCTAGAGCCTGAAGTTTGATTAGGCCATTTATCAAGTTGATTTTCAATTTACTAATATACCATAACTTTAATAAAACAGTATATTTTTTCTTTACATCAAGCTTGCTACAACCGCAGTCAGCAAGGGATGAAAATGAAACTTGAGCTTCAAGTGAACATAAAACTGTTCTTAAACTGTACTTAAAAAACTTAAGCAGGGACTGTATCAAGGGAAACAAGAGAAGTTCAAAAGTATAGGTCGCTCAGTAACTTGTCGCCTAAGGCAAAAGCCTTTCCACCTGGAAGTAAGAAGAGTGACATATATAATTTTCACAAACTAACCACCGAACAGACAAAAGGAGATGATAGACAAGTGAAAGAGAAGTGCATGAAGAGACATTCTTATATACTTTAGTTTTGACAATTTCAAGTGACATTATTTTATATGCATGCAAATTGTTCTCCTGGTGCCCTATCACCTTAAAATGTATCGACAATATTAATGACAAACAAATATGAACCTTAATATCTCGAGTACATGATTTGCTTTACTTCAGAAATCAAAACTTGTTATTCTTGAAGGTATTGCCATAACGAGCACATGAAGTCTCAAATGTAAATGCCCAATTTTGTATCACACAAAGCTCAATTCATGAATGACTAGGTAAGTTCAAGTTCTTGAACCACATACAAAAAGCACAGTGAACATCAGATACCTGTGAACAAAGGGCGGCGTGCATTCATGGTGGAGATAAGAAAGACCCTCAGCAGCTCCTATTGCAATTTTTTGTCTAGTTATCCAATCAAGGGATTGTAAACTATCATCGTCAGAACTCATTTTCTTGAATAAAGAGCCTGACAAGTCTCCATTCGGCATAAATTTATATACCAGAATTTTCTCATGTTCATGCTCCAAGCAATGCCCTAGAAATGGGACAAATCTTTGATGAGAAACTTTACTGAAGAATTCAAGTTCTGACAAGTGTGCTTCCTTCTTGACTGAGTTCAAATCTATTCTTTTGATTATTACGGGAATCCCACCTTCCAGGATTCCACGGAATATGTCACCAGAATGGCCCTTTTTGATAAGATTCTCGTCACTAAATACACCAGTAGCATGGAGAACCTGCTGGTATGTGAATGCATCTCCTAGATTGGAAAAGTCCAAAGGCATTGCAGGGGTTGAAGGGCTTGCACCAGCAGGAACTGGGCCCAAACGAATGTCTCTTTGACCTGTTGCACTCCTCCGGCGGGTGCATAAAATCAGCAAAACCAGTAAAACAACCACAAGCGTTATAATTACTGCACCACCTAAAACTGAAACCAATATGATTAGAGTCCTGTGACTCTTCTTTTTGGATGCAGGAGGAGGAGGTTGCGTGACATTTGCCATCCCAAAATTGTCAAATGTCAGGCCCCTCTCTGCATAGAATGATGCACATTCTCTGGAACTCTTTTGGTTGGACACATTTTGGAGGCAATTATCAACAACCACCACGTTGCGTTGTGCGTAATCTGGAACCTTTCCCTCGATATAATTTTCAGAAAGATCAACAACACTAAACTTTCCAACCACTGGAGTAATACCTCCATAAAACAAATTCTTAGACAAATTAAAGACTGCAACTGCGCTGTTGGAACTTGAGCTAAAGTTGGGCAGTGTGCCAGTAAAGTTATTTTCAGAGGCATCAAGAAACTGTAGTTGAGGCATTGACCACAGGGCATCAGTAAGAGGACCAGTAAAAGCATTGTGACTCACCACCAGAAACTGCAACCGCATCAGCTGTGTAAACAGATTCTCGGGTAATGGACCTGAAAGGGAATTGTTTGCTATCACCATTCTCTGCAAATTTCTCAAACCTCTCAAGTCCGGGGGCACAGGTCCAGATAAAGAATTAAAACTGAGATCAAGGTCAACCAGACTGGAAAGATCACCAAGCTGGGGGGGTATCCAAGAAGACAAGCTATTCCTAGACAAGTTCAAGAACTTCAACCTAGACAAAGTACCAATGCCAGGAGGAATGGTCCCAGACAATGAATTAAGAGATACATTAAGCAAAGTTAGATTACCAAGAGATGCTAAAGACTCAGGAATCAACCCTGTCAGCGAGTTATGAGAAAGATCCAGGACCTGAAGACTCACCAACTGACCCAAACTTGCTGGAATTGCCCCAGAAAGAATATTACCAGACAAATACAGACTATTTAACCTACTCAAATTCCCAATGGTGGAAGGAATAGAACCGAAAATTGAACAAGACCTAAGATCAAGCACTTGGAGAGCAGCAAGTTTCAAGCCAAACCAATCAGGAATTGAACCTGGAAGAGCGAATTTGGAGGCATTAAAAGAGGCTAAAAGGGTAAGATTCTGGAGGGCATCAACAGAGAATTGAGGGTTCCGTCTTCCAACACGGGTACGCTTAAACCCTGAGATGTTGATCCCAGTAACACTGCCATTACTGCACTCAATGCCCTTCCAGTGTAAGCAAGGGTCCAACTTTATAGGCCACTTTTTAGCCCTTAAACCCAATGAAGATCTCAATTCAAGTAAAGTCAATCTTTCGTCGCCAGAAATCAACAATTCTTGCTGCTGTTGCTGCTCTAGTGTAGTCTTAAGCACCAAAGAGAAAATTACAACCCAAAAAACGACTACTCTGCTTTTCGGATCCACCATTTCCAGCCAATCTTCATTGAACTCCAAAACCTCTCACGTTAAAAATCATCATATAAACATGTATAAATTTCTGTTGCACGTATATATATATACAAGCACCCAAAGTAACAGTGACTCTGGAAAAAAAGAAATCAGTGATTCTTGATACACAGCAGTAGAAGATACATTTCCTTTCCTGAACGTGCAAACAAAAAGAGATTCAAAGGCTAACTAACTGAACTCACGTAATTCGCCTACCGTGAGCGGATCGGAACCTCTGATTTCATTCTTGAAATAACTTTTTCCTTTCCTTTTCTGGGCTTTCTCCGAATTCTTTTAACGTTTATTCCTCCTCACCTCTCTCTCACTTCTTCACAGTTTCATGGGTTGAGAGAAAACCCATTAGGAAAATTCTTGAAAGATGGAACCTTTACATGAATTGCTGGCCTGTATGAACAGTGAGCTATAGTTGCGTAGAGAGAGAGAGAGTAAAAATGATAGGTTGGTCTGGGTCAAAACGCAAGGCTGTGTTGATTGAAGAGCAATAACAAAAGTTGGAGCAGAAATTATTTCAGTATGTTTATATACATACGATGCTGGCAGAGACAGGATCAGCCTTTTGAGAAAATTTTCAGCAGCACTTATTACAGTATTATTTTACTATGTGATATCAAAAAAAATTAAGTTCCGTGTCCCAAAAAAAATTATCATAAAATGTTAGTCACTAACTGTGAGGCATCGTTGCCGTACGGTTTTATTGAATGTGTAATTTCTAGAAATATGTCTCCTCATAAGATATCTAAACTTAAACCTCGTCTATAACTGTTTAAGGTGACAATAAAGTTTGAACCATTATGTAGCTATTGACATATATTTACCATTTTAACATTTTTTCACTATAATATGTTTAGGTAGGCTTCAAAATATTGTCGTAACTTGATTTGAATAGTTTATTTTTTAAAGGGAGTGAGTAATTTTTAGTAATGCTACTTATATTTGATTATTTTAGTCGTAAATATTTGTTACTAACATATAACAAGTACATACATTTGTGGTATTCTTTTATGACACTTTGTAATAAGTGCACACAAGAGTTTCTTCTTGTTTGTGAGGGGAACGGATCCCCTGACCGTCTATTGTCTCACCCCTTTCACGACCCCCTGCCACGTGACAGCAGGGGGTGGTGAGTGGCTGCGTAAAAGTCAATCGCACCCAGCCTCACTACCCCTCTGCTGTCACGTGACGGACGGTCACACAGGCGGTCACGGAGAGGGGGTCAGAGGATCCCAATCGGTTTGTGAGGACTTGCCAAAGTTCAGTTCTTTTTGTAATTTTTATACCGCAGTTGGGGAAATTTATTTAAAATTATTTGGGCAATAAAAAATTGCAGGTAATGAATGAACAAAATGAGGTTGGTTGGTTGGTTGGATTTTTGGCTTGTGCCCCCACTACTTTCCGTCGACGGCTTCGAAATCTCCCTCCTTCCTTCCGTTCCACTTCCTGATTTACCCTTAAGGCTGGACCATCATGTGGGCTCCACTTAACCTTCTTTATATAAAAAGTTTGAACCCCAACAAGTCTTTGTCATCTCCGGTTCCGCATAGTGTGTATAGATATAAATCAGGTTTACATGGCTTACTAGTAGAAGTTTGTCATAGCACAGGGACAGCACAAGGAGTCCATTGACACCGAAAGAACAACCGACGGACTGGCTTGTCAGCATGTCAGGTCATTCCACGGGCCAATAGTGCTCTCACACTATGCAGCTAGCTTGGAGGATTCAAACATTCTTGCCTTCCCTTCGTCAAGGTTTGAACCTCTGACGTTCCTTTCGAAACCCCCTAACTGGAACCATTGAGATATGTCATGGGGACAAGATTCTTTATATAGTTAGTTATACGAGTTGATGTCCACAATATATAATTCAGTTGGTATTCGATTTGAGATTTGCAGGTCAAGAGTTCGATTCTAGGAATACGCACAGTGTGGGTGTTTTATTGCTGCTACACCGAATGCACCGAATGCCAAGTTTGCATGAAGACACCTTGGCTGGTTCACTGCGTAATTCTTCATCCAACCTTGGAAGGCTCTTGATTTGCATATTCCACAATGTTCCTTCGGGTTGAGGCCGTAGGAGACTCCACAATGTTCCTTCGGGTTGGGGCCGTAGGAGCCCTTAGAGACAGGGAATGACATTTTGCTCCAAGCTATACAAGTTGATATATAAATAATTTTTTAGACAAAAATAAAAGATGCCCACTCTCGGGTTCATCTAAATTTGTTTTGATTTGTATAGATTATCATAAATATGTGAGATTTGAAGATATAGGATCTCTTATACAAATATAAGTATAAGTCAATTTGTTAATTAGAAATTTATAACAAGAAGTTGAGATTTTTTCCCCCCTAAATTAGTAAACGGATATCTTGAAGTGAGTGATGACTACCTCATAGAAGCAGTGTGCTCGGAAGATTAGTGAACCACGACGAGAGGGAGTAGATCATATATTTTATTACTTATTTTTACCTTATTTTCTTCATCTAATTCATTAGATTATGTAATGTAAAAACACATAATATGATTTCGTAGCAAGAATTAAAAGGTGTATAAAATAATAATTTACAAGATCCGTTACACGAAAAATGGTATTGTCAATGAGATTTGGTGTAGCGATAAAAAATGCATATATTCCTCACCTTTATAATGACAAATATTTTCACTTTAATAGCAGTATATATCAAAAAGGAAGAAATTCATTAGAAAAATATAGGATAAGGTTAAGTATATCAGATTGCAAATCATTTCAACCTCTCTTAGAATTATGTAGAAACACAGTAATCCAGTGTATCAAAAACGCCCGTTTTTAATTATAATAAGACCTGTTTGTGCTGGGTGTGGAAGTGAAGTGTGGATATTGTTTGACTGTTCATTTGGATTGTTCATGTGCCGCGGTGGATTGGCCGGAAATCCCGTTTATTACAGCTGAGCTTTAAAGCAATACACCTAAATTAATGGAAACTGATACTAATTTTGACCCCAATAATCTCTATTTATTATTTTAGGGTAATCATATTCCATCCAGTAAACTAGGTGTGTTAAACGAACCGAACAGTTTTCGAACTGTTCGAGTACGATTTGTATTTGGTTCGAGTTCGTTCATTAATTTTACTTAAACGATCCGATTTCAAACACCTATTTGGATTCGTTTAGTTAAACAAAACCGAACTTTTTGCGAACTGTTTAGCTCATTTAAACAGATATAGTGTTATCGAGTCAAACTCGAACCAATTTAAAGCTCGTTTAGCTAAACAAACCGAGTCAAATAGTTTGTTTAGCTAAACGAATCCAAAATTCAAAAATCTGGTATTTGGTTCAGCTTGGTTTGGTTCGTTAACATCCCTACAGTCAACTAGCAGAATGGCTATTGCATTTCTTTCTTTCAAAAAATGTTGTCTATTTGATTATATGTATAGTTTGACAGAACACTTTGAATTTTATACATTGATAAATAACATCACTCTATAGTCTATTCTAAAAATATTGTTCTAGTTTTTATTTTAGTTTGTTTCAAAAATATTGTTTTTTTTTTAAAGATAAGAATATTTAGAAATCAGATTTTCGATTCTTTTTTATTTCAGCAACCCACCGTAACATGGAAGGATAAAAGGTATGTTAGGTGTATAGACGTGAAAATTAGAGGAGACACTTACATATACAAATATGTATATAACCACATAGACACATTTACAGAACATGCATATTATGTCTACATATTTATAAATACATATGTACATGTATATTTTTACATACACACATGTATATCTGTATACTAACATGGGCACACGTGCGATGCACGGGTTGGGCCCACCCAGAAGGATGTAAGATATATTTATAGAGTTAATTGCACCTGGGATCTATACTTGTCCATAAAGTTTTAAGTAGCATCCAAACTTTCAATAAACTCACTTAGCATCCATACTTACAGTCCCAGATTCTGTCTTCTCTGCCATTTCCGAAAAAGGGATGCACCAAACCCATGCTGACAAGCTTTATTCCGTTCTCTAATCCCTCCAAGCTCGCACGTGCCATCAAATTGTGAGTATGAATGCTTGACAGCATGGATGTCAGGTGTCTATTTCTATATTAATCAGTTTATGTGATATATATAAAGTTTGCCAGCATGGATGTCAGGTGTTTATTTCCCCTATAAGTATGGATGCTAAGTGAGTTTATTGAAAGTTAGGATGCTACTTAAAACTTTGTGGACAAGTATGGATACCAGGTGCAATTAACTCTATATTTATATATTAATCAGTTTATGTGATATATATAAGACTAGGAAAGGAAGAAAAAACTTCTGTTGGTTGTAAATGAACTATGACCTTGCTTGATCTTCTAGCTTATATAAAAGAACCGAACGCATTCAGAGAGCAGCAGTAGGTGTGGGAATAAGATAATCAATGATTGGAATGAAGATATACAAAAGGGTCGGAGTAAATCCAAATGAAATAAAGTTCATCAAACAGAATTCATCTTGCAATCAGAGCTTTAAGAACCTTTCTTTACTATAAATTATAGGCATTTATAGAGAATATATTTAAAGGTAGTATACAACAAGCCTTTTCTTTAATCACGGAATAAAAGGAACAAACGCACTAAAGCTACACCTTGAACGGATGGATCAAAAGTTTGGTTCCCACATGACATAGGTTAATTAGTATTTGAGTTATAAAATTATTTCTAAAAAGGTGTCACTAAAACTACACCTTGAATAGAACAGACCGGATTTGCAATAGGTTTTTTGTGTATATTTTGACTAACACTTTATCAATCTGAGAGACCACTAAATTCCGATCAAAGCTCTATAAAAATGACACAATAAGGACATGAAAGTTTGGTTGGGGCATAATATTGTACTTTGACAAACGACCACTCATAGTTTTCCATCAACATATCTCAGTTTTTAGTGGAGAGAGGATACTCTCACCTTTCTTCCTCTCACCTCATTGTTCACCGTCCGACACGTGACAACAAGAGGGGGTGGTGAGGCTAGATGAATATCATCCGCATCTAGCCTCACCACTCCTTCCTATTGGCACGTATCGAACGGTTAGCAGTGAGGTGAAAGGAACCGTTTCAGTGGTTCTAAGTTCAACAAGGTTTTCTCGCTCCTTTAAGTCAGACTCTACTGCCCTAATCATAAAATGAAATAAATTTCTTACGCAAAAAGTAGTAGACCAACTATAAGACAAAGAAATTAATAGATATATTTTTGTATGTATATTTACCTCTTAATCAATTTTACATCTAGATGGCTGAGTATCTAAAGATGTTGTCGGTGTGTTATGATCTGCTATTGACGAAGACCGGTCTATACAAAATCTCAGAGGCAATCTTCATAAAATAAACACACACAAAAGCAACAAACTTGTAGTAGGAGTAATACTCTTTACTTCCTCTATAAAGACGGAAGCAACACCCTCAAACAACAGTAAAAAAAAAAAGCGTACACACTAAATCAACGGTAAAAAAAAAAAGCTTTTTCGATGTATCAGACTTTCGTATTTGTGCAGGATTCAGAGACAGGACGGATCGTTTCCATGATCTGATGTACACAACATTACCCTATACTTTGTACAAGAAGCTATTTACGCGGCTCGAACCGTGACCTCAAAGTCATAAAACAGCAACCTTACCAGTTGCTCCGTTGTCCGCCTCCTGAAACAACGATAAGAAAAATATAAATACAAAGCATCAATATGACCCCTGAATAGGACCGTTTAATCGAATCAATGGACAAAGTAACAAAATGCGGAAAATATACCTTGCTCCATTGCCGTTGTTAATCTGATCACGTACACTGCAACTGCTCCGACTGATGAAGAATCTGGCGTGATCCAAGGATTCACGACCTCCCACCAATTGTTGATATGCCCCTTGAACCGGATCAACAATTCACTGCTTTTCCCGATGGAGAGGTTAGGCAGTGTGGACTATATAGAAAATTTGGCACACCCCCTTTTTCCTTTTGTGAATAGACGTTCTTTTTCACTCTCTGTGTGAGGAGGTGAATGCCTCCTCCTCTATTATAGATGGGGAATGGAGGAATCCTGATAGGCATAATTGTTAATAGATAGAGATTCCTTATATTCAAGTTATCTCTATCTATTTCCAAATATTATCTAATATTTAATAATAAACATTATTAAATATTATTTAATATTTAATTATTGTGCCAACAATTATCTACAAGTCACACGTGGGTTGTCGCCCCTCGGGGACCAGATGTCGTAACTTTATGGTCGTTGCACTTTGAGCCCATCCATCGCGGTCTCTGACCATATGACTGTCTACATATTCGGGGTTTCCATTTAGACCACACTATACATCAACGAGTATACCCGATGATCACTTAACGTGTGGATGTTTTACGTAACAATTAATATCATTACGTGACATATGTGACATATAATATTATCATACATAACGTCCACCTTATGATTAATTCGTATGAACTTTATCAACGTGCTGCGCATCACACGTATCTCGAATTAATCCCAACAGCAACACCCTCAAACAACAGTAAAAAAAAAGCGTACACACTAAATCAACGGTAAAAAAAAAAAGCTTTTTCGATGTATCAGACTTTCGTATTTGTGCAGGATTCAAAGACAGGACGTATCGTTTCCATGATCTGATGTACACAACATTACCCTATACTTTGTACAAGAAGCTATTTACGCGGCTCGAACCGTGACCTCAAAGTCATAAAACAGCAACCTTACCAGTTGCTCCGTTATCCGCCTCCTGAAACAACGATAAGAAAAATATAAATACAAAGCATCAATATACTCACTGAAATAGATAATGTTGGAGCAAAAAGTGAAATTCTTAACCCCCGAGCCCTCACTGACCTAGCCCCCAATGAGCATGTATGGAGGATGCAAATCAGGAGCCCAACGGCCTCCTAGATTGAGTGAGATCTTATGCAGTGACCCACACAAGGTGTCCCTCCGTAAACCTGGACGCACCAGAAGAACACCCACATTGTGCATGTCCCTAGAATCGAACTCTTGATCTCTTGGAGCAAATCTCAAACCGAGTATCAACTGAACTATGCCCTGGGGACATGAAAAAAACAGTGTTGTTAGCAAAAGGTTGAACCCCAACTCCAAAGGCCACCACACCCCAGCCCGACGAGGCAGTTGGGAGGATGTAAATCGGGTACTCAGCGGCCCGCTAAGAGAGAGACACAGAACACGCAACCCACACTAGAGGCCTACCCTCCAAACCCATATTAGAGTATGAAGGTAAATCATCTACGATACAGGCTGCGGGATTCAAATCTTGTACTTTGTTATCAAATCTCCATTTTCAGAAATAACTAAGCTATGCCTTGCTGGTTGAAAAAGACAATATTAAGAGTGTAAAGAGGGCAAAACGTACTCAAAAACATTTCACATTTCCTCTTTTGTGATGTTATTCTCGTAACTGGAGGTGAGATGACACTAGGAAATGACATCATGGCCTGTTTGCACAACCCGCACAATCAATTAGAGATGTACCATGAGATTTTCATAGCTCTAAATAGACAAATTTCAATCGTTTCTTGTGCCTTGAGTTTTCAATAAATTTTTTACAGGAAAAGGAAGTACCTTAACACGGTTTCCAATATAATCACAAAAGTAAAGCATAACTTGTAGCAAAGGACTATCGATGCTCCAATCACAAGGATTATTTATTAAATATGCAAATAAAGAATCCAACCGTCTCTTAGGCTAGGTGAAAATAAAACATCAAATGTGAAATTCTTCATCCCGAAAGCTCCACCGCCCCAGTCCCAACGATCATTTGTGGAAGATATAAATCAGGAATCCAACGGACTTCTAAATTAGGTTAAAATAAAACGCAACTTTCATCTATGGCGAGCCAATTTGCAATGCCCACTCTAAAAGATAAAACAGTCATAAATAGGTAATCGAAGAAAAATCAAAGACAAAAATAGCTGACACCCAATGCACCCAGATTCCTTTCTCAACAACAATAATAATAATAATAATAATAATAATAATAAT
>AP025043.1:41551228-41627112 GCA_036186865.1 Eustoma russellianum
AATCCTTTAGGATAAAAGGCAGCTTGCCCCCATGTCATAGCTCAGTTGGTATTCGGGTTATGATTTGCTCCAATACGTCAAGAATTCGAATCTAGGGACACGTACTGTGGGTGTTCCGCTATTGATAGGCCGAAGACTTGGTTTGCGAGAGACACCTTGTGTAGGTCACTGCGTAAGTCCTCACCAAGCCTAGGATACATACATATATACATACACATATATATACATATACATATACATATATATGTATATGTATATATATGTATATGTATATGTGTGTGTGTGTGTATATATATATATATAACCCTTCTGTCAAAAGGAAAAAAAAGGGCCTTCTGTCAACTCATTCCTTTCATTCTCTCTCTATTATCCTTTCGGTTTCGGGGGAAATTCCTATATTTTTATACCCATCGATTTTCATTCTTCGAGCTTGGAGGAAGTTATGACAGCTGCAGATGTGGAATTCCGGTGCTTCGTCGGTGGATTGGCTTGGGCCACAACCGATCAAGCTCTTGAGGAGGCTTTCAGCCAGTTTGGCGAAGTTCTCGATTCGAAGGTCCGTTTATGATCCCGATCCGACCCGATCCGGCTTTGCTGTGACCTCCTCTCGATCTCTCTTTGTTACTGTGTTACTGTTGTTCTCTGTTACTATTTCTCTATGTTACTTCTGCTGTTCCCTTTCCTCAATACGGTACGTTCATTCGAGCCGAAGATCCCAATCTCTTAGGGTTCATTTGATTGCACAACACCAAACCTTCGGTGTGGGTTTGTTTTTCTTCCTTTTACTCCACAAAACCAGCGTAGTTTCGCTACGAATGCGCGGTTTGATTATTTTATTGACGTCTGGGAAAATTTGCGGATCTGATGTTGTTTTGTTTGATTTGTATTTGTCTGTTGCTGCAGATCATTAACGATAGGGAGACGGGGAGATCGAGGGGATTTGGATTTGTGACATTCAGGGATGAGAAATCAATGAGGGATGCAATTGAGGGGATGAATGGACAGGTACTTGATGGCCGGAACATCACCGTCAACGAGGCTCAGTCACGTGGTAGCGCTGGCGGAGGTGGTGGTGGATTCCGTGGTGGACGAGGAGGTGGTGGTGGTGGCCGACGTGATGGTGGATATGGCGGAGGCAACGTTGGTGGTTACGGGGGCAACGGTGGTGGATATGGCGGCTACGGTGGTGGCCGTCGTGAAGGTGGTTACGGAGGTGGTGACAGTGGCTACGGCGGTGGACCTCGCTACTCAAGGGGCGGTGGAAATTCCGATGGAAATTGGAGAAATTAGACCAGGAGTCTGAATTTGAAATTCCCGACTGAGAAATCGTGGAGTTACCTCTCTTTTTAGTTTGTTCTTTACGTTTCAGTAAGGGTTGGGGGGTGGGGGCCTTTTTTTTTTTTTTGGGGGGGGGGGGGGTGTTGTTTGACCAGTGTCCAGTTTGGTGTTATGCGTCTGTTGCCGTGTTCCTTATTTTTGACCGAAGTTTGGCTTTGTTATGTATACATTCACAAAATTGTACGCAGTGAAGTTGAGATCATAAACGTGGTTTTGTTACATGATTTCATCTATTGCTCGTTCCATCTTCTGATCCGATAATTGAAACAACATTACTCCGAAACTCTTTGTCTATGACAGGTATGGAAGATCCATGAGGTTGTTTTTTGATAAACTATAATGAAAATTGTTAATATGTTATTGAACAAATCTACAATACAAATCCAAGCTATTGTCAAAACTTAAATCTGTGTGGTACATATCAGCTGTGCTAGTGTGTCACGGATCCCCTGACCGCCTAAAGCCTCACTCCCTTCACGACCTCCTATCACGTGGCAGCAGAGGGTGGTGAGGTTGGGTGGGGATCACTCGTACCCAACCTCACCACCCCCTGTTGTCACGTGGCGGGCGGTCATACAGGCGGTCACAGGGAAGGAGGGGTAAGAGGATCCCAATGGCATCAAGAAGGCCACTTCTACATTATTATTGGGTGACGTTGTTGAGTCTTTTTTTAAAACAAATTTGGGGAAACTGAATGCTAGTTTGGGAGGTGGCATCTTTTCAAACGTCTTGCAAGAAAGAAACAAACCATCATCTCATAGCTCAGTTACTATTTGGATTGGGAATTATTTTAAAAAAGTGCATGTTCGAATCAGGACACATGTGGCTTGGTGCTTTACTGGCATCTGGATCTGTAATGGTTATACTATCGTATCTGGCCCAATTGGTTAGAGGTTTGCCGACCAATTTACAGTAGGCATCTTGCGTAGGTTTCTGAAATGCCTAGTCAACTTAGGAGGCCGCTAAGCTCCTGATTTGCATCATCCACGAAGCTCATTGGAACTAGAACGGTGAAGGGCTTACAAAACCAGGAGTATTGACCTTTTGTTCCAGAATAAAGAAACAATCACAATCCATAGGTTTCCTCATTCAGTCAATGTAATGATTCGAAAAAGGGGGTGGGATCCTGCAAGGCTCATTCTGAGGCAGTAAATGAGGCCACGAATCAGCAATTGACACGTCGCAAAAATGAGCTTAAATTAAAAAAAAACTTTTTTTTTACTCTAGCCAATAAGATTGAGACACGTGGCATTGTACATTTGACCCCATTTTCCCCCACCCCCTAAATCTTACGCAAACTTCCCCCCCTTTCCCTCGTTCCCCCAAAATTGTTGAACCCTAGCATATTCTCCCCTTCTCAGTCCCCTTCTGATTTTGAACCCCCGTTAATTCCAAATCCGGTCCCAACCGTCTACTTCTCTCCTTCTCCGGCGGATATTAACCATCAAGGGGGCATTTTGCATCTTCAAAGAAAACCTAGCTGCTTCCCATTCCAAATCCGTACCCCATTTTCAAAGAAAACCTCTGCTTCCCCATCTTCTCCGGCGAATACAAGCAATACCTATTCCTTCTCTGAGCAGATACCATATTCAGCACCTACTTCTCCGGCCCTTTCATCTCCTCTGCTACCCCCTTTCGGCGACACGGCGGCGCAATAAGATCGCAGCGCGAAGGTTCGTATCTTCTACAATATTTTTGCTTGCTTTCCCTATTCAACTCTGTGATTGCTGTTCCATGTTAATACTACAGTTTATTTTTTATTTTTCTACTTGATGGCTTTCTTAGATGAACACAAAACCCAGCGGGAGAATTCATGTTTCTGGCGCAACTTACCAGCGATTTATTGGAATTGTTGCATATAGTTAATTTATTCATTTGATTGTAGATGTTTAGTTTGATTTCATGACTGTAATTTTACGGTACGGTAATGAAGACTTTTGTTTCCTTTCGGACTCGTCTAGTCCGAGAATGTTGTTAGATCTAAGGAGTAATCAGAGACAAGTTAGTTTATTTTATCAACTACATATCTTTGTACATTAACTCCTTGATAGATAGCGTAAAAAACAGCCTCAAATGGACTTGGATCAAAGAATTGCGTTTGTTTTTCGAAAGCCTAAATGCAGAATTTTGAGTTTGTATTTGCATTTTGATGCAGATTGCAAGCATTATACAATATCACACATGGCATCTTCCTCGACTGTTTCATGTAGAGATATTCCAGACGTATGCAATTGTGGTTTGTTACTAAAAGAACAAATGTCATGGAAAAAGGACAATGTGGGATGTAGATTACGTTCTTGTGTTAATAGAAGATGTAATGTGTTCGTATGGATGGATGATCAGTTGTGTCAAAGATCTCGTCATATTATTCATGGTTTACTACGGAAACGCAATAAGCATGAAACACAAATTAGAGAATATGAGAATGTGAAGGTAGAATATCAGTCGAGAGATGAAAACATGGCGCTGAAGAAAGAAAATGAAGTTCTGAAAGGAGAAATCGAATGCATGAAAAGATGTAACCAGGCTCAGAGAAGAGAAAATAAGGTTTTGAAAGAAGAAAAGAAACATACGAAACTGAAGAGCAGAAGATGCACAAATTTTTCAGCTGCATGGCTAATATTAATCCTCATCGCAATAATTGTATTGTGCTTAAGTAACACTATTAGATGTGTTATACTATTTGTAGATCTGTCAAAGTTGTCGCAGGACTTGGACCTAGGTTTTGTAGAATGTCATCATGTGCAACTTCAATGAACTAGCCTATGAATATTTGAGTACTATCATTCATTTCTTTCGCTTATGTTATGTTGTATTTATCTATTTGTGGTTTATATTTAGAAACTACTTGCTCATTGCCTGGTAGATGACTTGGTTATTTTTTTGAACATTTGTTTTCACTGTGATACTTCTTGGTCTTGCTAGGACAGAAGCAGGCCAAATTCCTGCCTCAAAGAACTGAATCCGTTTTTTATTAACCACAGCTGGCCATTTTGCTTTGTGTAATAACGAAACTTGATAAATAAAATGATAAAATTAGAGTATCAGAATGCTGCAAGTAATTCACTTCAAGATCAAACCAAACAACTGTTCAGCCAGATACATCAATTCAAACTAATTCAACTATTTCTTCAACACAGTCGTAATAAAGTTGTCATTTGTCACTTGTCTTAGTACATACTAAATGCGAAAGTCGTCCATACATCGAGTATCAAATCAAGTATCAACAGCAAGGGCTGCTATTCTTCGGGCGCAATCCTGCAAAAGGCCATAAGATTGACAATGCTGTACATTTCTCAGAAACTGTCATCAACATCTGACGTTCATCTTACAAATGTGGCTGAAAAATGCAAATGCATATTAGAACTTTCAGTAAATATGATAGGGAAAGTACAAGAAAATACAGATTAGCAAATAAAAATCGTATGGGTCTTGGTCATTCTTAAACTCTAATCCAATCTTTGGAATCATAGCTTCATCCATATTAGAATGAATAATCTCCAAATCCTTTGCATCGTACAATGGTATCAAACTCCCACAATCCTTCACGGTTGGAGAACTTGTTCCTTCCATATCATCGAAATCTAACCTTTTACGAGGAGAATCCATTTCCTTCGGATATTACACACTTGTATTAAAAAAGTGCCCTGTAAATCTATCACACAAGGAAAAAAATTGAACCCTGAAGTGCTAGCATAAGACTCAGAAAAGATTGCAAAAACGAAATGAACACGTAATTTGAGAGTTCAAATCCACTTTAAAATCTATAACCCAGTATCATCCACTCTAAAACACAATTGGCAGGAAAACAAAGAAAAAGCTCAGCTAACTGCGGAAATGAGCTACACAGCATTCAGCATAAAATTCAAAGCAAGCGGAGACTTCATTAAATTTAACCATGCAAAATAAAGGAAGAGAAGTCTTCAGACATTCAATTACTGCTGCAGACAATTGTTTTTCTATGCCATAAAGAAGCGACGGAAAATATGTCTGCATAAGTTTGATTCAATTGCTGGTGAGAATTATAGAAGTAAGAAATCAAAAATCTATACATTTCAAACATGCTACTGTAACCGTTTGAGACTCTTGGGGGAGTAATAAACATACATGAACCCTAGAAATCAAAAATTACAGAATGAAAGTTTTGATGTTAAAACCAAATGAACCCTTGAAATCATAAGAAAAAAATCAAATATATTGTACGGGGTTCAAAACCACCTGCCGCTTACGATTGTTGCAAAAAAGGGTTGTGGTTGCTGTAAAACTGACGGCTGCTCCGATGCAAAATGCGCCGTTGATGGTTAATATCCGCCGGAGAAGGAGGAGAAGTAGACGGTTGGGACCGGATTTGGAATTAACGGGGGTTCAAAATCAGAAGGGGACTGAGAAGGGGAGAATATGCTAGGGTTCAACAATTTTGGGGGAACGAGGGAAAGGGGGGAAGTTTGCGTAAGATTTAGGGGGTAGGGGGAAAATGGGGTCAAATGTACAATGCCACGTGTCTCAATCTTATTGGCTAGAGTAAAAAAAAGTTTTTTTTTAATTTAAGCTCATTTTTGCGACGTGTCGATTGCTGATTCGTGGCCTCATTTACTGCCTCAGAATGAGCCTTGCAGGATCCCACCCGTCAAAAAAGAGGGCATAGTTACTTCCAAGGATGACATTCATATTAGACACATACATTTCTAAGATAAGGTAAATCAATTACTCCCAAGTTGTGATTGTACTAAAAGAACAAAGAAAGGAAGGAGAAGAAAGGGCATGGACATAAAAGGAGGATTATGCTGATTACTTTTAACATTTGGTCTCATAATGGATGGATTGGAACGTAAAGGTTAAAGATAACGTTTGAAAATGAGATGAAAAAGATAAATTTACATTTGTAGCATTCTCTTCTATTGGTAAAATGGTTAACAACCAGAGCCATTTTCCAAAAAAATTGTAACCATGAAATAACTGGATTTAACAGATGTGGTAGAAAAAAATTACTTCAACAGCAGGAGACGAATGGTATAATAGTAATTACACAAGTGCTCTGGTACTAAAATCAAGAAATAATCTGGCAAAGGCATGTCGTACGTAAATCACGAGGTTCCTTTAGTTCTATTCAGCTTCATACTCCTGAGAAGCCTGCAGTATATTCAAAAATGAGCATTATCAACCGAGGGAATTACTTAATTTCAGTTGTCCGATGTTCGGAGAAAACCGACAAGGAAAAGACAGAAGAAAAAATAAATAAATAATAAACCCAAGGAGCATATAGTGTCTTCTTTACGTATATTTTGTGTCACCGTACCTAAAATATTTGTAAGTCTCAAAAATACTATCATAATTGATTAATTTCCATTACATTAATTTTTGAGTAAAACTTTTATGTTTTAAAAATATTTTTATAATTGATTTTTAATACAGTAAAATGAACTGTTACAATATTTTTAAAATAAGATGAGCAATCACTATACAATGACAAATGATAAGAAAATGAAGATAAAGCAATAACATGAGCACCGACTGCAACTTGAATAAAGTTAAAGGATATTGTTACATTTTTCATCTTAAAAATATTGTCATATTTTATTTTAGACTATATCAAAAAAAAAAATCAATTACGACAATATTTTTAAAACATAAAAACTAGAGGTATATCAATCCAATATAATGGTGAGCAAACTTATATACGATTCTTCGAAATATCACGTCGTAACCCTATACATATCAATAGAGAAAAATGATATGGAATTAACTTCAAGATATAGACGTCAAGATTTAACATTGTCATAGTTCATTATAAACTATATATCAAAAAATCCAAATGCTGATAATATTTTTCAAACATATCCATTCAAGATAATGGTGAACAAACTTACGCTTCTCAAACATCATAGCGTAACCCCTTGCATATCAACATAAACGCAAAATGATATGAAATAAACTTTAAGCAATAAAAAACAATATTCAATACGATATGGATAAATAAGAGAAGTAGCACGTAATGAGGTTAAGCCATAAATCATATGCATTATTTGAAACCAAACAAGATTGAACTTAAAAAGTCAAAATCATAATCTTAATAATAAAATCATAAGTATAATCAACAAACTATAAGCATGCACCGTCTAAAACCAAACATGATTAAACATAAAATCAAAATCATAATCTTAATTAAAATCATGATTATACTCAACAAACTACAGAGACAAATAGGCTTTGAAGATTAATCTAATGTACCTTACTGCTTCTTCATAGGCATTGGCTTCTGCATATACCCTATTAGTATTGGAGTAGGAGGGTGGAATGGGGACATGACCAGATTCAATAAGCCTCAGATCCTCAATCAGTTTCTCATAATGAACTTTGACTGCTTCCGCCGATTTTCCACCGCCGACAGCCCCAGCGATGTTTTCCCACATGTCCGGCGTCTCCTTATCAAAGTGAACCAAAGCCTTCTCAAACAGCTTGTTCTGTTGGCGTGTCCACGTGAATCCTTCAGAGCCTTGGGATGTCATGATGAATGTGTTGGATTTAATTTAATAAATCTCTGAATAGGACCGTTTAATCGAATCAATGGACAAAGTAACGAAATGCAGAAATTATACTTTGTTCCATTGCTAATGTTAATCTGAACACGATGCCCCTTCTGCTGATGAATCTGGCGTGATCCAAGTATTCACGACCCCCTACTAATTGTTGATGCACTCCTTGAACGGATTCAACAATTCACTGCTTTACCCGAGATGGTGGAGATGACACCCTTGAACGGATTCAACAATTCACTGCTTTACCCTGAGATGGTGGAGATGTCACCCCTTGAACGGATACAACAACAACAATCTACTGCTTTACCCGAGATGGTGGAGAAGCTAGGCAGTAGGCTTTCTAGAACAATGGTTTGCACACCCTCATTGACCCTCTATGGCCACCGGTTTTGCGTGAGGAGGTGTAACCCTCCTCCTTTACATAGAGGGAGGTTCAGAGTTGTATCTCAAACCAAACCCTCTTCCTTATCTCAGATAAGTAGGATATATTTTATATTATTATCTATTATTAAATATTATTAAATTTAATAATCAATTATTGTCTAATATTTAATATTTAATATTATTTAATATTTAATTCATGTACCAACATTTATCTACTAGACATACATGGGTTGTCGTCCCTCGAAGACCAGATGTCGTACACTTTATGATCGTTGCACTTTGAGCCCATCTATCGCGGTCTTTGACCATATGACTTTTTACATGTCCGGGGTTTCTATTTTAGACCACACTATACATCCACGAATATACCCGATGATCAATTAAAGTGTGGATGTTTTACGCAATAATTAATATTATAACGTGACATATGTGACATATAATATTATCATACATAACGTCCATCTTATGATTAATTCGTATAAACTTTATCAATATGCTGCGGATTGCACGTATCTCGAATTAATTCCCAACAATTAAAGCTGATGCATTCAAGGTATGAGATTTTGAGTTCAATTTTTCACAAGTGCAGTTTATGATATATTCTCGACCAAGTACTAGCAGGACTAAAAAAAACAAAAGTAAAATTGCAATTCAAGATGATAGCCGCTAATATACGCAAAATGGCATTCATTGGCAACATCTTCAGTACTGATAAGTTGCTCCAAATTTCAAGTTCCACTACCTGGAACCTCATTCCCCTGCATCAGCTGTTTAAGGGATGTAGTTGAATCTTTTGTCATCAACTTAAAGTTTATCAAAACACATATTTATAGATTTTGGATAGATGTCTAGTGTCAACTCATCAGATAATTAAATAATTATTTTAGAATTGTATCATAACACAAAATACTAGTACTTGTTTTAATTTTTATTCTATAATTCTAGTTGACACATCTTCTTTTCCTTTCTCTTGGAGCAAAAGATCATGAGGGATCTCACTGTCTCAGCTCCAAGAAGCATTGTGGAAGATGCAAATCGGAAGCCCAAGATGAGGACTTACAGTGACCTACACAAGATGTCCTTTTACAAACCAGGACATCGGCCTAGCAGCAGTGGAACATCCACACTGTACGTGTCCCTTTTTTCCTTTCTCTTTTCTACGTCTTCTTGTGTTGAGGAGTTGTAGTAACATGCTTTCTAGACTTTTCAACTGTCAAATTAAACAGAAAATTTGAATCGTCTAATTAATATCCACATTGCACCGATTTATGAACTCGAGCTCATGGGTTCGAGTCGCGTCGCAGAAACAGCCTTTTACACAAAGTATAGGATAAGAATGTGTACATCATACTACAAAGCGATCCAATCTCTCTTAGACTCTACGCAAACGCGGAAGCTTAATACAGTAAAAACGTCCTTTTATTACAACGAATTATGGTTTGGTTGAGGGTTTAGTAATAGCCAGAAGTTAGTGGCTAACAAGGTTTTTCAACTGAACCAATAAAAGACATTTTCCGTTTAAATCTAAGGCGGTGGGAATAGTAGTTCATGATCCTTATACGTTTTGTCTGATTCAACGTACGTATAATCATTTGGATAGGCTTCCTTTACTAGAAGATAATATATTTTTCTTACCCCTGTTGGCGTGTTACCATTCCTTACTTCTGTGAGTGATAGCGTAGTAACTTTACGGGTTTGTATACGTTTTCATTATTTATTAAGCTATTTCTCAACAAAAATTAGTGGCTTATTGGTTTTCGGTTTTAAAATACATCTCTGGTAATAATAAGTAGCAATGTTTCAAGGTGTCAATGTAAATGATAAAAATTGACGTCAAGAATGAGGTGGCACATGTTGTTGCCCCCATTTACTTAACTGGATCTTCAAATTGGATGCATGATTCGATTCGAAAGAGCCGCAGTGTTTGGAGCTTAATTAAGCGTTATCGTTAATTCATTATACTTCAACGAGTTTGGATTTGAATTCATCAGGGGCATTAATAGCCCGATCTTCGTACCAAGTAAGTAGGGTGGCAACAAGTCGTGTTTCGTGTTTCGTGTTTTGGATATCAAAAGTACTAGACTCATACTTAACCCGTTTATATAGTAGGTAATTCGCGTGTACAAGTATATATCCAAATATGTACATGTCAGGTTTTGTGTCATGTATCAGGTATACCCACAAAACTAATAGTACAAATATTTCAGGTCTTGTACGTGTCATTTCGTCTACTTTTCAGGTATTTTTAGATTCCGTGTATTTCAAGTTTCGTATATTAACCGACTACTGTACAATATATTATTAAAACAACATAGGTCCAGAACCAATGTTCTATTGGTAGGAGGGGCAAGGCGGCCCGGCCGGGCGAAGTGAGAAGAGTGGAGAAATGAAGAATGAATGGTTATGAGGTAGGGGCGGCAGCGAGGCCGGGGCCAATTGCAGAGGGTAAGAAAGAAGGGAAAGGGATGAGCGAGTGAAGAGAGGAAATAGAGGATGAATGGTTATGTGGTAAGGGGCGGAGAGCAATTGCAGAGTGCAAGAAGGAAGAGATTAGGTTTTTAGGTTTCAGGATTTTCTTTTTTATTTTATAATTTTTACTTTAATAATTTATAATTTATATTTAAAATATATTTAAAAATTTCGGATATGGCGGGTATAAATGAGTAACCCGTAAGTGTACACACGACTCGCTCTTAGCGGGTAAGTTTCAGGTCTTACCCGATTTGTACACTAACCCTGTCAAGGCTATATTCATATCAGCGAGGATCGTGTCAGGTTCAGGTCGTGTTTTCTTGTCGTATCTAAGATTGTCTCTCCTACTAATAAGCCGCAATACCTGATTTACATTATGTATAAAACTCATAGGTAAGAGAAGTGGAGACTCTCGCGTGTGAATACAATTTTTGAAACCAACGAGAAAAATATCTTTTTTAGTGAGATTTTTGAGAAAAAAGTTTGAATCTTCTAACCCTAAAGACATCAATAACTATTTTTTTCGACGATGCAATTCAAAAATGTGACCTCATTGAACGGTCTCTAAAATAGGCATTATTTCAACAAATTCATAAGAGATCTAAAACTAAACTTCTAAAATAATTCAAATTCTCATATTACCAAGCGTCTATTTGTGTATCAGTTGAACATTTAAATACTTTTCTGCTAGGTTAAATGTTAGACTACGAGACTATTGTTTCACTTGTCTATAAATCTGGTACATAAAAGACTAATAAATACCCATAAAACACAATAAAAACAACCTAAAAATCAGGACATGCATGAAAAATTAAGGTATCTGCCTTTGAGTAGTAGAAACATGACCAATATATAAACCGGAAATGTGCATGCATTGCTTGATGCGTGAAATTCACCAACTTACACCTTAATTTACTGATCAAATCTTCTTCCTGCCGCCAATTATTCCGTCGACACGCATCGCATGGTGGACTTTATATTAAGCCAACCGTGGGCTTATATTCTTACCTTCACTTTACTTCATTCTTTCTCAAACATTTCTTTACCAATCCCAAAGCATAAATTCCTCAACTTAATCGAAACCGAGGCAAAGTACTTGGTTGTTTGCACATGGGTTCCATCAGTATTTGACTAATGTAATGCTGCGGCTAGCTGCAGTCAAAGTGAACATATTTTGTCTTCAATATTCTTCGTTAATCTGGCCATGGCGGACTCCTCGGGCACAAGTAGTGGTGATGGACCAAAAGACAGTGTCACGCGAGGTCTATAAGGGTGGATCAGTCAGGAGCTGGAATTACAAGAATATACAGGAAGCCATTGATTCTGTCCCTCTAACAACAGGGTGTTGATATTCATCTGGGTCAAGCCAGGGATTTACAGGTGAATTATTTTTATAACATCAAGAATGATTATTCATCATCTTAATTGAAAACTTTTTAAAAACTGATATACAAATACAATACTTTAATTTTAGCTTCTAGATATCTTAACATGGGTGTATATATCTTATGTAAAATCACTTGTTGATATGATACTAATCTCGCTTGTCCTTAATCACTAATCAATGCAACAACACATTACCCATCAACTTAGAGTCTCCTGCGGGGTATGAGGGTCGTAATGTACGCAACCATATCTATGTGTTAGAAACACACAAGGTTGTTTTCACATGTCCCATAATGATGTATCAAGCTATGTTGATCAACTGTTACTTCACATATAAGAAGCGCAAACCAATTTAGTGAGTCAGTTTGCTTTATTCCATCATATTTCAAAATTAAGGAAGAATATGTCATTGACTCCATTAGAACCGGAAACAAAATAATGGTATAACCATACCTACTCTGTTTTGCCACACTTGTGAAAGATAGCATGTCAAATCCCTTTATTTGTGTATATCTAACTATCATGATATCTAATAGTTGTTTATATAATCAATAAAATTTATATATACACAGACATACATATATACAATATATGTACATATGTGTGTCTTACTTCTTGTTAACAAATGGTGCCTAAACTGTATCATATTAAATAAAATTAAGTAGATAATGATTACTGTACAACACAAATATAACATTCCATTAATTTCTTCACGAGAATTCACTGCATAAATTTACGAAAATTTGAACGCAAAGGCTCCTCCCTCCCTCGCAATAAACTAAAACGCTTTTAGAATTGCATCCCGTGATACAATTCCTAATATCCGCGTCCCCCCCACATAGAGTATAAGCAACGTCTAATTTGATTTTCTTTTGAACTTTTTTTTTCTTTTTTCCAAGCTGATGCTGGTTTATTTTTGTTTTCTTTACAGGGAGAAAATTGTTGTACCAGCTGATAAGCCATACATCACAATAAGCGGAAACGATCCCAAAAAAAACTGTAATAACATGGAATGATAGTGGAGACATATATGCCTCTCCTACTATGGCTGTTTTTGCTTCTGACTTTGTTGGACGCAAACTAACAGTGGCAGGTAAATGTAAATATGGCACCTGAGGGTGCATGTCATCATATACATGACATAAATCTTTCGCTAGGGTCTGGGGAGGGTGAGAGGCAGACAAACAATACTTCTATACCAAAGAATAGAAAGTTTGATTTCAGTGAGAATTCGCCTCTATATGAAACAGTATAAATGACATAATAATAGGAATATGGTGTGCTTGTACTGTGTCAGTGAATGGATTTAGTAAATACAAATAGAACATTTTTTATATTAAGATAGTCATATACATCTACATACATATACCTATATACTCCATCCACCATGAAAATATTATTATAATTGATTTTTCAATATAGTATAAATTACATTATGGTAAACATTCAACTACGATAATATTTTTGGAGTATATGATATATGTGTATGTACACACATCATTACATTAGTTATGGATGCACATCATGATTTTTATATATCAACTTTTGGTTCTTTATTATGGAGTATGATCTTCTAAATTATATAAAGAGTGAAAATGACAAAATTTGGCATGTTATTTGGATATAGAACACTTATGGAGAGAAGGATAAGGCAGTTGCGCTGAGAGTTTCAGGGATAGAGCGGCATTCTATGGTTGCAGAATAATCTCGTACCAGGACACCTTGCTAGACGATGAAGGCAGACATTATTTCCGCAACTGTTACATTGAAGGAGCTGTTGATTTCATTTGTGGAAATGCAGCTTCTCTTTATGAGGTTAGTACGTACACAAGCTAGACAAAAATTTGATGATTTCGAGGTGAATATAACAATGTATTTGAAACCATGACAAGGAAATCTTATAACTTAAACATCAACGAAATACACAATTGGGTGCAGAGATGCCATTTGCACTCAGTGGCAGAAAACGTAGGAGCGATTACTGCACAAAAGAGGGGGTCTCCACTGGAAGAAACTGGGTATACATTCTTGGTTGGTAAGATAACTGGGAGTGGAAGCACAGTGCTTGGAAGACCATGGGGATCTTATGCTAGGGTGGTCTTCGCCTACATGTACATGTCTAATGTAGTCACCCCAGAGGGATGGAATGACTGGGATGACCCTTCCAAGCAAAGGTATGCTTTACATCCTTCCCTTCTCTTTTTTACATGCAACCCTTCTAGTTCATCAGCAATGGGAAATAGATTGTACGGAAATTGCTCTGTGTGTATCTATATTTTTTTTTTATAAAAATTATTTGGAATCGAACTTGAAGAACAGGGAATGGGATAAATGCTACTCAACAACAACATTACCTATTGTCTTAGAGGCTCCCATCTATGACAGGTTATAGGGGGTCGGATGTACGTAACCATACACACGTGTTAGAAACACACAGAGGTTGTTTCCCGATGACACATAATGAAAATTGCATGTCGATCAACTGTTACTTCACAATATATATACGAAGACATTCATTTAGTGAGTCATTTTGCTTTACTTTATCATATTCCAAAGTCAAGAAAAGAGTGTATCATTAACTTCATTGGAAATAGAATATCCGAAAGGACTAATGACTATCAAGATGTGACAAATATTTACATGCAGTTAAATTATTTGGTATGGTAGTTACGGCATTGTACGATCTGGCGGTAAAATGTTTAGTTCATGCGACTATACTATGTGTTTTATGGTAATGTTTTGCATCATTAAAATTTTATTGTTCATATTAATTGGTGATTGCCTGTTTAAAAGGGAATCAACAAATACACGTTTTTACTTGATAAATTCATACTTTATTTGATCAATTGTTAAGTATAAATCATGAAATGAGAATCAATTGTTTTAAAATGAGAACGATTTCTCTTTATTAAGACTCTTTATTAAGATAGTATGTATGTATTAATTAGCTGTTTGAATTATAAAATCCAAATAAACATTTTTGAACAACCACTTAAGTGCAAAGATAAGACTTGGTCGTTGAAAAATTATGTCACATGCCATTTATTTATACCTTATTGTATATTGTGTCCGGTTTATATTATGCGAGTTTAGCATTGATTTACAATTTCTTCCGCACACTTAAGTGCGGTGGTGGTGACAGAGGACGTGCTTTTATGATTCATACAAGCATTAGGTCAACTACTTGATTGATTGTTGAGAGTTTTCACTCCTCTATATTCCAAATATGCATTTTTAGGATCATTATTGATTCCGGATAACTAGGTCATTAGATTCAATCAAAAGCCTATCAACATATAAAGGTTTCGATTCAAGTAAGAGGCCAAACAGAGAGGCGAGAAGATCATGACAGGAAACTCCACTGTTCTGAATAGTGAGGAAACTTTTTCAAAACTCGACCAAAATCGATCTCATCATATGTTAAACGGGTTTACAGATCGTCCGTACACTGGAACAATTCTTGACTCTCATATGGGAAACTTTCATAAGTGAAGAATATTGATGTCAAATCAAAAGGTTTTATAGTTCTACATTAGTTTAACAATGTTTTTTGCAACTGCGATCGAGGAGTCCTGGAAATGAAAATTTTCTCAGTTGAAGTTCACAGCGGAGAAGATTTTTTGATCATGGGACTGATAAAATCTCAACATGTATAGAAGCATAAAGTAAACAGAAAATTAAACAATGTCGTAATTTGATTAGTGCAATGCGATGGATGGTCCTCGGGTAAGTTCCATGTTATTAGAAAAATATACGTATCCAACAATAACATTTTTCTCAACACAGCTCTGCATATTTTGGGGAGTACAAGTGTCATGGTCCTGGTGCACATAGGAGTGAGAGGGTTAACTGGTCGCACGGCTTAACCAGCGGCGAGGCGGCTCCGTTTCTGACCAAGAACATGATCGGAGGACGAAGCTGGCTCAGACCTGTCCCGATCCACTTCAAAGCTAATGGCTCCAAACTTTAATGAGGAGAAGCCAACGCAGGAGCCACGGCTTTCTGATTCTGCCTGATTTTAGTCTCAAAATAAGCAATAAAGAATTGGCCTTAAACCAATATGTAAATGTTCTACATTTGTGCTATGTAAATAAGAATGTATATAGTAGCTATAACGTGGATATTATTATTTTTTTCTTTCTTGAATTTTGTGTTCATATTCATCTGTCAATAACAATTGCTCGCATCGTTTTACAGTAGTTAAATCACACATCTACAGTTTACTACATACTCTTTGTTCAATGTTTTTCAAAACAATACCATTGCCTTTGAATTTTTTTTTTTTTTTTTTTTTCGGGGGGGGGGGGGGGGGGGGATAGAGAACATACGAGTGCCACATTGTAATTTCAGAATTCCAATTCTTGTTTCGGCATTTGTATTGAGACAAGAGTGCTTCAAGGTCCCAAAAAAAAAAGAGTTGAAAAGAGTATATTATCCATTCAAAGGTATAAAGTAGAAGAAAGTCCAGACCATAACTGTGGTCAGGGTGTTAACGAATCGAGCTAAACCGAATACTAATTTTTCAAATTTGGATTCGCTAAACTAAACGAACTATTCGGCTCAGTTCATTTAGCTAAACGAGCTTTAAAATTGATTCGACTTTGGCTCCATAACACTATAACCGTTTAAACGAACCAAACTATCCGCGAGCAGTTTGGCTCGTTTAACTAAACGAACCCAAATACGTGCTCAAATGTGACTCGTTTAATTAAAATTAACAAACAAACTCGAATCGAATACGAATTAAACTCGAACAGTTCGTGAATCATTCGGTTCGATTAACAGCCCTAACGGTAGTCAGGACGTATGCGACGTAGAAGCTTTAGCATGTTACTTATTCCACCATTAACTGGAAGTCCTGCTTGAACCATATAAAACCAGGCTTTCATGCTCGTAATATTCAAATAGAAGTACAAAAGGGCAACAAATCTCTCTCTCTCCCCCCTTCAAATTAGTAAAATGAAAAGCTCCCAGAAAAAGCAAACACAAGCCTTGAATCATGCCACAGGCACAGAAGAAGAGGAATGTGTGATTCCAGTATAGGCACAAAGCAACAGAAGTCAAAGTATTAACAATGCCATGGCACAAACTGTCTAAAGAAATAAGAATATCATGATCTGACAATACACATTGCTAATAATCTGTATTCTGTTTCTTTAAACACACCCTGAATACTGGACTAATTTCTGAATTTCTGCTAATCCCCGTTTAGCTGAGGAAGACAGCAGTTCCTGTCAAAGTAAAAAATCATCTAATGGAAGCATTGCAGCTGAATCATAAAATAAGATCGGAGACATAAGATTCACATTTGAAGTATAGATTCGATTAATGAAAACACAAATTCCAGTCTCCAACATCTCTGCAGCTAGATCTAAATAAATTCTATTCCAACATTTCCCACTCTTTTATTTGTCTGTTCTCCATTGTCCTCCACGAGTGTTCGCCACATCACTTCCTGGTACACTGGTACACGTACCCTGCCAGCCACACACTTCAGTCGGCCCTTGGGCTGCCTCCGCTGGCAGGTCTCTTTCCTGTGTACTTCTGTTACAAGATGGCAACTATTAGTATTCAATTCAAGAAGAGTTTCCATAATCACGACCACTACAAACAGATGACAATTTATTTTTAGTGCTCAGGAAGAGTTTAGAAATTAAACCCAAAGACACAAATGCAGAAGTAGCTGGACTAAAGGAAAAAACAGAGCATTCAACTGATTGTGTAGGAATGTGCTCATACCATAAGAGGAGGCCAAGAGACTATAAGAACAGATTCACATGTAAGAAATTCTTCAACTGACCTGTTTTCCAACATTGAAGGGAATGTATTTGTACTTGATCATGTGCATGATTTGGCGCTTCATTGTCAGGACAAAAAGTACAAACCAATAGATCAACAGTATAGGCCAGAATACAGGAACATCAAATATGGAAAAGAAGGTCATTAAAAATGACACGCAGAAGGCCTTAGTCAGGGCATACCTGACAATCACAACAAAAGATCTTTATGTTACATCCTTGTGTGCAAAAAGAAAGGACTAGCATGATGTATTCATATTCTTGCACCACCCTCTTGATGTGCATACACACATTCAAAAAATACCTTACTAAACATTACTGTTGCAATCCAGACAAAGTATACAAATACCAAAAATACTAAACCCACTGCCAAATGAACCAGTAATCAGAAATAGTAACTTAATTCACACTCTGGTTATTAAGCATGCATCTGACTCTGCAGATACATACAAACCTCTATAGGAGCATCATAACTAGAGAGCTAATCCAAGCAGAAGAGGCTCCAGGAGAAAAAGTCACAACTAAAAACTAGCTCTTGCACCCATAGGCAGACTACCACCCAAATACAAAATAATAAGAAATTTGAAATAATGGTTCCCAAAAGACAACTGCGTGTTCACTATACTTGGAATTGCGTCCTGCTCAAATTAAATTTAAGCAACAAACAGAAAGAAAGCACACACACACACACACACACTCTCTCACACACACACACACACACACACTCACTAGCACCTATATGTTGATCTCCTCAATTTGCCAGACAACAAAAGTTCACCAAAAGCCCAACTTTCACACCTAGCATAACAGATGTGATACTTGCTCATGCAACTGAATATTAAGGCGGTGAACTCTCAAGTAAAAGCATTGCCGATAGATTCACCAATAGTTGCCAATAACAATAACATCATGGTTAGATGCTTAAGGAAAAGTTGAAACCCAATAAACAAGTTGCAGTTCACCACCGCAAGACTTTGATCATTCATTTAAACAATTAAAACTAAACAGGGGAGACACATTAACCACATTTAACTGTTCAAAATTTACCAGTAAAAACATGCTTGACAGCACAAGGACTAAGAAGAAGTAGCCGAGAAAATTAAAATTGCTATCAATGGAAAGATTACCAGAACTTAAACTCTGGAAGACGGCGAATAAAAGGCTTGAATTCATCAGAACCTCTTGTAGGTAACAATGGTCCATCAGAAGAATCCACTTCCGGGTCAACAAGAGGTGACAAAAATCCTATTAGCAAATTCAGGATATATATCCCCAAACCATATGTGATGATATAGAAACCTTGAACATAATACACCCGCAGAGCATAAAGAGATGCCAAAGCAGCAGTTCCAATCCACCTATAAACTGCATGTGGAGTAGTTTTATCCAAATAGAACTGGAAAAGCTTCCATGCTTCATGCCTCCTATGATTCAGTGATGCCGCAGTCCCCGCAACACTATCGCCTCCAGCACCCTCCATGAATACTGGAATCCACTGTCCTATAGTCTCAAAAGATATTATTCCATAAGTTAACTTTATTAACAGTTGCGCCAAGGGTGCCGAATTCATAAATATAAGCTTGCTCAATACATATACCAGCTCAATAAGACTTTTCACAGAAAATGACACTAGTGCATCTTAAAATGTATGGACGTTAAGACATGCAAGAATTACAGAGACTACAAAATTCTAAGGACACTTTAGGAAACAAGAAGTAATTCAACGAAAGAGAACAGGAAAAGATGCGATTACATGCTAAAGTGATTGATGACAACTCAACAGTTTTCCATAGGGTAAACAAAGAGGTCCTCTATTCCACGGGAACTTCAGCATTTTATTCCTGCTATACACATTTTGGTGGCTAGTGTATCTCATGTAACTGCTCATTGCTACCTTCAAGTAATATAAAGATTCACCATAAACAAAAAGACTTTTTGACACAGAGGATCCAGTAGATCGCTTTCAAAGCATAATCCTATATGGAAAACCACAACATTGCAATTAAAATACAACCACGTATCAACATTACACTTTCACTCATATACGTCCTACAGAAATCGAAAAATTGACTTGAACAACTACATGTGCTTTTCCTTGTCGTGAACTTAAGTCTAAAGCCCCCGCCTAACAAGAAACATATTGAGAAAATACACCAAAAAGGAACAAAACGTAGCATCCTATGGCACTGAAACAAAAAACCGGCAGAGCAAGAACATGACCATATCTCAATCCACATTATAAACCAATAAAAAGCAGGGAAGTACGTCCTGATGAATTGCTGATACCTCAAGCACAATAGCTAACTTGATTTTAACATAAAACATAGCCCTAAAAACACAAGCATCACTCATTCACATCAAGAAGAAGAAGACCAGCATTTGAAGCTAAGAAAATCATCTAATACAAGATTAAACGCCTAGTAGAGTCAGATCTAATACTGACTCCTCTTCATATCCCTAATTTCCTAGACAAGGAAACTAAAATAAATATGGAATAAAGTGCGGTCGTTCCCCTACAGAAATTGAGCAAAAACAATTAGGAAAAGAAATTAGGGCAAACTGGAAACGAAGAAAAGAGATGATAAGAGAAGAAGCTTACCTTTGAGGATCGTAATACAGAAGAGAGATAATTACCGAGGGTGAAGAAGAATGAAACCCAGTGCCAGAGCGATCTGTTGGGTGAGGTGCCAAATGTTCTGATTTCTTCGCTTGTAGCCTCTGACCCCAAATAATAAAATCTATTTTAGTACTAATAATTACTCAGAAATAAGGCCTTGCCAATTGTATATATATGCTAACATACACTCTTTAGTCCTTCAAAATATTCATAGTTGCCACAAAATCTCATTTATTTTCATTTCATCGGTTGAGAATCTCATTACAAACAAACTCTCTATCTTTTAGAATAGAGACATTGCTTGTCTAACACTCACCAGACCTTAATGATAGTTTTTTATACCGTTGTAATATATTGAGTATAAGGATGGCAATTTCAGACACAGACACGAAACACGACCCGAACCTGACACGAATTTTCGCAGGTATGGGTATGACCTTAGCGGATTTCGTGTACAAATCGGGTAAGACCTGAAAGATACCCACCAATGGCGGGTCGTGTCCAGATATACCCGCGGGTACCCGTTTATACACGAAATTTAAAAAATATATTTTAAATAAAATTTATAATTAATAAAATAAATAATTTTTTTTTAAAAAAAAGACTATCTCGCTACTAAGTAACCCTATTCGGCTCCCCCTTCCTCCATTCCCAAATCTCATTCGTTTAATCTATTATTGTATAATCAAGTTATTTGAGTTAGATGACATTGTATCAGTAGTCGTTTAAGTACATAAAACCTGAAAAATACACAAAACCTGAAATTACCTGAAAAATACATGAAATGACGTGTACACGACTTGAAATATTTGTACTTGTCAAGTTCGTGGGTATACCCGATACACGACACGAAACCTGACATGTACAGGTTTGGGTATCTACATCCATACACGCGAAGCAAACGGGTAAGGTATGGGTATGACACTTTGATACACGAAACCGGAAAAACACGAAACACGAAACACGAAATACGAAACACGAAACACGACATGTTTAACACCTCTAATTGTGTATGATTGATTGATAGTTTCAATATAGCCATTTGGAATTATTGTTTTCTTGGCTGAAGAAAGATCTGGGTCTAAAGTCGATTTTAATAATTTACTTTGGGAAAACACACACACACTCTCTCTATACATATACATATACATATATATATATGAATAAAATTGGTCCATTTTCCTAAAGGATAAAAAAGATTAGCGATAATTCCTCTCAGATATGCCTTCTACATCGCATTGAGTGGTTGAGGAAAGGAATATACTTTCGAAGTCTTTGGAACCCGTTTGGTTTTAGAAAAAAAGAATCTTGTCACCACCGAACCATTAAACAATACATTTAATTAGTGTGTAATAAATCAAATCATGTTCAAGTGTAACTTTTTTTAAGTAAGGAAACAACAACATTACTCAATTGACTTTGAAACTTTCCCCTATATTGGTGTACAAGGGTCGAATGTATGCGCCCATACCATGGCTTATTAGGAAAATATACATAGTTAAATCTGCTGGTGCAGCCGATGAATATACACTTCCTGCAACTCATGTTTTTGTAACCATTGGAACATACAGCCAAATGACAACAATTCTGGCTCATCATTTCACTATGTGTTTCTAATACATGAGCATGGTTGCAAACATCTGATCTTCCATACCTCGTCATAGACGAGAGCCTCTAAGAAAATGGGGTATGTTGTTGTTGTTGTCATTACCAGTAAAATGTAAAGGCACTTCTGTTTTCTTCCGAAGCCACTAGCCTAGAGGATGGGATAGAGAACGCGGTGATATTGGGGGAGCCGTGGCAGATAGTTATAGATCCTCGTGTGTTCAAACTTGGAAAGTGCATTAGCTTTATTCATCTTCTCAGTAGTAGTTTATGTACAAGCAGATTTATATTGGTTATTGCCTATGCTATTTTACAGCTGCAAACGGATGCCTTTCCACTAGAGAGCCCTACAACAAGGAAAAGGCATGCAGAAGCATCAGGCCGCTTTATTTGAATGCTCCTTTTAACCACTGATCTAAGTGACATGGCAATGCACTCTCGTCATGTGCTCGGATAGAACTTCCAGGTAAGAACCTGCTTTCCACTTTGTGTGCCGGCGTAACTCGGTTGCTAGTCTGTCACCTGTTGATGTGACGAACGAAGTTATATGATGGTTCCATCACTGATTCTTGCCTTCTCAACTATGATTGTGATCCCTGACCGAATATAAAAACCCTCCTCAGGTCTGTCTGCTTCTTGTACTCCCTGAACATTCACAGAAGTATTTGTATCAAATGACTGAAATCAGGGGATTACTTTCATTTCTGTCTTGCTGCTTATACTTCCGTTTTCTCTCCTCATCTTCAACAATTTCAACAAACACGTATCAGCTAACATGCATTGGTCAAACTTACATCCTTGTTCATGATCACGACATTCTTCCCGATCTTCACATTTTTGTCAATGATGCAGTTCCTGTAGACAACAAGAAAAGTCATGGTTTTTCAGAAATAGGAGGTGGTGTGGTGATCTGTTTTCCAAGTAAACAAGCCTCTATTCACCTGATCTTTGTATTGCATCCTATCCCAATTGGTACCTCACCCTCAGCTAGCAGAGACGCAATTTCAGATTCTGTTTGATAGAAATCAGCTCCCATCAACAAGGTGTCCTACAAAGAACAATTCAGATTACTCTCAAATCAGATCTGATGATCACGTGTTAGTGTAATGCATAAGCGCAGCCACAGCTATAGATTGACAATATTGATAGTTAAATCTATCACATTCTTGACATGTCTTCTCACCTTCAGTTCTACACCACAATCAAGCCGTGATCTTTCACCCACTAGGGAATGCTCAACTGTACATTCTCTCAAGAAACAACCATGTGAAATTATTGAGTTCTTGATCTGCAAACCATTGTGCAAGCCATCAGATATCAGTTACTTCAATAATAAGTGATACTAAACTCACCCTTTTAGTGACCTTAAGAGCTAGTTTACCTTGCATCGATCCATCTTGGTTGGTGGTAAAAATCGAGGAGAAGTGAAGAAAGGTGTCTTCGGGTCATAGAAGTGGAACTTAGCTAACTGCAAGCCACAAGTGGTTTATAGTTTCAGTTTTCTAAATAAAATCAGAACCGGGGTCTCGATGGAAGCAAACTCTCCATCCTTTGAGATAGAGGTATCGTTTGCCTACCTCTCACCCTCCTAATACCCTAGTGATAGCTTTTGCTGTCGTTGGAAGGGGGAGGGAGAACTCTCTAATGAAGCATCCAACAGCCAGCGGAAGAAAAAAACGAAGCAAGAGAGTCAAGAAACCTCATCGGTGAGAGCCAAGTTAGCTTCATAGAAAGATCTAATAGATCCGATGTCTTCCCAGTAATCCCTGAATATAAAAGCCTGTACAAAATCATCATTGGTAAGTATACTTGTGGAGGAATTATCACTGATTGCATAATTAGTAAAATGGCAGGCTTACTTGCACATCTTGTTCCTTAACAGCTGAAGGAATGATTTCAGATCCAAAGTCATTGGATGAGGCATATCTCCATTGCAACAGCTTCAACAACACATCTTTCTTAAATACATAGACTCCCATTGAAGCAATATATGGACATTTTGCAGCATCTTCTGAAGACAATCCAAAGATTGAGGTATCCACTTGCTGTAATAAGCAAGAAAATACAATTATAAGAGATACTCATTAATCTTTTTTTAACACAATATTGACATTGATCTATAACAGCTATTTGCATATTTGAATTTTTTTTCTTTGAAGTTAATGCAGAAGCTTCGAAATTACATGTGCTCAGATATGAAACTAACTTCTTTCACACGTAGGGAAAATCAGGAAACATGTACTTTTATTGGTTCCCATGCTCACCATTGCTTTCAGATTAGCGCCTTTCGGTTTTTCCGAGAAATGGATGACTCGGCCTCTGCTGTCTATTTTCACTAAACCAAAATCAGATGCTCGGCTGTGAAGAGACAATTTAAGAAGATTACACACAGAAGTCTTTGACAACCGTCTAGCAGAAATACCTTGTTTCTTGTACAACCAGACATTCGAATAAACATCATACAAATGAATGAAGAGAGAGTTGCTGAAATTCCAACTAAGATAAATATAATCTGCTTATTGGTGTGTCTACGACGCAGGACACATAATATTTAGCTACCAACCTGCCACAAACTGGAGTACATGAAACCGTGATATCAGCATTCCGATCGATGTGATTCTATTAAAAATTAGGGATCAGAAACATTGCAAAAATTTACAATGCAAAAGAGAAGAAAACGAAAAGAAGACGTTACTGAGTCCGAGAAATGGTTCAGTATAAAAACCTGCACAAACTCCATGTAATCCATCCGATACAGATGATCCCCAGATAAGATGATTATATTGTCGATGTCCTTGTTCTTTGCATCCTACGAAATTTGATGGTATTGGGACAGTGTTAGTAATAAGAAATATTGCAATGCAAGATTAAAGTGAAATATCACCATATAACAGTGATAAATTTTACGCATGAGGGAAGAGTGAAATAGTAACCAAAATTTTCAGCTAAATACATTTCAAATTGTAAGTGAAAGAGACAACTGCATAGCTGAAAAAAGACAACCACCACAACAACTACAACAACATTATTCCATTGTCTTAGAGGCTCCCGCCTATGGCGGGGTATAGGAGTCAGATGTATGCAATCATATTCAAGTGTTAGAAACACTCAGAGTTTGTTTCCCGATGACCCACAATGAAAAAAGACAACCACGCACCTCAAACACCCACAAGAATTGGCGTACAGCATCTGCAGTTCCTTGGAACCATTTATTTCCTGCTTCTCCGGGAGTCTGGGTTGCTGCTAAGACCTGTAAAATAAACAGGAGTAGTTGCCAAATGCACGCAAATTTGGAATCTCTGATCCCCTTATAAGCCTCTTTGGTTACCTTATAGTAAAAGTAAAGTGACAACACCTCTGATATCTATCCTTTATATAAGTGCAAATGACTCATTTGAAGTTTCTTTTGCTTGTTAATAAGAAAGTTAACTAGCATAACTTTTTTTTGACAGTGTGGCAAAAGAGAGCTGTGGTAATACCAACATATATGTATCTACCTCGACAAATCCATCTCCAAAGTTCACACCATTTCCGTGATATGTCCGTGCAATATGACGATTAAGAGAAGCAGAATTGAACTGTGTTAGCACAAATATCTTGTTGATGCAACTATTTATGCAGTTGCTCATTGGAATGTCTATAAGTCTATAGCATCCGCCAACTGGGACCTGCAAATGACATCACAAACAAGGTTACTCTCTCATACAGAACAAATAACAAATCCAACAGTCATGAACCCATAAGCCTAAAGCAACAGCAAATCAAAGTGTATCTCAAGAAAAATGAACCAGGTTGTCATAGGATATCCTGGGATCCTTCAAAACCCCTGAAAGGCCTTCTTTTGTTTAGTTACCAGGAATCCCTGTCGGCATCATCACATTCTACTCTTCTCTTTCTACACTTCTACTTAAAATGGATTATGCTATTTAAGTTAGGAATATCTACACCGTTTGGTAACGGAAAGAACAAAATATACTCCTTGTTCCACTTTCTTAATCTAATTATAAGAATGGGGCGAGCCCGGGTTTGTATTTGGCCAGCAAAATTTAAAACATATATTCTTACCGCAGGAGTTGCAGTTCTGCGAGTGAGAGGGAACAGCTGTGCCCCTGCACCTCCACCCAGTATGATTGCAGCCACATTATTAGGATTTGCCCTTCGCTTTTCCAATTGTGGCCTTTGTTTTGTCTACGCAAGTTGATCCAACAGACAAACCAACTAAATTATCAGAGAAGAGATGAAACATTACTAATTATGATGAAGTGCAAGATTCACCTAAAAATAGAGTACAGTGCAGAGTCCATTGGTCTTAATATTCTGGCATATGGGTGCTTAAAGTAACCAAATACTAGAACAATACAACCATTTAACTAAACAAAACTTACCAGAATCTCCTTTCCTTTATCTGTGGTAAGAATTGAGAAAACATCTCCACTTCTGAAACTTCTACCTTTTTCCCCAAACCTCAAATCTTTTGCCAAGTGATTGAAACAAACAGCATCTGGGTTTAAACTTCCTCTGAACTTCTCCCCCAAGAATCCACATTCTTCATGATTAAACCTTCTTCTTCTCACAGCTGCCAAATGGGTTGCTGATTTCAATATCTCCATTGCACTTGACCCACTAGCACAAGCAAGCTAGAAAATCAGAAACCCAAATGGACGGCGATGATGATAATACAAACAATGGATTGGATCATCAAGAGAGAATCACAAGCATTTTTTGTCACAAACAAGAAGAAGCAAGCTAAGCAACCAAGTAAAGTATAAATCACATAAAGATTCTTACTTTGTGCGTATGCTAATTATGTAAGATATTCTAGTACTCAGAGACTGAATATTTTATTCCATAACAAAAGATCACTCCTTTAAGTATCCTTGAAACAAAGATTCCAACTTTATACTCCTACCAAAAAGAACATAAATGGCAGTATCTTTAAAACCACATAAAGATCACACAAAACCCAACTGCCAAAACTTAAAACTCCATCAAACATAAAAACAGAGAATCCAACAATGCTAGGAAAATTCATAGTACCTAGACACAAGGAATCAAAGGCTCTGGACAGCTAAAGGTGGAAACTTGATGATCTGAAGCCCTTCAAAATAAAGTTGGGTGTGTGCAAAGAGGAAATATGACTAGAAATTTGATTTTCTTTAGTTAGCAGAGACTGAATTTGAAGACAGAAGGTGGCGGTGGTGAATGCTTTATTGGCTAATGAGCTCTCACTCACGGAATCATGCATTTTTAGCTATTTATATTGGTGGTCAAGTGTGATCATTAATGCATATTTTGACTCTCTTTCTTCCCACCCTTTTCTTGCTACTTGCTACACAGAGACCCCATTCACTGTGTGAATTCCCTCCCTTATTTGTCGCCTTCCTCCATGTTCATGACTTCTTGGAGTTTTCTTTGAAAGCTGTATATGTCATAACATCAAAATGACTAACAATTACAAGATACAACTGAACATGATTTCAGTTAAACTATTTTGGTTCATGAAACTTGGAGAAAGAGGTGAAATCTCGGGATCTCCACCGTCTCAGCCCGAATGAGCATGTGTGGATGATGCAAATCAGTAGTTCAATGGCCTCCTAGATTGAGTGAGATCTTACGCAGTGATGTACACAAGGTGTTCCCCGCAAACCAGGCCGAACAGAGGAACACTCACATTGTGTGTTCCTGGAATCGAACTCTTGACCTCTTGAAGCAAATCTTTACCCAAATAAGAACTGAACTATGCGTGGAGGCTTGATTCATGAAACTTGTTACTTATCCGTGTAAAGTTCAATACTAACTAAGCTGTAACATTTTAAAGTTATTCAGGATGTTTCATCCATAAATTTATCGATTTTTATTGTCCAAGTTACGTTACTTAATCAAATAGATGTTATTTCATGCCCTGTTTGCTGTCAATTTGCTTTGAAACTCTTTTAATAAATCAGTAAGTCATTTGTTAACTGTTTTCTCTTTGTAAACCTCTTTTTCGAAATTATGCATATACTTTAGATTTACTCACTATAATAGTACTGATCGTCAATTTAAGAAAAATATGTTGAAGAGTATGAGCTTCTTAAGTTATGCATTTTAACTCGGTCAACTTTCTATATTTTTATAACAAACAAACAATATCATAAACGAATTGACTCATGGTAAAAAAAATTAATAACAAGGGAAACAGATGTTTGTACGTTTATAAGTATACTGTATACATATTTTTATAATTGATTGAAGCTCTCAAACTATAACCCAAATTTAACACCGTTACGAAGCTCTCCATCTAATGGAGATGTACAAGTTTCTAGGCTAAATCTGGTCCCCTCACAATTCCCAAGACAGAGTTTACGGACGGTCAAACTATTGTTCTTATGTTTTCTCCATGTCTTCATTTAAATTTTTTGACTTACCAAGTAATAAGAGATTGTATATATATTATCATTAGTCTCTTTAACAAAAAAGAAAAACTTAATTGGTTGATTACATAATTAACTATGAGAATAAACCAGAATGATGTACTGTACTTTTTTATTTTTATTTTTAAGAACACAAAACCGACGCCTTATACTATCAGACAGACAGAGTAGTAAATAAATTTTTTTTAATGCTGCATCTCGTTTTCGAGTCTTAATTATCTATTTGTTTAGACATTCAAATTCGGCATATACATATGGATCTATATATTTATCTATATATTTATCTATATGTGGATACTTATGTTGTACTTTTCATCTAAATGAGCTTCAGGCGTGTTTGGTTTGAGCCATTGAGAGTAAATAGGGATAATTAACTTTTGTCTTTTCATGTTTGACATAATCGTAAATACCTATTAATGTTTAAAAGTATATCCTTACGGTGACGTTTACACATAAAAGGAAAATAATTCTTTCAAAGCTGGATTTAAGTTTCCATGAAACACTAAAGTTTCACTGTATGCGCAAGTATATTTACATATGTCTTTCTTTTCCTATGAGAAAAGAAATATCAAATGGCACCGTTAATATATAGCTCAGTTGGTATTCGAGTTTGGAGTTGTCTCAAGAGATACATGGTTCGATTCTAGAAACACGTACAATGTGGTTGTTTCAATGTTATCTTGGCCAAATGACTAGTTTACAGTGGACACCTTGTGTGGACTCCTTGCGTATGAATTCCTCTAACCTAGGAAGCCACTGACTTCTTGATTTATATCATTCACAATGTTTATTGGGCTAAAACGATGGAATCACTCAATACCATGAAGAAATATCAAACAACTATGAAGGAAACGCCTGTAACTTATTTAAGGTGGCGATGTTTTTTTTTTTGAAGATGTTGTATTTATCTCAGCAGATGTTATACGGCACATTTGTACACATGTTTATAGAGTCATGCACAAAACCTTTCCTACCCTACTTCCTTAATCACGGATTGTCCACTACGGACTATCTCTTTTGCTTTTTGGGCGTTAGATTTAGCATTGATTAGTTTGGGTTCATTGTATATTTTGGCACTTTTAGTGTAAATTGTGCCAGTCAGCCTGTTGCTTTGGCGTTTTTTATTATTTTGGCGATAACTTTTGTGACTGGCAACATGTTGCTTTGTCACCTTTGGTCTATTGTACGGGTTACACCCCCATTACGGTGTATTTTTGAACCCTGACTCATTGAGTATACTATCTACATTGTTCCTAAAAAAAAAGGTGGCGATGTTAGAAAATATCAAGAGAGACAACCCACGTTAGATTTGGTAAGAAATAATGCAGCAAGTCGATAAGGTTTCTTGTCTCTTTCACAAATTAGAGGATTCCGCCACAATTTGCCGTCTTCAGCCTGCTCTGTATGGAAGCACACAAGCTGCTAAACCATGCATGAATTATATGATGATACATATACACTTTTGGTGGCTGTGATCAATCGCAAAAATAGAAGAGCAGCTCTTCTCACAAATAACATAATTATATTTAATCGCTTTTGTTGTCGTTGACATATACTAAGTATGTGTTGTTGTTATATATTTAATCGGCCATTATCTCTTATGTCAGTTTCTAGTTCTGATTGAACAAGCCATGCGACAGCGTGATGGTTGAATACACAAACCGAAACGACACCTTGTTACCAATTGGGATCTGCAGCAATTGCAACATTGTAATGAGATTGAAAGGTCATCGTTTTAGATTGAAGCCAAAACGTCACCGTTTTTACATACCGGCGAGAGTCAAATGTATAGATACAATAACAACATTAACCATTGCCTTAAAGACTCCCGTCTATAACAGGATATGGAGGGTCGGATGTATTCAACCATATCCATGTATTAAAAACATACAAAGATTGTTTTCCAATGTATAAATACAAAATATATAAATAGAAGTAGTCCACATGTATAGATACAAAACTATAAATAGAAGTAGTCCACATGTTTAATCTTTTAAGAACAAATCAACGTGCTTTTAATCTAGAAACAGAAATTAAAATTTTAAACTTTAAGCTTTATATAGTAGAAAAATATCAAGATGCTATCACGACAGTTAAGACTTCAGATATCCCAAGGTTGAAATCATATCACTGGATTAAATTTAGAACTCTCGTACATTGTATAACTACATTTCTATTTCCGATAGAATCAGAGACACATTCTTCTTTGACTTTGAAACATAATAAAATAAAATAAAATGACTCACTAAATTGGTTGCGCTTCTTATATTGTGAAGTAGCAGTTGATCGACACAACTTGACGAAATATTCATTACGGGTTATCGGGAGACAAAATCTGTGTTTTTTAAACACATAGATATGGTTATGTAGATCTGACCTTTCATACCCCGCTATAGACGTAAGACTTTAAAAAAATGAGGTAATGTTGTGGTAGATTGTATAACTAAAACAACCTCTAAAACGGTGAATCCCATTTAACTTCTTTTTTTTTTAAAAAAAAGGTAAATAAATTATGGGATTCAACCTATATCACCTCACCCACTTTCTCCTCATCTCAAGCGTCACCGTGCGACACGTGGCAGCAGGGATGGATGGTGAGACTAGATAAGGGTGACTCGTATCTAGCCTCACCATCCACCTCTACTGTCACGTGTCGCACGGTGACGTATAGAGTGATGGATTTGAGGTGAAGGAATCCTAACCCCAGTACAGCTGGTCCATTTCATTAATGAGGAGACTAGGTTTTTATAGGCCACGTGTTAAATGAAAATGTCATTTAGATCACAAGTACAAAGTACTCTTCTATAAAGGTTGGTCTGGACGGCTCAAATTTTCTCAAGTAAAACTCCACGTGTCATCGCAGAACATCTTTTCCTAAAGGTCCCATTCTCATGATGCGGATATTCAAGTCATGAAAGCTCAGGGTTGGACAGATGGTATTATTCATACATATTCATTGTATGATAAGGTTGCTAATTTTATGTCCGTATGACTTAGTTCAGTCGGTTCCGGAGGAACAAAATTGTCAGAAAGGTGCAAGGTTCGAATCTAACAGCTTGCATTGTGAGTTCGTTATCTTCAAACTCTAATGTGGGTCTTGAGGATGAGCCTCTAATGTGGGTCTGCGTGTTATGTGCCTCCCCTTTAGCAGACTGCTGAGTACCTGATTTACATCCTCCTAGCTGTCTCGTCGGACGGGGTGTAGGGAGCCCTTGTGATTGGAGTTCAACCTTTGGCTAGAAAGGTTACAAATTTTCTTATGAGTTATTTTTCCCCGAACACTCCTTGTTTTTAATTTATTAAATCAGTTTATATGCACATGATATAAACATATAATTATATCTGATTACAAAGATCGGGTAAATGTATATTATAGTGAATCAAGAAATGAGGAAAACAATTCATTTCCTGTCGGTTAATTACTCAAGATACCATTCCATACCAACAGGAAGGAGTAATTGATATTCGGTTCATTGCATGTATTTTACTGGTTCGAATCTTTTTAACCACAATATGGATGTTTAGATCTTATCAATTGCCATCAGTTTTTTATATCAGAGCAGATTTGTCTTCAGACAACTTGTGAACATCAAGTTTTGAATCAGAAGCTACTAAACGACTTGATTTATATCTTTCAGAAACAAGGCATGACTTTCGGTTGGGATCAGAAGAGGTAAAAAATAAGGTAAAATATGAGGTCTCCAATCACAGATTGACACGTGTACAAAAGTGGAAGAAGTTTAAAATTTTTTTGTTTTTAAAAAATAGTTACTTGTACACGTGGCAGCGCGTGATTGGAGGCCTCATATTTTACCTCACTTTTTGCCTCTTGTGATCTCAACCGCATGACTTTTTTACGGAGTAATTGGCGGAGCAAATGGACTAACGAGCAGGTTTGAAGTAAAGTCTTGTGAAGTTAGTATTCTAATACGTTATTACTTTTTTCAAATCAAAGACAGCTTATTAACAATGGACGCCTCAAAATAATCCTAGGCAAACCTCCACGCGTCAATTTAGAATAACGACTCAGGTTTTTTTCCAAAAAAAAAAATAACAACTCAGTTTAGGTCAGTATTGACTTATAGTATAATATCTAGTCTAATTAGATTAAAAAATTATTAGTTAAATTTGTAATAAACACTTTCTTTGGATTGTCTAGTAAACCAATCTAAAAAGCTTCTGAATTCCTGATTTATATCTCCTATACGTAATTGGAACGGAGAAACCTTCGGTCATAGTAGAATTAGGATAGCGACTCTCTATTGAGGTCCCATTCCCATGACGGTGATATCTAAGTTGTTCTTAATTTATAATTCTTCACATCTAGCCCAACAGAGGTAAAAAGAAAAAAGAAAAAAGAAAAAGAAAAGCAAAAGGAATAATATTATATTTTTCCAACGTCCAAACATATTGTTCACTTTTGATAATAACACTAGGAATTTATGTTTAATTCGAAATTTTCCTTGTCAACAAATAGTGGAGACATAACTGACTATAAACAAGTAATACACCAAATGGTTAAATCTTGAAATTTGTCTTTTTTTAGAAATAAAATTTTGAATCTTAATCATCAGATAATCCATCAAATGGTATGTTCAAAACAATTTACATGTTACTAATTAGAGTAGAAAATTAGGACGAGGGAGTAGGGCTGTAAACGAGCCGAACGAGCCGAGCATTGTGTTGTTCAAGCTCTGTTCATTTAACTTAACGAACGAGCCGAGCTTGTTCATTTATTTAAACGAACATATTTACTTGTTCAAGCTTGATTCGTTTAACTTAACGAACAACATTAACGAGCCGAACACCTTAAACGAACGGTGCCACTTACCGAGCTCGAACAGAAAAGGGTGTTCAAGCTCTGTTCATTAACCTTTTATCCGAGCCAAGCTCGAGTTCGAGCCCAAACCAAACGAGCCGAACAACCGAACGGCTTGGTTCATTTACAGCCCTACGAGGGAGTATTGAAGTGTCTCTTTGATGTATGTTTGATGTTATAAATTGAAGGTGAGGCTTTTAGCCACTGGTAAAGCTACGTACAACATATCGTGCAGCGATTCAACCCCTACTCGTTACTACATCACATACGAGAAAACAAAAAAAAAAAAAAACTCAAGAAATTAAACTGAGTGCTGCATGACAAGCCATGTATCAATTACTTGTGTTTCAATTCCTTACGTCATTTTTTGTTTCATATTCGTTTCCAATGTTCGAATGCCGAAACTACTTGGATTCATCATATTTGCATCTTCCTCTGATCATATCAGCTTCTATTTTTTCTTGAATTCAAACCATTTGCATATTCATGTGATCCAAATCATCTTCTATTTCTATATATTAACCACAAAATCTTCTGAAACAAAAGCAGATCTTATAGCATAAGCTTGGTCTATTAATAACAAAGACAGATTTGGAGTCAAAATCTTGAAGAAAAGGATAGACTAGATGCCGCACCATTCGGCAGAGAACAAAATAAGAGCATGAGAAGTCAAAAACAAAACTCTCCTCAAGAATGGCAGAACACCTAGGTGTTAGTAGCCCTAGTGTATATCTGCTGGCTAGAATGTGCCGAGACCATCCTAATAAGTCCTCTAGCCATCAATTCCCTTATTGCTCTCCTAGCAAGTGACCCACTGATCTGCAAATTTTCCAAGTCACAGCCATCAACATGGTGAACATCAATTCATACAGAACAAACCAGCAATGAAATGTTCATTTTTACAAAGAGGAGATGAAGTAGTGACGGCAAAATAACAAGAATACTTGAAGCAAAAGGCTATGCAAAAGGGAGCAGAACTTCTTGATGTGTATGCTTTTCTTCCATTCAATAAAAACCCATACTAGCTAACGTAAAGACCATGATCCATGGATAGGGTCTAGTAAACGTGCACCCGCATATCGCAGCATTGTGGCTCGTAAACCGTAAATTGACAAGGAATTCATCAAATATGATCCCTTCTTGTTTGTTAATGTTCCTTTCAGCATTTCATGGAAGTCTAAGTTATCGAATAACATGGTTTGATTCCTAAAAGAAAGTGAAACGACCTTGCATTTTTCCCAAACACCTATGATGTGCCTACCAGTGCAACTAATTTCTCATCTCAAACGCAAACGTAACCTTCCAAAAACTCACACATAGCGAATAAAACATAAGATTATCTAGTGCAAGACCATCACAGGGTATTTGGCTCATTTGATGAGGGCAGAGTAAACTCAAAAAACGGGAGCATTTCTACTGAAGAAGACAAGCATAAATATCTACCATATCTCCTAGCTTTCCTTTAGAAAAGGATAAGATAAACATTTTGCTGTTCTTATAACGTCAATCACTAGTATTTTATTTCAGAGCCACCAATCACACATTAACACACAGTAGAGAAATTCCGAAAGATTGTGAGGAAATCAAGTACTATTAGAAGGCACAATGTTAAAATGTACAACTTAGATCTAGATGGACAGGGAAAAGTGGAAGTACCCTGAGACGATCGGAGAGAATGGAGGGCGTGATGAGCTTGTACTTGGGAGCCTCGGAGAGAAGCTTGTCGTAAGTAGCCTTATCGAACAGCACCATGTTATTTACCTTCTCCTTTTGCTTTCCCTTGCTCCACTTCTTCTTCTTCTGCTTGCCGCCGCCGGACTTTGCTGGCTTGGAAGACGGTGGCGGAGCCTTATCTTTCTTCGGTGCCTGCAAAATATCAAAAACACAAAAGAAGTTCAAAATCACAAAGCTTATATTAAAAGATTATGAATTTCGTGGGCAAATTGATTAAGAAAACGAACCATGTGATGAAATCGGAAGTTCTTGGAGAGGAAACGGCTGCAGAGAAGATACGCAGAGAAGCTGATCAGGAACCAGAATTGCTGTTTTAGGGCAATTTATTTCCTTTTGTGGACAGCACGGACTCGCCTTGGGTTTGTCTTTGTAATAAGAAGCCCAGTAATTATTCGGCCCATTGGCTGTAAATGAACCAAGCCGTTCGGTTGTTCGGCTCATTTGGTTCGGGCTCGAGCTCAAGCTCGGCTCGGATAAAAGGTTAATGAACAAAGCTTAAACACACTTTTTTGTTCGAGCTCGGTAAGTGACACCGTTCGTTTAAGATGTTCGGCTCGTTAATGTTGTTCGTTGAGTTAAACGAACCAAGCTTGAACAAGTGAATATGTTCGTTTAAATAAACGAACAAGCTCGGCTCGTTTGTTAAGTTAAATAAACATAGCTTGAACAACGCAATGCTCGGCTCGTTTACATCCCTATATATATATATGTATATATATGGAGACGTTTTATTTAGGTTTAGATAAAATCCAATATATGAAGATCAAATTACATGATCTAGATAATATAGTTTTAAGAAGACGGACATTGGAGGAATCGGTGAGGTTGCTATTTTATGGCCTTGAGGTCACGGGTCCAAGCTGCGGAAACAGCCGCTTGCACAAAGTACAAGGTAAAACTGCATACATCAGATCGCAAAACGGTCCGGCTTCTTTCTAGATCCTGCGCGTCTAGTATACCGGGAACGTCCTTTTTTAAGAAATAGCTTTAGTATGACAGCCGGTCATGAGGTAGAAGCAAAAGGCATGAAATGAAGATGCTCACCAGTGGAATAATACTTACAACGTTTAAGTGCTAGACAAACAATTAAGGCCAAGAAGCAGAGATCCACTTAGAAGGGACGTTCATTAACTTATGGGTGTCTGAATGTTCGAAATTGTGCAGAAAACTGGCAAATGGCAGAAGATTAAAACATTCATTTATCAAATCCAAACATAACTTATTTGACAAGAGGGGAGATTATTAGATGTCATTAAAAGCCCATCTTTTGTTGATGATTTGACCTTCTCTTCAGTATAATTATCAAAGGCAGCGTAGACGAAACAACCTTAAATTTTATTCTATCAAATCATTAATCAATTGTTTAACACAGTTGTCTTATAAGAAATTCTAACTGTTATTAGTGGTTTGTTTCCTTTTTCTTTTCGGTTTCCTCTTTAAACCTTTGTAGTTATCTTCCAATTGAATCACTACTATGGTCTATGTTATAATAACCTAAGCACTATGTATGATTAATCCATGCGAGTTAATTTGTTAATACTTCAAAACACATTCTTGTCATCGTAATTGGTAGGCCAAAAGATGACATGGAAAAGAGTTAGAAGATCATATGTCCAAGTAACTCACTACGGACTTGACCCCTATTAACAGTAACTGGCGAAGGACTGGAATATAAATATAATAGTCTCATATGCATACAATGCTATGATCTTGAACCGGACAGAATACACCGATTAACTGAGTATGGACGCAAAGATGGACTATAAAACTACCATCTGCAACCCAGGGGGTTTTCTAGGCATCAGTTTCAACTTCTTACAAGTATAAAGTAGTGACATTATGGAATGTAAATCAGCTTACAATCAGTTCTTTAAGGAACTTCGGGGATCTTGCTTAGAACATATTATGAGCAACTAAATCCACCTTCAAGCTCTTTATCATCATCTGACTCTGTAAAAACTTGAGTCTCCGACGCTGCATTTAGAGACAGTCAATAAAAAAGGTCAGTTTTTAATATATAAAGGACTGGACTGTTCAAAACACTTGATTGGCTATTGTAGTGAATTCAACTCCTTAATACAAGGCATTTATGGCAAGATGAGGTTGCCGTAACATATTAAGGGCAACATGGCCAAAGCAGTAACAGCATTCAGCAATAATGTAAGACATCATGCCAATCTCTCCCTCTCTCTCTCTCCCTCCCTCCCTCCCTCCCTCCCTCTCTCTCTCTCTCTCTCTCTCTCTCTCTCTTACATTATTCAGCAATAATGTAAGACATCGTGCCAATATGTTCTCTCTCTCTCTCTCTCTCTCTCTCTCTCTCTCTCTCTCTCTCTCTCTCTCTCTCTCTTCCTTAGCGTAACTGGAATGGGGGATGGGATAGGTCAACTTAATGTACAGAACCACAATCTATGTTATCCCATCAAGAAAGGAACAATGTCAAAGAGGCTTTCCTAGGACAGTCGGCTGGACTGTTCACGGATACTGACTTCAATAACTGGATAATGAAATCCTAATTGTGGTGCACGACAAAACAAAAACAAAAGTTAAAATTGAAATAACTCGTGTATACAGATTGAGATGAGTGGAAGGTGAACAAGAAAGAGTACACACGCAATTACAGGAAGGAAAAATTGCATGTGCAAGAAAATTCTTGTAAGTGGGGTCACAAAACACAGATGAGCATAAATCTAACGAAACCAGACCAAGAAGAAAGGAGGTTTACCACAATTGAAATACGTACTCCCAATGGTATAATAAGATTGTCTAAATTGTACTACTGGTCTTTATGCAATAGTTTACACACTAGTCTATAGAGAAAGAGGTATTACAGGTCATCCAGGAACTTAAGACCAACAGCAGTTTGTACGTCACATACGGAGGAACATCAAATTCGGAAATCTGTGTAAACTGCTGTATTTCCTAAAGAGTCTTCCGATAGGTCTCTAATTTGTAAACAGGGGTAGCACATAGGCTGTTGTTGAACAGCCTTTGGAGGATGTAATTGCTCTAACTTCTTTTTTAAATAGATTTTTATTATTTTCAGAACTTAGAAAAGGGAAAAGAAAGAAGGGGGAAAAAAAAGGACCAACGAAAGAGAAGTTCTCTAGACATCTTTGTAGCACGACAAGGATGAGGCTAGGCCTGGCATGAAATTTTTACCATAGATCATGTGTATAACATAAGGTAAATTGGCCTACAGAAACTAATGCAGGATATTGGGACATTAAAAGTCTCATCAAAGTAGACCATGGTATAAGCAGGCAAAACTAAATGCTACAAAGTCCATGACAAGCTACTCCTCGGATCAAAGAACATGATGGCTACAAAATGGCACAAGAGCAGTTTCCAGCAGTGCTTCAAATATCCTTGGATAAAATTTGATCATTCAAACACCAAAATCTGAAAGGAAACACTAAATAAATAAAATCTAGTTTTTCATGATGGTAATCATTCAGCACAACAGAATGCTGGAACACCAGTACCTGAGAGCATATCATATCAAACTAGACAACACGTTTATATAGTTCAGGTGGATAAACATCTACGAAAGAAGGTAGTTTCATGACATATTTTCAACACTAGCACAGCTCACCAGATACTCATCACTGAAACCTCTAGAAGCGATTTAAAATAGGCTTGTCCAGAAGATAAATAAAATTTAACAAACTTGCCTTTAAAAAAGAGCGGAATAAGTAGAACATCAAAAATAGTACTCCTAATCGGCTCCTTCTGCTAGTGATAAGCATGGAAGTCTAGACAGCCATTCTCATTACAATTTTCTCATGAGGGTCGTAACCAATAAGATCAAAATCAGCAGCAAGAAAAGATTCGATATCCTTCTTCAGAGGATTAATCTTCAAAATCTGCGGAGGAGCAAGGTTTAAAAGATTTGATAAATAAGGAGAAAAACCAAGTATATCAAAAACATCTGATACCATCCTTTTTATATTACTTCTCCCAAACTGTTACTAATTGCATGAGCAGACACGCACACACGCGCACACATATATATATATAGAGAGAATCACAATATTTTCCAGATATCATCATACTCACAGGAAAAGGCCGAGGTGGCTTCTGCAGCTGCTCCTGCAAAGGCCTGACATGTGTGCGATAAACGTGAGCATCACCAATAACATGAACAAAGTCACCAGGGACAAGACCTGCAGAAGAAAATCAGGGACAGTGGTAAAGCACAAGCAAGACTTACAAGAACATCCATAAAACCAGGCCCAAGGATCCAAACTCTTTAATAAATCATTGGAACTTTAGGATAAAAAGTAACTGGAAAGAGCTTTTTAGACTATTTCCATCGCGATATCAGTATCAAATGGCCAAATTTATGCTTGAGACAGCAGATTGTGAAGTACACTAGACACCAATTATACAGCTGAATTTAGCTGCCGAAAGTTTCTTGTTTGCATATGTAAGGATACTAGAGGCCTTTCAACATAAAAATACAAGTTAATCTTTCAATTATTCACAAGAGATGCTTCGGGACCATGTTTAAGGTGGTTTATCTAGATTAGTTTGGACATAGCTAAAAGCTGATTGCATGACGTACTTTGACATAGGCAATGAAAGTCCTTAACATGGTACTTTGATGATTTCATACATAAGCTGAAGATTATAAGCTAAAATGAGAAACATCACTAAAACAAAACAAAAGAAACAAAAAAATTCAATGCAGATTCTCCATATAGTCTTACCACAAACATGGGCAATCATGCATGTAAGTAGGGCATAAGATGCAATATTAAATGGAACTCCAAGGCCCATATCGGCAGAACGCTGATACATTTGACAAGACAACTCTCCATTCGCAACGTAAAACTGCAAAAGGAAAAGGAAAAAAAAAAAGGTGCAGTCTACACATACAGAAACAATGTAAAATTTGAAAAAGCACTTGACATACTTGTGCAAACATGTGACAAGGTGGAAGTGCCATTAGTTTCAGATCAGAAGGATTCCAAGCCGAAAGAATAATTCGTCTATCATCTGGATTATTCTTTATTTTGTTAATTACATCCAACAACTGATCAAATCCTTGATCAGTATAATCAGCATGCATGTCAGTATATCTGCACAGAGAACATGAACAACTCAAACAGAATCCAGGGTTAGCATTTAAAGATCGATGACATTCAGAATGAAAGACCATTGAAGAGAACTGCAACCTTGCTCCAAAATGCCTCCACTGGAAGCCATATATTGGCCCTAAGTCACCCTCTTCCCTATCTGCCAAGCCAATACTGCAAGGGACAGAATAGCCCATGATCAAAAGCAGCATCACTTAAAGCAGGAAAAATGGAATCTTAAAATTACTTGTCCAGGTATTCTCTAGATGCATTGCCATCCCATATATGAACTCCCTTTTCCTGTAGGACCTATTAATCAGAGCAGCTTGTCAAACGTGTTTGCAACTAACATTCCCAGCCTATACCAGAAAATCTTCCCGCAATATGACTAACGTAATCGAAATATTTATGCAGCGGTAAGGGAAAGAGAAGGAAATACTTTTGCACTTGTTGAACCGCTAATGAACCATAAGAGTTCTTCAACAACAGCTCGCCAAAATACTCTCTACAGACACAAAGAAGGACATGTCATAATTATGAAACTGACTCTCCATACCGGTCATATTATTAGCAATGCAGGTAAATAAAAGATCAGCAGCGTGCCTTAGTTGTGAGGAGGGGAAATGATTTCCGAAGATTGAACCTCATCTGTACGAACATCACTAGAGTGAATTGACCCATGAGGAAAAAAAGGATTGGAAAACAAACATTAGGAAAAAAAGAGAAAGCAGCAGTGTGCTGGGGGACAGTTGAACTGTTGACCAATGATTGGTTCCCTCACCTGGCAGCCAAATTTGGATAGAGTGCCTGTCCCTGTCCTGTCATCTTTGAAGGATCCATTTGAGATAATATCTTCAACTAGTCTCAGATACATGTGCTCTTCATGTCTTTCAAAAATTAATTTAGGCAAAAAACAATATTCCTTCACCCTAGTCTCAGCGATCCCTGAGCCAGCACCAGGAACCAGACCATTAATCTGTTCCAAAGACTCAATTGCAGAACTCCTCACACGGACATAAGTGGTGAAGCAATAGCGAATATTATTTTCCACCAATGGAAAGGATGAGTACCATGGCTGAAATGCAGAGTGATCAACAGCTGGAACATAAGTATCGCATTCAATGTCAGCCTCGATTTCTGTCATGTGGATGGCATCACATCGAGGACCATTTAGAGACTCCCTGCAATGTATTTCCACATTCAAAAAAGGTAGAAGAAAACTCCTAACTTCTCCCAAACAGAACATCCACTAACCTCAAAATCTGCCCTCCTCCAATAATGAACACTTTCTCAATTGACAGGGCATATGGAGATGCAGCTAAGAGCTCCAAAGCAGAATTCAAGCTTCCACATATTACAACATTTTCTGCGGTCGCAATGTCAAAGCTCCCTGAGTGAGTGAGGACTACGTTAAGGCGACCAGAAAGTGGACGATGCTCCAAAGGAATACTTTCCCAGGTCTTACGACCCATTATGACAGCATTCTTTTTTGTAGGATCAACCGTAGTCTGTGTGATATCCTTGAAAAGCTTGAGGTCTCTAGGCAGTTTCCATGGGACTGTCCCATCATTACCAATTCCCGTATTCCTTGTTGCAGCTATGACAACCTGGTATGTCCTCAAAAAAGCAGAATTTGTACCAAAACTGGCATTGGAAAGGCCATTAACACTCTCGGAAGCCATGACCAAATAAGAAGCCTTGGAAAGCCAAGCAGGGAAATCGGAAATAATTGCAGGGACCCAAGTTTTGTCAGAGGGTAATATCTGCCAAAATGAAAGAAGCCAGTTGAGATGATCAAAGGAATAAAAGCTATATTAACTCTTTAGCTATATGGGACACTTTAGCGGTTGCTTGATGGTCAGCTTCTTCATATAATTTGGAAGTAATCATTGACTATTGTACACTGAATTCTTGAAAGTCAGCAGAATACTGAAACAGCCAAATGGCATCCCATTCCGACCCCCACTACTACATTTATACCCTATGTGCAGCCACCATCCCATGTGATGCCTAAGAGATCCCAGAGAAAGAGACGACATAGTTAACATCACTGAACACTCAGAAAATTTGAAGCAGAAATTCCTCGCAGCACTTTAATGTTTTACCAACCAGCTGACCATAAATTCAAAGAATATTTATGCTTTAAAAAGATTTTAAAGATATAATATTAAACAATTAAAGAAACTCCCAAAGGAGTATAAGCTATTTTATTTCTATAGATATATGGCACATCTTAGCGGTTTCCAGACTTTCAGTTTCTTCGCACAATCTGAAAGTTAACCATTAACAAAGTGCATACTGAATTCACCCCAAACAATCAAAACAGTTAAGAACAAGACATTCTTGATTACAGAAGTAGCAGCACTGAACACTGACTCAGAATACTTTAATCTTTTCCGAACTCACTGATCAGATATTTAAAAGAATATTAATTACAAAAGAAAGATATTTAAAAGAATATTTAAGTACTAATTAAGTTTAAAAAAACACTATTTAACAAATAACGAAATGAACAAGACACATGAAACGATAAAATCTTCATTTTTATTTAATCTGGTGTCACCAGAATTCAGAAAATACTGTTCTGATGTTGGAGCAATTATCATCTGAAAGGTTGGAGCAATTACCGAGACGATTATTTTGATCAAGAAGAAAGTTGCACATGCGAATAAATGCTTTGCAATATAAAGCGGCAATCAATTTGTACACCGAAATAAGGAATGGCAGGTCAAAAAGCAAGAAAAAGTACCGATCGGAGAGCGGAGAGGACAGCTTTGAGTTGGATAGCGATGATTTAGGGCTTGTGAAGTAGAAAGTCAACAAGAACATGAAAGAGGAGTGGAAAATGGGATTATGCTTTAGATATATAGGAGACTATAGCGTCTGTAAGTACGACAAGCAAAGCGAAAATCAGGCGGCGGGAAAACTCGGTTTCGAGAGATGCCTATGACAGGTGGGCCCATCCGTGGTCGGTTCTCCCGGCCACCTGGTTTTATTTTCGATTTTATTGATGAAATCGATTGTATGTAGAAAGGTAAAAATAGTGCACAGTAAATTTTTTATTCTGAAAATTTTCGGAATTAGATTAGAAGGGATTTTTTAAAGACATAAAAATAATGATATTTCACTAACACACTAGCAGAACATATCTCTATTATTATGTCATTTATGTAGGTACATATAGACTCACTAGAAGCAGACTCTCTATCCCTTGGGACAGAGGTATTCTCTGCCTACTATTTATCCTCCCCAGACCCTAACAATAGCTTTTGCTCTCGTTGGGATTTACTGGATACCGATGATGATGATGAAAAATAATGATGTTTGTGTACGTCTTATGGTCTAACAATTTGCACTCATCATCATCTAAAAGTTTTTTTTGGTTTGGCTTCGTTTTTTAATTTGTGAATGTGAACACATTGGTTTTGGTTCAAACAACATGCATGTAAATACATTTTTAAATAAGAAATTGGTCAAAAATGTTACCCAAGTTATAAAGCAATGAAATACATATGTTTTGTGTTTCTTTCAAACATCTTTGCACATATGGGAGTACACTTAGATTGAGAAGTTGAGATTAATTGACACTGCAAAGTACAACGACCAGTTTGAACCCCTCAATGAAATATATTTATGCTATAAGAAACAAAAATATCTTATCTTTATGGTAAGACAGACTATGAAGTATGAAACTGAGTGGGGTCCAATGTGAGATCGTATGTTCTATATTGTATGTTAATTATGAAACTTTCTAATTAAAAAACCGTTGAATGATCTTAATTTGTATTTTTCACACAGTTATACGAGATTGGACGCGCATGAGCTAGATGAAAAAGGAACAAGTGGAAAAGATACTGAATCAACTTTAAGATACGTAGGTAGAGCTGGATAAGAAAGACTTAAGAAAACTATATCTTATTCAATCGTAAGCTAGATGATCATACGTGAAGCGTATTCATCTCTTTGAGCTCCTATTGAATCGAGAAATAGGTTTGATTGTCGATCTTTTTGATGTATCTAAGGCTTTCTCCTATCTAATAGTATTTAACATCCAAAAAACTGTCAAATAAAATGTGTCCCATGCCAAAATATCGCACGTTTCGTCTCTTCCTGGGCCATCGCACGGAAAACTATAACCAAAACCCTTTTTATCCGGCATTGATTCATCAAGATTTTCTTTGTGTTCTATCTTAAGACATGTCTTGACTCCATTCGATAGGACTTGAGACTGATGGCTTTGCCTTGTGTGAGAGGAAGGGTAACATTCGCGAGAAATGGCACCGCGGAGAGAGAAGGCGTGTTCAAATGGTGAGTCAACAGTTGCCCTCTTTCCTCCATGTTTTTCTGAAACAATGCTCCACAAGAATCAGTAACAAAGCTGACACCTTTCGTCCATTCCTTCTCTTTTTTCTACCGCAATTTTCTGGTTATCAGCTAAACACTATAAAACTGAACGTTCCACCCCTTTCCGTAGGGGTCCTGCAAATTTGATCTGTCACTGGTACTCTCTCTCTCTCTGGTACTCTCTCTCTCTCTCTCTCTCTCTCTCTCTCTCTCTCTCTCTCTCTCTCTCTCTCTATTATTCAAGAAAGAAAAAAACCCAAACTTTCTGTGACTTGTTTCCTCGCATTAGATGTATGCATGGCTTCCCTACTTATGTTTCTCTGAGATCAAATGTTTTATGAGCTATTAATCTCTATAATCCGTAGGGTTTTCTTTAGCTCATAATCCTAGATAAAAGTAAAGGGACTATTATTCTAGTCGTATATGTATGCTTAAATAAGTATATGTATGCTTAAATAAAACCGATCATGATATAAGTATACAGTTATTATCGTATCAGATTGATCGTATGGAGCACTAGGAATGTGTATTCTTAGTTCAATGCCATATTTTTCTTTTCAAAAACTAGAAAAGAGCATGCCCTTTATTCTAGCAGCATTGTGAATTTCCTCAATCTTGCATACCCCGCATTGGTTTCTTTTTTTGAGGACAAAGCAATGCCTTTACAAGACTTGACTCATGACAACAGAGAATTATGCTTTTTTAATAGACAAATGATTCAATCGAAAATTTTCAGATTTAACGTAAAAAGATCTCATCTTTCTCAACTATTAGGTCGTACAGATCTGGGGTTGTTAATTCTTTAGGAAGAAAAGATGGACATGAATGGAATTCTGGACTTACCTTATCCTTTTTCTTGTAAAAGGTGTAAGTATTTTGGATCCTGTCAAGTTTCAATCTCCATAACGGTGCTCACAGTAAGCACAGTGCCATTCAATAAGTGACACCATGTCTGGACCTCTTGAACGACCTCACAGGCCAAGTAAGTTCCTTTACCTCTTATTTGGAGATTTAGCATATATTCTCACATGCCCATCTCAAAAAACCTATCAAGATTTAATTTATATCAGAACTTCATAACCGTTAATATGTCAGAAGAAGTTAGAGATGCCTTTCGAGAATGATACAATGCAGAGAAATTATAGGTTTATCTGTAGTGATTGATGTTTGAGAATCTGTTACTGTGAACATTTTTGCAGGTAATGAGAAAATTGAGCTTGAAAATCTTGAGGATGAAAAGAAGACAAGGCTTAGGTCCTTCAAGAAAAAGGCGATAAGTGCCTCTAACAAATTCAGGAATTCATTGAAAAGTCGGAAGAGAAACAGCAGAGTCATGTCTGTTGTGTTTGAGGATGAGCACAACACGGAGGAACTGAAGGCTGTGGATGCCTTGCGCCAAGCGCTCATCTTGGAAGAATTACTTCCTGCAAAACTTGATGATTACCACATGATGCTCAGGTTATATTCTTCGACATGTTTCATACTTCTGATCCTGTTTGTGTTAGTGAGTTTCTTAGTTAACTTATCTTCTCAGTTTATCATGAGAAGATGAGTCAAACATGAAGTTCCACTTTTGATAGTACGATGTCATTTTGCAGATTTTTGAGGGCCAGGAAATTTGATATTGAGAAAACAAAACAAATGTGGGCTGATATGATTCAGTGGAGGAAAGACTTTGGAGCTGACACGATAATGGAGGTAAGAATTGGTATATGCCCCTACCAAGAAACATAAGAATCATTACACTGATCTGTGGATCTGAAAGGACTAAATATTTATATTATCTATCTACTTCTTAGGATTTTGAGTTCAAGGAGAGAGAAGAGGTTCTCAAATACTATCCTCAAGGGCATCATGGGGTTGACAAGGATGGAAGACCTGTTTACATCGAAAGACTAGGGCAAGTAGATTCTGGCAGACTCATGGAAGTCACGACACTGGACCGCTATGTTAAGTACCATGTCCAGGAGTTTGAGAGGACTTTTGCTGATAAATTTCCAGCCTGTTCTATTGCAGCCAAGAAGCATATTGACCAAAGCACAACCATTTTGGATGTGCAAGGAGTGGTAAGAGCCTTTGAACTCACATGTTCTACAGCAGAAATGTTGTTTTGAGATCTTGCATTTAGAACCAAATATGTATCTAATGTACTGCTTGTGATAAATATGATCTTTTCCAGGGATTGAAAAGCTTAAACAAGGCAGCAAGAGACCTCATTCAGAGTCTACAGAAGATTGATGGGGATAACTATCCTGAGGTACACTATACAAACAATTCATGTTCATCAGCTCTTATTTGCAAGCCCTCCCACTAATCCTTTCAGTCTCACTGCTCGTATAGACTTACTCCTGTTTCCATTTTGAATGTTTACTGCCCATATAGACCCTCTGCCGTATGTACATCATCAATGCTGGATCTGGCTTTAGGCTATTGTGGAACACAATCAAATCCTTCCTTGACCCAAAGACCACCGCGAAGATTAATGTAAGATTTCTACCAGATTCCTCAGAGCCTTTTGCTCGTTTATATACCAGACAGAATTTGATGTTTCCTTGCAGGTTCTTGGCAACAAATACCAAAGCAAACTGCTTGAAGTAATTGATGCCAGGTAAAATGGTTTTCCCAAGGACATGAACATCTAGGCCTTTGATCAATTAATCTTGATCTGCTGGAGTTCATGTGATATTGAACATGGTCTTACAGTATTTTGTTCTGAATTTTCAACAGTCAACTACCAGAGTTCTTGGGAGGTACATGTACTTGTGCAGATAAAGGAGGGTGTATGCTTTCTGACAAAGGCCCATGGAACGACCCAGAGATCATGAAGGTCAATGTCACTGCTTATTCTGTCCTTGTAGACCTATTTCTTTTACTGATTCATGCATTACTAAGGTATACCATGTAGACTAAATTCATTAGTTCCATTGATAAATTAGATGGTTCGAAACGGGGAGCACAAATGTTCGAAAGGAGTTGTGAACCCAGCTGTTGATGAGAAGACTATTCCAGAAGATGAGAATGACTATTCCAAGGTACTAACTCTTGTTTATAAGTCCTTTGCTAGGTTACTCTAAAGCTTTGTGCACTGTGCATTGCTCCTAGGATCCTGATTTAGTGTTATATTACCAATTATTTGACTATAACCTGAGAATCTCCATTTTATTTTGCAGATTAGAAGCAAGAGCAACGTCTCCAATGTGGTAGCAGATTGTCCCAACGTACCGCCGGTGCATTCACGTCTTTCTGCTGTTCAGGAAGAAGTGAGTAGCCCGTTCTTTTCTTTTTCAGGATACACGCGGCTCATGTCATCTAGTTAAGCAGAAAGGGGGAAACTTTGCCATTATAACTGGGAAGAGTACATTGTTGGCAGGTTACAAGCAAAAGCTATCCCAAAGAACAAAAGCCTGTGGAGTGCATCTCTATGGTGGACAAAGCAGTTGATACAAATTGGCCTAAACAGGCACAATTTAATGACTTCTCCTATGCAAAAGGTACTGGATATCCTCATTAATAGATCAGCAGTACACTAGAAATTTTGAATGAGTCCATAACCAATATGGTATGATTAGTCAACGTAGATTTAGTGTGAGCAACATTCAGTAAGGGAAGAAGAGTTATTTTCCAGATGAATGAAATGATCCTTTATGTTTATCTTAAACTGGTGTGTGTTTCTTCAGCCACAGATTATTACTCCCTGCATGATGCTTGCAAGGGTTCTGATGGACTAAGCAACAGTCTTTTTACCGGAGTGATGACGTTCGTTATGGGATTCGTCACCTTTGTACGGATGACTAAGAACATGCCAAGGAAGCTTACAGACAATACCTTCTACTCTGGTGCAATGTATGGTGTTGATGCTATGATTAAAGGCCAGAGCAATGCCTTTGAGCTGCAAGCTCCGCCCATCACCAGAGACGATTACTTAACCATGATGAAACGCATGGCTGATTTGGAGGACAGGGTGAATGTATTGAGTAATAAGCCCAACACAATGCCACCGGAAAAGGAGGAGTTGCTAAACAACACTTTGGCCCGTATGGATGCTATGGAGCAAGAGCTTTCGTCAACTAAAAAGGTAACATCTCCATCTCCAGACATAGTTGGAACTACGTAATGATCCTAGTACTTCTGGAACTAACTTAGATGAGCTCTGAGTTGCAGGCTCTTGAAGAAGCTCTAGCAAGACAAGGAGAGCTCCTTGCTTATATCGAGAAGAAGAAGAAGAAGAAAGGTATCTTCGGCTTTTAAGTGTGCATAATCCAGGGAGCTTTAATAGGACCAGATGTGTGAAAATTTATTAGATAGCGACTCGATATCAACGCCATTGAGTACAAAAAATGTTTGTCTAACCTAACATGCATGATCTTGTGTATATTTTATTTTAGTTGTTTCTCCTTTCTTCTCTTTTCGGGTCACATCTAAATTACGTATGAAACAACAAACTTTAGAGTACGGGTGATTTTTGTCCGAAGGCCTAAACTGGTCTTTACATTAGTAGGAGATAAAACGCCCAAATCTGAAGCTGTCTGAAGATTCCGGCTTCATATGGCTATCTCTGGGAGAAAGACTTTCTTCTACCAGTTGTATCTGTCTGGTGTTTTATACATCATGCTCATTTGTATGGGGTAATTAATCGTCACAGAGAATCCTTCAGGTAAAGATCTCTAAATTGGAACCTTTTGGTGGATACAATCCTGTGCACATGTGAAGCGACTTCCCTGGGATTACGGATTGATTTTTGGGAAGTATGAGGCAAATACTACAACATTACTCATTGCCTTAGATGCTCTTGCTCTTTAAGATATGAGGGGTACGGATGTACGCAACCATACACATGTGTTAGAAACACACAGAGATTGTTTTCCGATGACACATAATAAAAATTGCGTCAAGCTGTGTCAATCAAATACTACTTCACAATATAAGAAACGCAACGCAGCCAATTTAGTGAGCAACGACAAATTTCAGTCACAAAAGCAAATCAACCTCTACGGACATTAGACTAAGCAATAAAAGAGTCCAATAAAGTTTTGACATACGGCACTCAAAAAGTACCAGAAATTAACTGCAAAGATTATCCAGGTGAATTTTGTATTTGATGTTATACAAATAGTAAGTTGCACCTCCCGTTAAGAATCCGCATAGTAATGTCAGTAATATCATAAACACACATCAAGAATCACAAATGGGGTCTGCAATAGGTGACTGCCCAGCCACATCGAGTTCCATCTTCATTCATATGGGAATATCTCAAAAGCAAAACTTCTTTTTCTGCATTAAAGAGAACCCTGGTAAGAAGACGAGAAAGCAGCTCTTTTCCCACACAAAAATATGTTACTGGACACATATTTCAAACCTCGTAGGTAAAGATTCTATACACAAAACAAAGAATAAAAGGAGGTGGAGAAAAACAAATAAACTGAACTATACTAAACTAAACAGACGAAATGGTTATCCCCATAGTAATAGGATATCAGAACTCACCCGAAACTTGGCCTCTTCTTGACTGTCTATGTAGGCTAGCAGCTCCTCTTGCCTCATTAAAGCTTCATGCAGAGCCTAATTATCGCCAAAGAAATTAGATGGTGCATGACACATAAGGAGACATACAAACACATAGAGAGATATATATCAAGAGAGGAAGGAAGAGAAACTAACAGTTTGGAACTTCTTCAAGCATAATCTATAACTCAGGTTCTAAGGCACAAATGGAAGTCACACTAAACAACTAAATGTTCTGCTAAAGAGCATCAATATGTATCAGCTGCAAAAATCAGACGTCTGGTACCTTCCAAGGTTGAGAACAGAAAAGATTCAAAAACAATTCCCGTCTTATTTTTTTTTTCTTTTTTTGTTATACATACTTAAGATGCAAATGTAACTTAAACGAGGCAGCCAAATCATCCTGGACTACCGGATGCTAAGTGCATAGAAGAAATCTGGCTGAATACAAAACTGGTCACAAAAAATAAATTTCGAGGATATGATAGCCAAGCTGCCAAGAACAATTCCTCAAGAAGTGCTTTTCTGGTCTAGCTGCTATAGAGAGCAAATAACTCATATTTTCAACAGATAAAATTATGTGAATTATTCTTATATAAAATGTCTGGTTAGCATTCACAAAAAATACAAAAATGAAAATAAATAAAAACCGTCTAGTTAGTTGAACCTTTGAGTAGTATGTACAGGTGGATCAATAAAAGTACTGTTCAACAGCGCAAACTCATTCTCACGGTTAAGGAAGGGAAAACTGGAGTTTATCCCACTAACATGGTAGATGGACTTTTACCTTCTTGGTCGCAATCAACTCTGCTTCCAGGGCATCCACTCGGCAAACTGCAGCATTTAACAATTCCTCCTTATCGTATGGCATTTCAAAAGGCCTAGCTTGAAGCGTATTTACTTTCTCCTCTAATTCACCCAATCTTGTCAACACCCGAGGGAGTAGTTCTCCCTCTGTAAATTCAGGAGAGGGTGAAGGGGGCCGAAATTCCTCCTTAGAAGCAACATCAAAGGAAAATTCCTGAACTCCTTGGTCCTGATTGAGCAATGCAGTAGGAAGTCTCTTTGTAGCACGGGACTTTACAGAACGTACAAGTATGCAAAGTGTCATGAAAATGGTCATAAGAGCAGTCATAACTCTGGCATGCAATCCTGTTTTTTCTGGAGATTCTGGCGGAACAAGTAATCCTGCAGGGCAATACCAGGCCACATCAAACTACCAAAACAAAGATCTTTAATACACTGCAAGTATACACATGCCATCTAGAAGGAAAGTTATGTTTTTCTTCTATCAGTAAGCTGCAACAGGGAAAGCAAAGAGTCCAAAGGCTAGGAAGCAAGTGACATTAAAATCTGTTTACTCCATGACACCATTGTTGGGCTTAGTTTCGTTTTGCCTGATTCAATTAGAGAATATTTCATCTCAATATAAAAGTAAGATAGGCGGGAAAACAGTTGTAAAATACTAGTTTAGTTATGGAGGAAATTAGAGAGGAATTGAATTGATATCATCTTGACACTTATGTCCATGTTTTATGCAATTAAAAATTAGTAAATTTAGAGGTACGAGAAAGAAAAAAAGAATGAAGAGGCATTTTCCAAGTAGAACATTTTCTTCCTGCTCATCCTTCCTCCAGTCCCTCCATTTTTGCAGGTGAAGAAAATTTTAAGGATGAAGAGGACAAAAATAACTTCTACTTGAAGCAATCACATGTAATAACTTAGGTTATTGCAATTAACAACTCCAAGTGGAGAGAAAAGTAAATTACAGACCATTCATCCAGATAGTACGAATGACGACAAAGGAGTGCCTACTCCATCTCCTACTTCCTAACATACCAGCAAAAACTACGCTCTTACCTACACTTCTTCTCCACCTTTTATCCCACCTCTTTTCACCCCAATCACATGGAACTCTTCAGTTTCTTGTAAAGAAATGAGGGAAAACAAATGTAAAGACATTCTACCACTGCCTCCACTTACAATCAGAACCATCCTATCATGGATAGACTAAAAGGAGGATTGAATAAACCCTTCCACAACTTACAAAAAAAAAAAAGAATATGCCCTTCCACTTCACTATACCGAGCACAAGAAGGTAAAATCCATTCACCTTCCAGTTAAAAGTAATTTCATCTTCCCTCTCCTTCTCCTTCTCAAAGCAAAAAAGAAAAAAAATAAAAATAAAAAGTAAAGCAATGAACAACAAGCATACATGGATTAAGATGGTCAATGTTTCTTTGTTTCATTTCAATCCGCAAAGTTTTGCCAATATATTTCCCTTTACTCATCTCAATGTAAATCTTCGTACAGCCATTTTCCTTTTCTTTTTAAACAATAAGTCAGTTGTTTTCAGATATGACAAGAGATTAGGCAGATGTTATCCACGACAGCATATTCGTTAAATAACTCAGTGGAACCTAGAATATGGATTACTAATGGCACAACAAATGCGGTTCATTACTGTCAAGAATAAAGATGTCCGACTAAAGAAAAAGTCATCATGTCCAAGCACAAACCTTTGGAATAATAAGGTTTTTGAACGGGTGGCTGCTTCTTCCATCCAGAATCCACAGCCTTGTCAACCATGGGAACATATTCATCATACCCTGAGAAGTTGCTCGTGTAGATTGATGATCCAGTCACCTTAGACTGTTTTGTGTTGAAAACAGACAACCGTCAAAATTACTACATGGAATAACAAACCAAGATATTTAAGTTATCCATCAAATACAAACAGTCACGCCCCAGGAAAATGGCAATGAAAACATTTTCAGCCAAAAGAGGAAACTGATCATAGTGTACGCTGAATATTTCAGCAGAAGACAGTAAATACAGAAAATAAAGAAATTTCAGTCATATATCTCCAAGATACTCCACTCTAAAAACTTACTGGCAGATATAATTTGTGGAGGAGGGTTGTAGGGTACTTACTTCTTCACGAACAGGGGTTAGTCGGAGATGAGAATAACCCCTTACGGCTTTGGGAGAAGCAATATCTTCAGCCTCAGATCCAGACTCTGCTGTAGACGTATCACTTCCTTTAACCTGTTTAACTAAAAAGATTTAACTTCTTTATCCAGGTAGCAGCACTCTTAGACAAACTATATCAGAGGTTCAGATACCATGGCATATTGAGGTTTTGCATAGACAACTTTTCCCTGACTGTTTATAACTTTAACCACCTGCCTTGCACGCCGTGTTTCACCATTGACAACCATCTAAAAAGATAAACAAAGAAAATTCAACAACCAAATTTAGGAAAATAACGACACTCTTTGCCTCATATTCACGAGGTAGGATTGGCAACATGGATCATTTGTCTCCATTGCGTTTTATCACTAACCAGCGATTTCACAAAACTTACAAAGGAAAGATGAATATAGAGCCTCAGCTGCAAGATTAGAAAAACAGGTAACCTTCTAAAAGACATTTGGGTGGGGGGGTGGGGGAACAAATAAGTACTATAACCAATGTAATTCAGTATTTGAAAATGAGGAAGGAATATCGTCTTTCTGCTAGATGTTGTGGTTAGGGAACGAGGAAAACCTTCATTATGTCTGGATTCTTCCAGGGACCTTTATCAGAGCGAAGGCAGCCGCCCATACCAGCACAAGTACAAGTGCCACCCAAAAATTCAGGTAACTCACTGCAAAGGCATAGGAGATCAGCAACTCACAACGAAATTAACGTTGAGAAAATTACAAAACAGAGGAAGTGAAGCCTTTCATTTTACCCAGCATCTATTACTTCAAGCAATTTGCTCTGGTACTTGTATCCAAGCACCTGCACGAACAAGTGGGATCGAAAGATAGTTCTACCAGAGAAATCTACAAACCAACGAAGGATAATACAAATAATTTGCAAGTGACTTACATGTATTTTAGATGTTGTTTTAGGGTCTATAAATGATTTGACAGTATTCCACAGAAGCCTGAATCCAGGACCAGCATTGATGATAAACATTTGATGGAGAGTCTGCAGTAACAAAATATAATTTCCTTCAAAAACTTATAGACAACAGCATGAGGAGAGAATATTTACAGGGTCAACCGAAGTAGTTACTTCAGGATAATTATCACCATCAATTTTCTGGAGCCTTGTGATAAGTTCTCTAGCACCCTTATTAAAATTCTTCAAACCCTGAATTGATAACAAAACCATGCACAGACAATAAGCAGAGATTAGTCACTATAGAATGAATCCTTTTCTATATACCTGGTTCTATCTATCAAAAGAGAATACGCTGGCTCAGTACTGTAGGGTCTATTTCGTTATGACACTGAAAATGAACTGGATAACAGAATACTTACAATGCCTTGGACATCCAATATTGTTGTGCTTGAATCAATGTGCTTTTTTGCAGCAATAGTACAAGCTGGGAACTTGATTGCAAAGCTTCTCTCAAACTCCCTCACATGGTATTTTATATAACGATCCATTGAAGTAACTTGCATGAGTTTGTTGGGATCAACTTTTCCTAGTCTTTCAATGTATACAGGCCTTCCATCCTTATCCACTCCATGATTTCCATGGGGATAATACTTTAAAACTTCGTCCAACTCTTCAAAATCAAACTCCTGAGCAGAAGAATAAACTCATGAGACGAAAATCATATTATTAACAAAAATAAGAAGATTGAATGTTGTATACCTCCAAAATTGTGTCAGTTCCAAAACCTTTTCTCCACTGAATCATATCAGACCACATTTGCTTTGCTTTTTTCATGTCAAAATTCCTCGCCTTCAGAAACCTGCAGTGATTATCATAACATTTATTGAAAGCTTTCAAATGAGACTCAATTACAAGCAAGTAAATGACACGTCTTTAATATTGTTATCTTTCATACAGACTAGCAACAGATAAAGCTCTTGAGAAATCAAATACACTCTTTTCAGTACTGCACCCTACATACTTAAGGTCTCTTAGGTTTGATTGCATCCGTCGAAAGTCAAGTTAATTCACAAACTTTGATACAAGATAATCCACATAAGGATGCAAGAAGGGGGGGAGAAGGTGAAAGAAAGTACTACCTAAGCATCATGTGGTAATCATCAAATTTGTCAGGCAACATTTCATCCAAAAGCAAGGCCTGACGGAAAGCATCAACAGCTTGCAACTCCTCTGCATCTCGGATGTCTTCAATAGAGACAGAGCTGACTCTGCCATCACTCTTTCTTCTGCCGCTTTTCTTCTTAAGTGAGTGTTTAAATTTTGAAGATGCATTCAAGGCTTTCTTTTTCAGTGAACCAATTCTGGTCCTTCTCTCATCCTCAGAATTCTCAAAATCAGATTTCCGCTCTCTCCTCTCATCATTACCAGAGGATCCTTCAAAACCTGCCACATTCAAAAGATATACTGTAGGTCAATATACTGCGTTTCTCATGTTGCTGTATACTGTATTTCTCATCTTGCTAGTAAACAAATCAACAACAACAACATTACTCCATTGCCTTAGAGTCTTCTGTCTATTGAGGGGTAAAAGGGGGTCGGGTGTACGCAACCTTACTCATGTGTTGAAAACATGCAGATTGTTTTTGGATGACTCATAATGCTACTTCACAATATAAGAAACACATCAAATTGTTTTTGGATGACTCATAATGCTACTTCACAATATAAGAAACACATCAAATTATAGTGAGTCGTTTTGCTTTATTATATCATATTCTAAAGACAAAGATGGTTGTGTTGTTGACTCCATTAGAAATGGAAAAGTTGTAGCCAAACAAATAGAACCAGAAAACAACTAGAACCAGAAAAAGGAGAAAATCAAACAAGAAAGAAAAAGACTAAAAATGTCCAGTACGAAAATCGGATATAAACCCATCAAGATTTCTCCTAGTCAGCATAATTGGAGAAATGATATCATAATTAACACCAAACAAATGCATCTCTTTAAGGCCAGCAAGTATCTAGTATCTACACATCGACTTCCAAAATCAGACATTTATCCGGACAACACAAAACCTAATTCATCAGAAAATTAAACTAGCTCAAAGACAACGAGATGAGCCAATAAAAATGCCAATACGTAGCAAAAACAAGGAAGCAAATATAACAGCAAAACCCTACATTCAGCAAGAGTGGGTCAAAGAACAATGCGGCTAGACTCAGACAGATAAATAAAAACAACTTACAAGGCCTAGCAAGTCGATCCAGAGGTCCCGACATGGCAGACGAAGATCAGAACAATCGAACGATCAGAGCGGCGGAAACCGGTACGCTGAATTCCTCGATGATCAACGGGCCAAATGGATCAAGCATCAGGCAAAACCTTTCGTCTGTAGAACTTTCCTGAATTTCGATGAAGATGAAAAAAAGGAAAAATATTCAGGTATAAATTTAAAGAAAAGTCAGCTGAATAGTTGAGCTAGAGTTGATGAATACTTCACCAAGAAAGTGTCGGCGCAGATAAAAAAGATTACGGATGATCCAAAGGTTGTAAGCGCGCGGAAGGATCCAGCTATCCGGTTGAGTATTTATTGGAGGTGGATGATCGGCAAATCGCCGGAGAAATCGACGGCGGAAAAACAAGAAAGAGAAAGGGAGGGGCAGAGATGAAAGAAGGGTGAGAAAAGATCAGGAGATGTATATTATGTACGGTGGAGATTAGATAAGGGTGGGGTCCATAAGATGAAACGTCAAACGTGACAGGAGCTCTGGGGCTGTTGCCGATTGCCAAATCGCAGCTTAAAGTGCAGATATATTATTTTATTCTATGTTTAGCACTCCCTCAGTGTCACTTTTTGAAATTACTCAACAAATTAAAAAAATATAACAGTTTTTTTTTCCGTTTTTATCTTTTCTTTATATTTTGTTGTGTCAGTCAACATATTAAAAAATATTATTTAATACATTGACTAGTTATTAAAATTATAACACATATTTTTCATTTTTATCTTTTCTTTATATTTTGTTGTGTCAGTTTAACATCCAAGGTATTGTCAAGAACACATAATCTCTTTAAGATTACTTGACATGTTTCTTGGATAGAGAATACCATGTGTAAAGTATGTTTTTTGTCGAAAAGTTTTATATTCTTCACAACTTTATAAGAAAGTAACGAGTAATTTAATAAAACGTAATTATTTTTAAAATAAGTTTTCAAACAAGAATTGATTATGATTATTATAAATAGATTATGGTATCTTGTAAATTTATATGTATAAAACAATAGAATTTCAAATAATACTTGTTGTATGAGCATCGTTTTCTTTTTCTAACGGAATCATATCGAATTCTTTTGCCTTATGGTGCCAGAATTTATAAGGGAATGGTAAATTTTACTTGTTGATTGGCATGCCATTGGCGTGAAAAGAGAAATTCTTTTTTTATCAAGTTAAATCATGTATCACAAATACAGTTTAACAAGCGTAAGTGTCATATGGTATCTATCATAAGGGAATAGACACTAAACGTCTTTATTATTGACGTTTTGTTCTTTCTCTATTTATGAAAGACCAAACCGACAGAATAGAAGTTGCGATGCGAAGAGTTTTACTTGGAGAAATAGAAAGAAAATGTATCACACGCGTAAAATATCATAAAGTCCACATGAATATTTTCCGACATCGTCATTCAAATATTAGAATAATAACACTTATATTTCCTTTTGACTTGCGTCAATCATTTAATTTTTTTTTCCCAAAGATGTCATGACATTATTTTTAGAATAGAATGACATACAATGTAAGAAAAAATGGGTAGTAAAATATTTTCCCATCATCATCAGCACTTTGTTTATTCTTTTTAAACTCTAGTTTTTTTTTTTGGAAAGGATCTTTATTTCATTCATGTAAAAACAACTGTACATACATAGACCGAAAAAACTACACACTAAGAAATATCAAGACTATCATGTGCACTAGGAATACAAGGATTCAGTACTATCATGTCTAAATTTCTGACTCGACTAATAGCCATTTTTGCTACAGTTAATGCCAACGGGAGTTGCGTGACGTGCCCATAAACGAATTGGTTACCTTTAAACAAGATCATGATTCTGATACTTGTTAAATTGAAGTAGGATTCTAGTTATAGTATGATTACAGGCAAATTTTAAATATTCCACTTTTTTTTGCTTCAAAGTAAAAAAAAGAAGTTAAATATATTTTTGTAAAACCCTAGGGGGCACCCCTAAGGTTTTAAAAACAAAAGAATAAATGTTTATTTTAAATATACAACACTTTGACAATAAAGGATCCCAACTACCGTGGTTAACAAAAGAAACATTTTTCTTCGAAGAACAAAAGAAAAAGACAAAATACTTCAACCATCTCATAAATATTGTCATAGTTGATCAAATACGTAGCTCAAAACATTATTTAGAACCAAATTATTAAACTATTTTAGCATACTATTCTTTTATTTGACCTTAAATGAATGATTTTAAATTTTATATTTGAACAACTATAATAATATTTTTAAGATGTACTAAATACTTAGTAACTAGTTGTGATCGAGGGTGATTTCTGCCATAACAAGCCCGTAATGTACTGTAGGAAGGTCCATTAAAGACGTTAGTGGACTAGTAGCTGCTTGATATATGTGTTCCTGTTGAATGGGCCCGTTTTGCACAATAGTACTCCCCTGGCTTTTCTAGTTTTACCTTTGTTAATCATTTTGGAGTAACAGTTGAAATTCCTCATCCAGAGACCTGTATCACGTCAACTCCTAGGAGCATTGTAGAAGATGCAAATTAAGAATCCAACGGCTTTCTAATTTATATGAGGACTTACGCAGTGACAAGATGTCCCCTGCAAACTAGGTATTCGGCCTAGACCTTCATTGATCCTCTTTCTGTTATAAAAATAATGTCATAGTTAAATTGTGAACCGTACAAATCATACGAGGTTGAAAGATCAACTATATAAATATACTTTTAGAACGGAATGATTACATCGTTCGTGAAGCTCTACTTGAGCGTGTAGGGAAGGCAGGGCAGGAGGAGGCGGGTTAAGATCTCTTCACTGCCACTCCCTCACCACACCCCTCTGCTGCCACATGTCGCGCTGTGGGGAGCGCGGTGAGTCACCGCACGGTGAAGGGATCCCATCCGGGAGGAGGCGGGGGAGGGGTTGTTATGCGTTGTCATATGCACCAATTGATTTAATTTGCAACTCAACCCTGAACCATTTGAAGTTGTGAATAGTAAAAACAGGATCAACTCTACAAGAAACTAAATGGGTGTCTACAAGTAGATTCAATTGTGTCAACTCTACAGCCGAAGATGTCACATTCGGTTTTCATCAAGCGTGTTTTGCAAATTAAGGATGAAGTACTAGGAAAGCTGGGCAGCATCTCCAGGGGGGATAGGGAACTCCAAAGTTGGAGCTTTTCTAAAACCTCTTTTACTGCATTGGCTTATGAATTGCTGAGGACTAGTGGGAACCGGTTTAAATGGGCTAACGTGGTTTGGAATTCAAAATGCTCCCCCAAACACTACTTCACGTTTTGGTTAGTTGCACGAAACCGGTTGCCTACTAGGGATAAACTACATTCTGTGGTTGGTGATCTTTCATGCCCACTTTGCGGATTGTTTAATGAATCGCGGGATCACTTATTGCTTGGTTGTTCGGTGGCAAGACAGATTTGGGCTCAGGTTTTGCAATGGTTATCTATCTCGGACTGTTTCCATTCTACTAAGGGTCTTTTTGACTGGTTGATTAAACACGCAAGGAAAAGAAGTAGAAGAACCAAATTCATTAATGCAGCCTTTGCTGCCACTATTTACTATATTTGGAGTGCTAGGAATCTAAAGATTTTTGAGGATCAGAATGTTAATGTTCAGGATGTGGTTCATAGAATTATTACCCACGTGTATAGGTCACTGCAGGATAGTTAGAATTTTGTTTTGCTGATTGTATGATCTGCATCCTGGGTATGCACGGCGAAATTGTAAATGTACTGATCCTATTTTGATCACTGGTTAAATGGAATTTTTACATTTTGACCCAAAAAAAACAGTAGAGATAGGAATAATGAAAATAAAATACATTTAAACAAACATGACAATAAATGCTAAATGAATTCTATTTACAATTTTATTCACATGTTATCGATCTTACCTTGAAAATTATCCATTTAAATACAAGAATTCTTAAGCTGGTGGTCCAGAGCTTACATTTTAATTACAAGAATTCTATTTATAATCTTATTCACCAATTAATTTAATATACGGTTGATAACATATGAATAAAGTTTATAAACAAAAGAAGAAAAAACATATGTAATATGATTTGCAATGAACGTCGAACATAGACGCACAAAGATAAGATAAACTCAACTATTAACTATAGAAGTTTGTGGCATATTCATGCAAATAACCTGACCGGTAACATCAATGATGAACCTGACTATTTCACTTACAAGCGTGTTACACTTTGATAAACATTAATTACATTGATGATCGTGTTAGAGAAATTTGCAATAATCAAATGAACTCTGGTTAGGGCTGCAAACGAGCCGAATCTGAGTGAACCTATCTGGGCTCGAGTTCGGTTCGAATTATTTTCAAAAGGATTGAGCTGGAGCTGGAGCTCGTGGCGAGCTTTAAATGCAGATCGAGTTCGAATTCGGAACACTTGGAAAAGGCTCGAGCTTGATTCGTGAGCTCGAATGTGGCTCGTGAGCTTGGTTCGACTCGTGAACTCGAATCTAACTCACGAGCTGAATAGATGGTGGGGATTACATGGTTAGGGATGGACGATGGGGATTAATAAGAGGTAATATATATGGATATATTTGAGCCAATTATCGAGCCTTCGTCGAACTTACGAACCGAATACTAGGATGCTTGAATTCAGCTCGCTAAATATTTCGAGCCCAAAATGTGATTCAAATTTGAATTCAAGCTCGTAAAAATCAAACTCGAGACGAGCCTTTAACGAGCCGAACCCGAATAGCTCGTTTTGAACTCGGTTCGTTTGCAGGCCTAACTATGGTACGTAAGTCGACTATTAAATTACCCTTATTATTTTACTAACTACTCTAATCTAAAAGATCTAATCAACATACAATTTGCTCGGATAACCTTTATTCGAACTATGGCCAAAAAAAAAAAAAACCCTTATCCGAACTAGACGAATTCAAGAAGTATTTAGCTCCCTATAAGGTTTCAAAAACTTTCAAAATGTACACGTGGTCAAATTTTCATTAAAAAAAGATAAAGGTGTTAAAAGCTTCATCTACCAACCTTTAAATACGTGTTATGACCACCCTATGAGTTCGTAAAGAATAATGGATTCCAGTTGATAATGAGATGATCGATTGCATCAAAAATTGACGGTTTGAATTTTAATAGACATAGTATATGTGGTTGGGACATGTTGTCAGCTTTTTATATCAGAACATGTTTGAATTCAGATTCCTTATGGATATCAAATTCATCTAACATTTATCTGAATGAACTGATTTACATTTTTCATAAAACTCTTTCAAAAACGATAAAAACTTTCTAGATCAAGATATGAGCTTTTAAATATAAAGAATGCATGATTCCAAATCTTGTGTAAAAAACATAATTTTGAGAATTTTCCTATGCGGGCCCCACGTTGCATCACTAGAGTGCACTATGCATTACGTTTCTCATAAGTCAATTACAGTCAAACTTGTGATTCAGTTAAATACGGTCTGTTATAGGTCAATTGTATAATATAATATGAAATTATAACGCTAGAAGGAAAAGGACTCTATGTTATACAGCAATTCAAACTGGTCTTACGTAAAAGTCATAATCCTTCATGCACGGAACAAAAATTTTACCATTCTCTCCTATACATCATCATCATCCGTGCTCAGTATATCCCGACGACAGCAAAAGCTATTGTCAGAGTCTGGGAGTATAAATAGTAGACAGACAATACATCTATCCCAAGAAATAGAGAGTCTGCTTCCAGTGAGACCTCATCTTTCTCTCCTATACATTTGCGTGTGTTTAAAAACAAAAAGACTATATATCATATATGTCAGACTCATAAATTGCAATGTCGGACACCAAGTCACTAACTGTTTATTTCCATGTTCACGTTATCGTTTATATATATTATATCATATCGCGAAGTGGTGTGATTCTTTTCCAAATTTTTCGTAAACACAGAAGCTTAATATACCTATATGGTACATCAGATCGTGAAGAGTTTTGACTCTTTTTCAGACTCTACGTAAACACTGGAGCTTAATGCACTAACAACATCCTTTTTAATGTACGGGCAACCGGATGAGATCCAGGCAGACAGATTCTAAGACAAAAAATGAGGCCACGAATCACAGCGCGCCACGTCGCCATATTGCCTTGTTTTAAAAAAAAAATTATCTCTCATCAATAACAAGACGACGTGGCGTGCTGTGATTCGTGGCCTCATTTTTTTTGCCTTAAAATCTGTCTTCCTGATCTCATCCGACCGGCAACATCCTTTTACATAAAATGTTTCAAATTTGAATGAGTGAACATTATCTCCATCGACCGGAATCATGACTTAGGTTAGAAACAATAAGATGCTTTTAACCTTACTTTGGAGTCGTGGGTTCTGGAATAGGAAAAAGAAGAAAAATCACAAACTCACTATTTAATTAAGTGCAAAAAAATTGTGCACACCCCAATAGACAAATGTAAATTGTTGTGTTGTTACTTAACCATGAAGGCAACTAAGATGATGTAGACACCTTAAGAATAGAAAAACACGTGCTACCTAAATGACCTAACTAAAGTCCAGTAATAGCATTTCAAAAAAAAAAAAAAAGGTCCAGTAGTAGAATATTATCAACATTTGTTAAAATAAATGAGAAGAAAACATTACTCTAGAACACGAAAGAAGAAGAGGAAAACATCAAGAAGCAGTAATGCAGTGTAATTTATTCCCCCACTTCAAAATCATTAGTAAAACACAAACATTACAAAGATTGTTTAAGTGTTATTTTCTTAAGCCGAATCTTTGCATACACAGATAATTACTATTGCAGTTTGTGTGAGTAAACGCACACCAATAGACTAAAAAAAGCTCAAAACTCTCAGTTAAAAGATCATACAATTTGAAATTATATATATATATATATATATATATATATATATATAAAATACTTTATAATATATTGAGAACAACAACATTACTCTTATTAACTTAGAAGCTTTCATCTATATTGGAGTATGGAGGATCGGATATACTTAGAAGCTTTCGCTTATGATAGAGGATCGGATGTACGGAACGAAGGAAAGAGCTATCACGGAAAGGATGGAACATTTCCATAGATGGCTTTTCTTTAGGTTGTTCTCTGCATGGAAAAAGAAGGGAGAAAAGATTTCAATGTACAATTAGTCGAATAATTCTGAATGCGATTAAAGTCTAACGCTCCAGTATACCCCGATCAATAATTAGTCAAAATTGTCGGCATGACTAATTATAAAAACTCGGCAATGTTTCAATCCAAGTTTAATCCTTTTATTTTAAAGGTTGCAAAACCGCTTGGCTAATTTTGGAGAAAAATGCTATACTCTGGCTCTGAAAACCTCATCGTTTCAGTTCCGAAATACATTGTACAATATATAAATCAGAAGTTCAGCGACTTTCTAGTTTGGAGAGGTCATACATAACGATCTCACTACAAACTGGACCTTTGGCAGTGAAACATCCACACTGCGTGTGTCTATAGAATCGAACAATGTATTCGTAATCTAAGTATCAACTGAGCTATGGTCTGGGAACACCCCTTAGCTAATCTATTTATATGCATGACGTCATTTGACTTGAGAACTACTTGTGTGTAACAAAACTAGGGCTACGAGTAATGGTGTGTTGTGGCAAAAACGATTTATTACTATTAAGTATTATCTTATTAATCGTCATGAATTACGAGTTGTTTGAGTGTTATTTATATATTTACTTAGTAATCACATATTAGAATGTCCATATCAGTTTCTGTATATTTATTACGTAGTATGATTGTCTCTTTTTTTTTTTTGATGAAAGTGATAAACATACTTACAGTTACAATTGAAATGTACACATAACGCACACGTACCTATATTAACGGGAAAACTGATTACTTTTTTTTTTACTTAAACTGATTACATTGCTTGCATGATATGTTTTATTTTTTTTGTGAGATAAGTGATAAAAATATTTACTTACTCCCTTTATGCCAAAGTGTAATTCCATTTGATATTTCAACTTAGTGTAATTTATACTATGTTAAAAAGTCTAAGTAGACTTCTACCTCCAAAACTCATAAGAAACTGTGAGTGCCTAACCAACAACTAACGGGAATAAGAATTAAAAAAAAAAATACAATAACTTTCGATCAACAAAATCTACATACTGGATATAAAACTAATTTTGAATAGGTTGCAAACCAATATGAACATGTCAAAATGATTGATGTTTGGATCCTTCAATAAAAAAAGTCATAGGTTTTAAATCAGACCTTCACCAAAATGTCATTTCCTGGTCTTGGGTCTTCATTGTCCCAGTTCAAAAGAACATTGCAAAGGATGTAAATCAGGAGTCCAACAACCTCTTAGTTGGGTGAGGACTTACACAGTGACCCACACAAGACGCCTCCTGCAAACAAGGCCTTCGGCCTAGTAGCAGTAGAGCACCCACATTGTGTTAGTGTATGTGCTCTAGGCCATGATTTGGATATTTATGTTATGCATTTATTATTAATAAAAGAGGTTTTATTATCATTATTGTTGGTTAGTATGTTACACAATTTTGATATATGTCTCTGATTCATTATTGTTATAGTGATAAAATAATTTATAATCAGTACGAGTATTGATTTGATAATCATGAGATGATTATGTATATGGTGATACGAATCAATCTCATAGATACTTGTTAGAGAACAGTGTATTGGATAGACCCATCATGAGATTACTACATGGGTTAGCGTCATAAGTAAATCTCACGATAGTCATGTTTTAATCCTTTGACTTGAGATTGTCATAGTTTCCAACATAAGGACTATTATATTTTGACATGATCAAACGTTATCCGTAATTGGATAATAATAAAGGTCATGATTGAATGTGACAGAAATTATGTAGAGGATATTGAACAATCAAGATAGAATTTGTCCCTCTCTTTTGAGAGTGATATCTTTGGGCCCCTCGATTAGTGAGACTGTGAAATGCATGGCCGTGCTCAAATGAATTGATAGTGTGATCAATATCATTTGTTTTATCAGTCCACTTAGAGATCGAGTAATCATATGTTTGAACAATATAAGTATAACGCTGACCATGACTAATGTTCAAACTAGATATTGTGTGACAAAGGGATTAATGCATGTGATATTAGGCTAGTTGGACTTTACTCGTATTAATTGGGTAGTCGTAATGTCTTGCTAGAGACCAATTACGACTTGTTGGTTTAATAGAGATTTAATCAACTGCCAATTAATATGGGCCTATCGGGTCACACACAAGAATGCGTATGGCTGAGATTAATAATATTAATGATATTAATATTGGATATTAATTATTATTATTATTGTTTTAATATTAATAATATTAATATTGGATATTAATTATTATTAATATTATTATTATTATTTTTGTTTTTGTGGTTATATATGTGTGTGTGTGTGTGTATATATATATATATATATGCTGTCAGATAATAATGAGAGAATCCATATCTGATATGGATTTTGATTGGCATCAACGAAACCGATTAGGACTCGGCTTTTAATATCCATATATGTGTATATATATCTATGTATCTCGTACATAGAGACATACGAAATACACACGAAAAAACAACAGAAACCCTAGAGCCGTTTTTGGAGAAAAGCTAGTTCTCTCAGCCGCGCCGTTCAAGAGCTAGCACTCCGGACGGAAGCATTCGTGTGGATACCGACAGAGGGTGTTCGTGATTTCGCACCTCTTCCATCTGCGGATTTCGAATCTTCGGAGGTGATTTTTTGAGTTTTTTCATCGATTAAACGAACAACATGGATCCTTGGTAGGAAATCGGAGATCAAGTTTTGTTTTTTCGCTGCGCGTTTTGCAGTGATCTCGTATGATTTCCTAACACATTGTACGTGTCGAATCCGAATTATTGACTTCTTAGAACAAATCTTAACCTAAATATCAACTGGACTATACCCTGAGTACAATTTAACACTTTAAATGAGACCTTTGTAAATAGAGTAAAGACCAACTCCGAGGTGCTCAGAATCTCTTGTTACCTCAACGCGCTTGAAATTTTTTTTGTAGCTCTTTAAGTAAATAGGAATAAATAGTAATGAGTAAAGAAGTAAACCAGTAATAATAATAATACTACTTGTTAGTGTTAAGATCTCCTCAACCTAAATCCCTCACCACATGAGTCACCGCGCGACACGTGGCAGCAGGAGTGGGTGGTGAGGCTAGATGTAGGTAACCTTCATCTAGTCTTACCACCTACCCCTACTGCCACGTGCCACGCGGTGACGCGTGGGTTAAGAAAAAAGTAAGTGAGTTGATCTCATCACACTCGTTAGTGCCTTTTTCTTGTCAGTAAAAAGTAAATAATACTAAATAATAATACTTGTTTAGTAAAAATTCGAATATTCCCCCACGATTCTGTATCTATAAAATGCCACCTACAAGCCATCAATTTCCTCCCCTTTCTTCTTCCTCCTCCCTTTCCTATTAGCATTGCTTAGTTTCGATCCCTTTGCTTCTTTCTCCTCGGAGGTTCAGAACCTCTATCAACTATCTCTTACCTTCGTTATTGGCTCAATTGGGTCTAGATCTTATCAAGAACCCATTACAGAAATCAAAGCCTCCTGTTTCACAATCTCCCATATTTCTTTAACCTCAATCTGTTGTGGGGTTATTGGATTGCTGAAATCTCAGCATTCATATTGAAATCTTGGGTTTTTTTTCTTCTTCAAAAAAGACAATCTTGATGCTTAGCTTACTCATATTAGCGTTTGAAATTGATGTCTGCCATTCTGAGTGAACTCTTTGCTTCGGGTTTTATGATAAATTCCACATATAGGCGCAGGACCCATTTAGTTCAATCATTCTCAGTTGTCTTTCTTTACTGGTTTTATTACATTTCATGATTTTTGTCCCCTTTTCCTAATAAACATATATACTTTACTAGTATTTGCATATCTATATCTATTATTAATATTGTTATAGTTTTTTTTTTCACTATTTGGGTCCTGCTAAATAAGAGAAAAAAAATGGCTTCGTCTAGTGGAACAATTTCAGGATGTTCTGAAGAAGATCTGCAGAAATTAATGGATCAGAGGAAGAGAAAGAGAATGATATCAAACAGGGAATCAGCAAGAAGATCTCGGATGAGAAAGCAGAAACATTTGGATGAATTAATGAATCAAGTAGCTGAATTGAGGAAAGAAAACAACCAATTTATCACATCAATGAGTCTTGTAACTCAGAATTATCTCAACGTTGAAGCAGAGAACTCTGTTCTTAGAGCTCAGGTGGCTGAATTAACCCACAGATTGCAGTCTCTTAATGATATCATTGATTTCATGAATGCCACCGGCGGTGGAATCTCAGGCCCACCGGAGGATCCGCCGGCGTCTTCTTACTGTTACGCCGATCCTCTTCTCCATGATCCGTTTATGAATAATTCTTGGAACAATCATTGTCCCAATCAGCTTCCTCTCATGGCTTCTGCAGATTTATTACAGTACTGATTTAGTCGTTCTATATTACACTACTGAGCAAGCTCTTCTACAGTCTCGTATAACAACATCATGTTATGCTTATGTTATTCACAAATTTTATAGTTTTTTTACTTATGACTTATAGAATATATAAAAACTTATAAGATTTGTGCATAACTTAAGATATAGTGATGTTGATGTGAAGGCGGAGATATTTTAATGTATGATTTGGGAATCTGGTTACTATGTGAGAATCCGAGCATTTATGGGCTGCAGGGGCAGAAGGGAATATTTTAATGTGTAAAATATTGCAGGGAATGGTGCAGTAGCATTATGATTAAGGGAGAATAAGTGCAATGTAATCAAGTGTATGGTGAATGATTATGTAAAAGGGGCTTGATGTAACGGCAATTAGTAATATGTTTATTATTATGATTATTATTATCGGTGTTTGTTGTCTTACCTAATTGTGAAGTATCATCATTTCTTGCGATGCCATGCCATTTTAACTTTCACTAAAATATCTTTACTCTTTTCCTCAGGTAATGAGATAAAGTGGTTTTGTTGTGTTTTATGAATAAATTTCAGTATGTATTTAGTAGTTACTTTTTATTTTATGAGATATAAACAAGCAACACAGACTGTCAATGCAATGACATGGTTGTGTTTATGACAAAAGGACCAGCACTAGCTGTTAATATGATAACCACCGGTAAAATTGTTGATTTGTGATCTTGAGGTAATATGTTCGAGTCGCGGAAACAGCTTCTTACACAAAGTGTAAAGTAAGGCTGCGTGTATCAGATCGCGAAACGATCCGGATCTCCGAACTCTGCGCAAATACGAAAGTCTAGTGCACCGGAAACACCTTTCATCATCATCATCCATCATACTCAGTATATCACAACGACAATAAAAGCAATTGCTAGAGTCTAGAGAGGGTAAGAGGTACGCAAACAATACTCTTATCCCAAGTGATAGAGAGTTTGCTTCTAGTGAAACCCTCAGTTCTATATGTACCTGCATAAATGACACAATAATAGGGATATGATGTGCTAGTGCGTTGGTGAGGGAATTGAAGAAATACAAAGAGGAGGCTACCGATATTAAAATACTCATAAACGTGTATATATACATATAATGCAAAACAATGACAAAAACATAAACAAACAAGTGCAAATTCAACCTAAAGCGTAGATATTATTTATGCCCTTAAATATACCATAAGGTGCCCATATATCTGGCTTATACCTTGTTAACCTTAATCATCTGTCACTATGAACTCCTATCCTGGACCATATCCTCAGAGAGGTGCAAATCTAGTAGGTTGTGCCTAATCCGCTCATCTCACGTCAGTTTGGGTCTGCTTTTACTCCTGTTCCCCTCTACAATGAGGCTTTCAATTGCTCTGGCAAACGATGTTGTTTGTCTCCTCTTGACATGCTCAAACCATCTCAATCTTCACTCTATTATCTTATCGGCTATACTAGCTACCCCTAAACTTTTATGAAACACCTCATTTTTGATCCGGTCTAGCTTTGTATGCCGGTATAATCTTTACAGTCTGTTATTAACTAACATGCTCTAATAATATTACAAATCACAAATAGACTTGAGAATTTCATAGCGTGATGATCAGTATCGTTTCCGAAGCTCTATTGGTTCTTTATAAAGATTAAAGAAATATAAGACCAGAATATTAGACGATGCGGAAAGTTGTCACGACAATTATAGCATTTAATGTATAAAGATTCTATCGTGAGTAATTTAAAAATCAGGAGTGTTTAAGAATACAATCATTTAATATGTACCGGTGGACAGTTATTTTTGTTCCTAAAAAAAAGAAGAAAAAACCTGTATTTAAACTCTTGCGAGAGAAATACATTTGGTTCCTAAATTCAACCCATAAAAGAGTAAGATACAAGTGTTGTTTTAACAATATAACAAAAAGATATTGACCCCTCGCGTTATTGTCAATCATGCATTTAATAGTGTGGCACCCGAAATGGAATATACTCTAAAATAATACAAAATACTTACACGTATACTAACATTGAAAATAACATCGCTATATAAAATACAAATTTTCAACAACACGGCGTCCAAATAGGTTCTGCTCGGAAGTGGTAGTAGTGATATAGACATGTAATAGTAAAAACAAATCGTTCCGGTGTACCAGTCTCCTGCGTTTGCACAGGGTCCAGAGAAAGGTCGGATCTCTTCGCGATCTGATATATGCAACCTTACCATGCACTTTTTTTTTGCAAGATGTTGTTTACGCTGCTCGAACTCGTAACCTTAAGGTCATAAAGCAACAACATTATTAATTGCTCCAAGATACCCTCTCAAACATGCAACAATAAAGGAACAATATTATCAATCAATCAATTATACTCGGTATATCCCGACGGCATCAAAAGCTATCGTTAGTGTCTGGGGAGGATGAACGGTATGCAAACAATACATTTATTCCAAAGGATAGAGAGTTTGCTTCTAGTGAGGCCTCCGGCTCTATATTTACCTGCATAAATGATACAATAATAGGAAAATGATGAGCTATTGTTTTAGTGAGAGAATTCAGTAAACACAAATATGTAGTTTCCGTTATTAAAATAGTCATAATCGTTTCCGTTATTAAAATAGTCATAAACGTTATGCACATATAATGCAAGACAGAGACAAAAGACAAAAACAAAAACAAAATTGCAAAGTCCACATAAAGCGTAAATAGTATCTAAACCTCTAAATATACTCTAAGGTGCTCTATATCTTGTCTAAACATCATTAACATTAATCCTCTGCCTCAAAGGAAACAATATTACAATATACTTAATACAAAAAAAATTGAACTTTTATTCATATTGTCATGGCTTAACTAATACATGATTTATCAGCCATCAAGAATCAGATGCTATCTATGATTTATTTCAGCTGTTGCTGTGAATTTAATTAAACAGTGGCATGCAATAAAAATGATACGTTCACAATCGAGCGTAATTTTAATTAGAAAATTGACATATACTATTCTTTCTATTTTCTACTTTACCCATTTAGAACTGCATAAAAATTAAAATTGGTTTTGTAAATATTTCACATTCCACTTGGAATATGAGGAGATTATACGCTATGCAGCGAATGCCGGTTTACACATCAATTGGTATTTCAGACACTATAAGTTCCCTAGCATTAATTTATCTAAGTTAATTTAATGAAGTACTGTAATTTCATTATATCATAATATGAAACATGCATTAATAGATCATGTTTTCAATTGCAATATCGAGATCTAAACTAAGGTTATGCAATGAACTCAAAAGCCAAAGCATACCAATTAGTGTGACGTATAACTTAGTTGATACTCTAGTTTGAAACATTGCAATTATAAAGACGCATGTTCGAACCAAGACACGTGTAGCATGGATACAATACTGATAGCTGGGTTAGTACCGACTTAGAGTATAATATCTGGCCCAATTAGGTTAAACACATTATTTGTCCAGTTTGCAATGAATATCTTATTCAGATTGTCTGGTAAAAACTTTATCGATCTAAAATCCGTTAAATTTTTGATATATTTCTTTGTAGAATATAACTTTTGCAACTAGAGAAATAGGAATTGTTTGTCCCTTCTAAATCAATCTACATCGCTGTAAGTTAAAAAATTAAATTGTTGATTTAATGCTGACACCTGGCATAGTTTACTGAAATTGACTTCTTGTTAACCAGCAATACATCACTTCGCCCCGAGGGTATAGTCCATTTGTTATTTGGATTGGGATTGTCAACAAAAAGTCATGAGTTTGAATCCAGGAACACGCACAGTGTGGATGTTTCTCTGCTGTCAAAGGTCTGGTTTGTGAGAGGCACCTTATATGTGTAACTGTGTAAGATCTCACCCAATTTAAAAAGCCAATAAACTCCTGATTTACATCCTTCACACAGCTTTTTGGGGCTGGAGTTGGAGCGGTGAAGACTCTTTGAGTCGGGGTTCAACCTTTTTCCAACCAACAATACATCACTTCTGTCATATTCATAAATGCTTACTTTTTCCTCGAAGAATTCGAAAATATCAAAATGGTATACTACAAATGTTTTATGGTTTTTGATCCGTTGTATTTATTTAATATAGAGTAAGAATTCTTGTTTGATAATAACAAAGACGGTTTATAAATGTAAATAAATCTGATATTATTAAAGTGTATATCTAGGTAGGTTTATTATAAATAGTGAACATGTAATTTTTACTACTTTAAAAAAATTTCAACAAATGAAATTAATTGATTAGTAATTTTCACTATCAAAATAAAAAGAAAGTACAGTGGTACCACGTGAGGGTGCCAGCAGTTTGCCGGTGTCACGTGCGGTATCAATGTTGTGCAGAATAATGTCAATTGTGTTACAAAACGTTATCGGATGTCTACCATTGCATCTAACGCTACATTAATCAATATGGTAAAAATTCCGTTTTTGTTACACTATTCTTCCGTATTTATGTAGGATCGGGACAATAGCGTATCGTTTTATGATCTGATTTACGTAACCCATTTTTATCTTTAGAGTTTCTTTACTGCATTTTCATTTGTTACAGTTTTATAACACATTTTTATTTAATTTAAGACATAATTAACTAATAGATACGGATCTTTGCCAAAGTGAAGCATGAGGGAAGAACGTGTTCCGATGACTATGGGAATAATGGAATACGCGTTGAATAGCAACAATTTCCATATTAAAAACACTCTCTGAACTTAATAATATGTTATTTATCCTGTCTTAGAGTACAAGGTTGCCTTTAATCTCATGAATAGACACGTTAATGAATTAAGGTAGTTGGCTTCCATGATTACTGTCTTGTACAACTAGTTTGTGTAACTTTCATACATTAGTATAGCTACTTATTAGCCTATATAGTTTATAAACATTAAAAACGCACATAATGGTTTTACATATTTTATATAGTGAAGTATCAGTTGATCGATATAACTTGATGCAATTTTCATTATGGATCATCGGAAAACAACATATATGTGTTTCTAACACAGTATGGTTGCGTAAATCTGACCCTCTCATATCCCGCTATGAACAGGAGTCTTTAAGACAATGGATAATGTTGTTGCTGTAAATACTATAAGAGATCTTAAGTGGAAAACTTAAGTACTAGTAAATTCTGGTTATCAATGTAAGTATGCGTGCTTAGTATCCTTCAATGAAAATGAAGGCACATAGCAAAACCTTTTATTAAACTTCTATGTGACGGCTTCCAAAATTTTTGACGTATGCTTATATTACAAATTCTAATATATAAAAGGGAAAAAACTTATGACTCTAACATATAATTTGATCAAAATGCATTAGAAGGAAAAAAAAAAACATTATCGAGCTCATTATCTTATTTAGGCACCATTCTCCATGTAGTTCTTAGACCAGTACCTTATCACAATTTTAAAATAGTGCTGAAGTAAATATAATTAGTTGCTCTTTGGCCAATCTAAAGGTTGAACCCTAACCAGTAAGGGTCCCTGCCACACTCAGTCTCAAAGATAGTATAGGGATGTAAATCAGGTACCCAATGGCCCGTTAGTATGAGCATGGTCATATACACAATAGACTGCATAAGGAGCCCCAGCACTGCATGCAAGCCTACAGTGCCAAGGGAGTTCCCACACTATGCACTTGCTGGAAAGGGGTATTGAACCCCTGACCTTCCTTTCGAGAACTTCTGCCCGGAACCAGTTGAACTATGTCCTGAGGACGCTCCTTGGCCAATCTAATGTATAAGATATATGCGAGTTTCTTGTTTCGGTTAATCACCTACTTGCTTATATGTAAATAAATCGGGATAATTACCTTTTGCCCCCTTCATGTTTGGCATAATCGCCAATACACTCCTCAATGTTTAAAAATACACCTTTAACCCCCTGATGTTTGAAAAAATATACCTTTAAATCCTTAATTTAATTTTAAAATGTTATTTGAATATATAAAATATGAATTGCCCTTTTGCCCTTGACTTCATCTTCTTCCTACTTTCTTCTTCCTCCCCTGCCATTGACGCCCCATTTTTGCTAGCAGTTGCTGGAAGTCATTAAGTTGAAGAAAGCTGGTCACTCCCATGAAGACATGTTAATGCCCATAGATATGTTCCTCCCGCAATTAAGCTGTGACAATATGTTCTATGTTGTTACCAAAAAATGCATCTTTTGAACCTGATATTAAGGTTCTGTTGTATCGAATAGCTACGCAATGGAAAAGGTGAGAAGTGCCATTCGGGTTTGTGCAAAGCCCATGTTTGCTCCAATTGATAATGCGTCCATTGCTTATGACGCTCCTCTCTTGCCTTCTGATTTTAGGACCATTCGTCTTGATTAGTTCTTTACTGTAATTTTTTCATGTGTTTTTGTATTTTTCATTTAGGTAAATACAGGAAGCTTCCAGTCCAACCACGAACTTGATCTTGCTTTTGCACTTGGACCAGGCCATTGATAGATCGATCTTCTTTTCTTTCATTCAACTAACCAACTTTTCAGTTGACTTCATAGAAGAAAAACCCTTCACGCGGAGGAAAATGGGGCGTCAATGGCAAGACACTATTGGAAGAAGAAACATAGGAAGAAGATGAAGTCAGGGGCAAAAAGGGCAATTCATATTTTATATATTCAAATAACATTTTAAAATTAAATTAAGGATTTAAAGGTATATTTTTTCAAACATCAGGGGGTTAAAAGTGTATTTTTAAACATTGAGGAGGGTATTGGCGATTATGCCAAACATGAAGGGGGCAAAAGGTAATTATCCCAAATAAATCCTATTTGATTTCTGACGACTAAAAAATCAAAGCGACGACAACAATAGAAGGGAAACGGATCTTCAATTTTGGTTTGTGGGGTTATGCACTTACATAAGTAAATATAATATGTATCCTAAAGATAGTAGTTCATGATTTTAGATGTTATTTATTAATCAAACAATAATTTTAAGAACCCATGAAAATAAAATAGTATATCATTGCAGAGCACAGTTTTCCTTGCCTTGGACTCTTGGGCACTGATTTACTTTGGTTTCTTGGCACATGAAGAGTACTATTCCATATGCCACTTTGTTGTACTTGATAAAATAAATAAACATATGTTTAGGTTTAGACTATGAGTTCAAATAAGCTAACGGTTCGTGAGCTGATTAAGTTCAGGTTAAATTCTTATTCAACTAGCTCGTCTCAATAATACTCGGATTCAAACTCGATTACTTAACAAGTCAATCTTGAACTTTTGGATGTTCGAATAGCTAGCTTGTAAGCATGCTCGAATTTAAAATATAAATAAAAATTATGTAAGACTTGATCTTACACTAGAACCTTTGGCTAATACAAACCATAAACTAAACATGGTAATAACTAATTATTCAAATGGTAAAGCTTTTTCATGTAAATAATAATAATGATTAATAATATGAGTTAAAAATGTGAACGTTAATATTTTTATATACCATGTTTAAATTAGAAAATATTTTAAACTATGTTTGAATAGGCTTGAAGGTGCTCGAGCTTGAGCTTGAGATCAAAAAGAAGATAGAGATCCTGTTCGAGCTCGAGATCGGACTTTTTTAAAAATTCTTCAACTCGATAAGTTAATACTCAGAACAGTTCGGTTCATTTGTATCCCTAGTTTAGAATGAGATCAGATCTTCTTCACATGTTTTTTCACACATTTTTTGACATTATGTAGTTTTGATTTTTTTTCTAAAAAAAACACATACCAAAATGTGTATTAAACATTAAGTTCTATATACAATACACCTTTTGGTACACTCTTTTTATATAATAAACTGCACAGTTTTGCACCCGTAAAGAGGACGTATGCACACACCTTGTAGAGAACATATGATCCTATTTATACTTGTTAATTTTGTAATGCTAAATTTTAAAATTTTATTTTATATATGATAAATGGAGGCCACTAATTTATAATATAGTGACCTAACTGTTTGGAATCAAAAGAATCAAAAGTACAAGCCTATAAATTTGCTAAAGTTAAAAAGAAACTGCAACCATGAAAAAAACTCATACTCATGTGAAGAAAGTGAGGAGATCACAATGCAAATTGGGCTCCAGCTTGATCTTGCCCAGAAATATAGATAGTTTTCTTTTGATTCCAACTGCTTTTGTAGCTCCATCTCAAGAAAAGAAAACAAAATTAAAGTTATAGAAATGCAAAAAAAAAAAAAAAAAAAA